>LPNX010761428.1:20821-41725 GCA_001517045.1 Pseudotsuga menziesii | reverse complement strand
ATGCCAATTGGGTAATTAACTGACTGATTTTAATGTCTATATTATGCTTGGTCTGATAGAATTTCAATGGTGCATTTCACAGGTGAGAAAAGTGAAACCAGGTGGCGCACATTGAATATGGCAGCAGATCAAAAGTTGTTGGACTTAGCTGGAAGTCTCCTTCAAATGATTGCCAAGAACCAAGAGAATCTTGGGGAGATGCTCAAGATACAGAGAAGGCAGAATGAGATGAACCCCCAGATTTTGCAAGACTCTATTGGTTTGCAAATAGAGGTGAAAAGCCTTCTGGGAGCAATTGGAAAAGGAAAGGAAGGTGGCTCAGCAACAGGACAATTGTCCAAGCGACTCGATAGGAAATGGTCCAGGCATGAAGACTCAAAGGAAATTGAACAGGTAAAGATGAAGCATCCAGTGAAATGCTAGAGATGCAGAGGACATCATTTACGCTGGGACTGTCCGATGAGGGAACATGATGAGGGAAATAGCCACAAAGTCCCTAGACTTCGGGATCAGCTGGAAGCTGAGAACCAGCAAGAGAAGTCCATGGAAGCCGAGGGGCTTGGTCTTGAACGTTCAAAGTAAATGATTGAACATGGGATAGATTTGCAATTTTGAAATTTTGATGTGCAATTGTACATGTATTGTATATATGTTATGGAACACCGAGGACGGTGTTATTCCAAGGGGGAGGGGAATGTAATGTCCCCGGTTTTGACCCCGTTTGCATGATGTATATAATGTAATTAATCGTGGTGAGGAGCTAAAGGCAAAAGCCCCACCATCGATGTGGTTTTGTATGTTTCGGCAATGGGGATAGTTGCCGATGGTATGTCGTGCTATCCGGCACCTTATAATTTGACATCATGTAAACACGCACATCAAATAAAACTAAAACCACAACCAGCTACGGCAGTGCAACGTTGAATGAAAAGGGCGTGATTCTGAAGGATAAGGGGGGGGGGATGTCAAACCTTGGTTATGGGGGAAAAACCCATGTGTTGCCACCTTGTTTTGTTTTACCACCTTCCCTTGTCCACCTCTTTAATGGCTTGTTTTGGGTAGCTGAAGCAGTTATGACTACCAGTGGTTGAGGCAGTTAATGTTTTGGGAGTGGGGTGGAAGGACTGTCAGTCCCTTGCCCACGCGCCCACTCCACTCACGGTTGCATTCACTCTTCTCTCCCACGTTTTCCAACCTTCACGCATAGTCCGATCGTTCTCTCCATGGTCTGCTCTCCCTCACACGCCCTTTACTATGCATGCTCTCTAGGGTCTGCACCCTCCTCATGTTGGTTGTTCATCCACACGCACGAGTGGAGCTGTTCACTCTCACGCAGGAGCGGAAGTCCTGCTCATCCTCACGCACAGGCAGTGATTCTACTGGATCTCATGCAGATGGGAGAGGAGCTGCTTATCGGTGGTCATCACGTTTTCCATAGAGGGGAATCGAGTATGTTTTCCTTTGTGTTTTGTGGTCTGGTGCAAGTTCCCTCATGCACAGACCGTTGGATTCGTCTTCCCATGTTGTGAGCTGTGCTCACTGATTGTGTTTGGGACTGTTGTCTTCCCTGTGTTTTGTTGGCTGTGGTGCTCAAATTCGTTTTGGGCCATTGTTGATTTCCAATCTGTTGGCTGAGTCTCCCTGTTTTGAGACTGTGGATTGCTACTGTCATTCATTGTGTGTTGTGGCTGCTGATATACCCTGGTTTGGGTTGCAACTGAGTTGTTTTGGCCACGGTAGGGCCAAGAACAACTCCATGTTGCCTTATGGGCTTGAGCTATGCTCATCGTTTGTTTGGGAAGTATCCCTAGGTTGCCTATGCCTTCTTCACAGGGCTATGAAGGGATTGTTTGCTACTGGTATGCAGTGGTTGACCCTTGGAATGTGTTGGCTTGGCCAATTTGTTGAAGGCCTGTTAAACCCAGCTGTGTTGGTTTGCTGATTGTGTCCCTTGGCTATGTGTAAGCCTGCATTGTCCCCTTAGTCCTTGAGGAATCATGCCCAGCTCGGGGGTGGCAGCGTTGCTGAGAGATTGATGAGCATGCTGGCCTATGGTTGGGTGGAACGTTGCAGCGACATAGCTGGTTACAGGATTCTTCTTCAAAAGATAAGTATTGTTGCTATTTCATCCCTGTAATGAATCTACTGTTTCATGAATTATAATGAACATGTGAATGCTGAAATGTATGTGTTTGCTTCCGTTGTATGTTAACGAGTTATGCCATCTTGTATGATGAGGTTATGCATCCTGTTAAGGATCATGCTAAGTTTTTAATTTCAGCATTGAATTTTCCCTGTTTATGTTCATGGGGTTGTTTGCCCGTATGCTTGGTGTTCGTCGCGTCCTCTTCGCCGGTCTGAGGGATGGGGACGTGACATGTAATCAAATTTAAGAGCAAATATCTCTTGAAATAAATTATGCATGAGACCAATATAGTGAATTGGTTGTGTGTTTGATACACTACCGAGTTATTCTCTCTATCTATATTCTCTCTTTCTTTGATATTGCACCAAGGGAAGGCTTCTTGGTATTTCTCTATGATATTTCACTAGGGGTTATTGATGTAATCTACTCTTTGTAAATATTGTGAGATCTATAAATATCCTTGATGGAAATAAGAAATCATAATCTAAGGATCTTAAAGCACAATAATCCTACTTAGATGTGCAACAGAGATTAAGAGAAAAACTAGTGAAGAAAATACTGAACAAATACATGAGAGAAATAAATCAACGGAATAAAACCTTCTTATGTATTAATTCACTAATAAGTGTTCAAAATAAACAATCTCTAAGGGATAAATTTGTGATCCTAAAGAGAAAGTTGAACTCCACACATGTGGCAGGATTAGATAGACTTAAACTACCTACTAGACTTAAAACTACCTGTAACACCGAATGCGATCAATTAGCTGAGTGTGAGTGGCAGTTAACTGATGGTAGGTAGGTAGGTCACAATAGAGAGTTTTAGCTCAAAAAATAGTAGTGGCATTCAAGGAGGGTGCATAAATTAGTTAGCTAGTTAAGAAGTGATGTCATAACTTCTCGTGAGTAATCCAGAGTTGCATGAATCAAGGAAAGTGCTCTTGATCCCTAAAATTAATGAGAATAGGTGAATTTGGTCCAAATAGTCATGCATGGATGGATAATGAAGGCTAGTATGACAATTAGATAGTCCAGTTGATAAAAATAATGAGGACTAGCACATGAAATTGACTAGGGTTAAATAACAAGATCTATGAACTTAGGGAAATCAAATAATCCTTAATCCTAATTTATATATGGATTGAATATTATAAAACCCCCCGTTAATATTGACTTATGTGAAAAATAAAAATATATTAGGTCCCAAAAACAAGGGATAAGGTCACACTTTAAAATTTTATTTGTACATGAAAACTGAGGAAAAAGGTAAAACCACATGGGGAAAATCCTTATTAAAAAATGGACATGAGGAACACTAGAAATAAACTGCTCCAAATCCATGTAGGTGCGAACTCTATTATATTTCTGGAGGGATCTTCTTCTTGGGAATAAGAGAAATATTCTCAACTTGATTAAGAACATAGATAGTTGCATAATAGATTATAGGACCATGTAGAGCAACTGAGATAATCTAAAAAAAGAGAAAAAGGTGCTTGAGAATTTGAACCATGTGAGGTAAACCCAAGAAATTGAGATGTTGCATCCTTGAACATTGAACCATGTGAGGTAAAATCAGCTCCAAATGTGAGGAGAAAGTGTCCAAGCAAATGCAATCTCTAAATTTAGTAGTACTGTGAGGAATTGTGCATGTGACTATATAGGAAAGAAGAGGAGGTTGAGGAACATGGAGAGTGAATAATTGAGCTCCATAATATGATACAACTTCCAAAATATCCATGAAATCAAAAAATTGTGTATCATCAAACTCATGAGAAGAAACTGATAAAGAATCCCCAACAAGAAAATTGAAAGAGACTTGAGGTGCTTGATTCTTCACACCAAAACCGATGAGATCGGTCACAAGATGAGAAGCATTGAAAATTAAAATTCAACCAAAACAAGATGAGATCAACTTCAATAATTAGGAACAAAAGTCCCAACTGTGCCACTGAGATGGAAAATGCACAATGTTCTCCTTCTTTAATGAAACTCTTAGAATTGGTGCGAGTAATTAAGCACGTATTTTTTGGAAGAATTGGATAGTGAGGAAAAATGCATCACTTACCAAATATGTTATTTCTTCCAAAATATAATTTTTTTTTCACACCAACAGCATGATTGGAGAGAGAGGAATTGAATTTCTCTTCATCTCCTTGTGCAATTATTGGAAACTTTTGCTCAAAATTTAGAATAGAAGAATCATAAGAGAATGACTGAGAAGTATGGAGATATAGTTATTCTTCAACAATGGAGGTTCAAATATCCTCCTGTAGAGCAGCTGCATGAAAATATGAGACATCAAATTTCTCGAAAATGTCTATATAAACAATAGAAGGAGTCTCATCAAAAAGACTTTCACATTTCAAATTGAATACGTTGATTATTCTGTCATTTCTTCATCTTGCACAACTTTATAATCATGAGAAGTAATGGAGGACGGAGGATATTTCAAGGAGATTTCAGATATGCTATCCTAATGATTTTTACTAATATGTTTAGTTTGTTGGCCAAATTATTTGTCCAATACATACCATATTTCACTTGGGAATTCGATAGTGTGAATGAGATAGCACATCCTAGGAGGAATGGATACAAACATGGATCCATATTCTCTATCAAAGTCATTGAACCAAATAGAAATATCATAATTGGATTCTTACATTGCCACAACTCTAATAGACATATAAAAGACCTCATTTCTCTTAAGATATTCAACCATGTTCAATTTCCACTCAGCATAATTGAATGGTGATAGAGGAGGAATTGATACCAAATCCATTTTGAAGTTATTAAGGATTAAAGAATATACTGAGCTCCCTATGCTCTAATACCATGTGTTATTTCTAAATATCCTTGTTGGCAACAAAAAATCATAAGCTAAGTACCTTAAAGCACAATAATCCTACTTAGATGTGCAAAAAAGATGAAGAGAAAAACTAGTGAAGAAAATACTAAACATAATACATGAGAGAAATAATTCAATGGAATAAAACCTGATTGTGTATCAATTGATTGATAAGTGTACAAAATAAATACATCTCCAAGGGATAAATTCATGTGTCTAAAGAGGAAGTTGAACTCCTCACATGTGGTAGGCTTATATAGACTTAAACTACCCACTAGATATAGAACTTCCTGTAACACCTTATGAGATCAGTTAAGTGAGTGTGAGTGGTAGTTAATTGATGGTAGGTAGGCAGGTAGGTAACATTAGAGGGTTTCAGTTCCAAAAATACTAGTGACATTTAAGGAGGGTGTATAAATCAGTTAACTAGTTAAGAAAGGATGTCAGAACTTCCCATGAGTAATCTAGAGTTGCATGAATCAAGGAAGGTGATCATGATCCAAATATTCATGCATTGATGGATAAAAAAGGATAGGGTGATAATTAGATAGTCTAGATGATAAAAATAATGAGGACTAGCACTAGGAAACTGACTAGGGGTAAATAACAATGTCTAGGAACTTAGGGAATAAAATAATGATTAATCCTAATGTCTATATGGGTTGAATATTCTAACAAATACATTATCTACTACCTATCATTATAATAAGGAATATTTGTTGGGGTTTTACCCCTCATTTTTTATAGGGTTTCCCCAGGGTAAATTATGTGTCTCATGTGAATGTTTATGATTATAAGTATTCATTGAATTCAAGTACTACCATAATTCCACAATTAAGATCAAAATTCAACCTGGTATCAGAGCTTAGGGAATGAATGAGATAGCTTTTGCAGTAAAGTGTGAGCCTATGTGATATTGAGTGATAAAAATTGAGCATAATACTTGAAGTGTTGGTTATGGAACCTGATCTTCCTAATTCAGATATTTTATTGTTTATTTGTGTTTGTACCCTAGTTTTAATGTACACTCATTTCAGCTGGGGGGTGCAGGGGGACATTCATCCCCCCACGGGGTTTTAGGGGCCAGCAGGCCCCCGAAAGAATTTTTTGTGATGTTTGTTGGCTAATGGCTTGCGAACCCATGGTATTGGGTGACCCACAGTATTTTCCCATGGTAATTCCCAAATAAAAGGAAATCATTGTAATAAGGATGTGTATTGTATTGTAGCGTTGTAAAAAATATCTGTGATTGTGTGAGAGAGACCATGAGAGTGTGAAGAGGAAGTGCAGCGGGGTTCCTGCAGGTTGTATCCCTTCATTTTGTTGGATGGTATAATAATAAAGGACTGGAAATTTATATGTGGACGTGTCCCTTCTTGGGTGAACTATGTTATATCTGTGTCTCTCTTGTAATGTGTTTAAGGTTTGCATCTTATTTAATTTTTTAATTGTATAATTTTTATTGCTATGTGGAATTTCTTTTCTAACATGAAGGATAATGGCTTCAACCTCAGTAAGACTAGAAGACTATCTTGAAGGAACTTCAAACTTCAATACTTGGAAGGCCAAGATTCTGAATATTTTAGAAGAGCATGATATGGATGGATGTGTATCCAATGTTGTGGAAGATCCTACTAGTAATTTTGGGTGCATTGCTTTCAATAAGAATCAACCCAAAGCAAAGATAATCATTTATCATTCTATGAAATAAAATTTGATGTCGGTTATTACTCCGTTGAAGACTTCAAAAGATTGCTATACTTTGAAAAATATTTATGAGAAGAAGGATCCTAGTCAGAAGAGATCATTGAAGAAAAAGATTCATAATCTGAATATGGAGAAGGACAAGACATTTTCTTCCTTCTTCATAAACATTTCTTGAGTAAGAGATCAACTAATGAGTATTGGAGTAATTGTTGATGATGATGATCCCATTCATAATGCTATTCATGGTCCTCCATTTTCATGGGAGACATTCTTGGCCGTTGTAAATGATCGAGAAGTGCAACCAAACTTTGAAACACTATTCCATGATTTCCTATAAGACAACAGGAGAATTCAAATAAAATTTCTTGCTCCAAAGAAGAGAACGTTACTCTTACAAAAAGGATGAAGAGAGGAAATAAATTATTTTCTCATAAGAAGTTTCCTCATAAAAAGAAAAAATAATACAACAAGAACTTTGATAAGTCTAAATTCAAATGCTTCAACTCCAATAAGAAGAGTCACTTTGCAAGAGACTATCATGCAAAGAAAATAGGAAAGTTCAAGAGTATATTTCATGCTTCTACTGCTACATAAGATAAACCAACAAGAATAATTATTTCAAAGACTAGGAGACATTGAAGGAGTACTAACTTGTCTTAACTCTAGCTAGATCAATTACCACTAGTGTTGAGACATGGTAGGTGGATAGCGGTGCATCAAAACATGACTAGATATAGGAGTGCTAACACAGATATGAAGGAAAATAATTTCATGACCTATCAGGTGGAGATTGGGGATAATACCACCTATTCGATATAAGGAGTTGGATCCACTTATTTTCAGTTGAATTTAGGATATGTACTCCATGTTGATGATATTATGTATGTTATTGGTCTAAAGAAAAACCTCATGTCTATTTCAGTTATAGAAGATAAAGGTTTCAAAGTAATCTTTATGGACAACAAAGCGCTCTTGTGGCCTAAAAATTCAGACTTGAATTCTCCAACTATGATTGGAGTTAGAGAGGGAGGTCTCTACAAAGTTCCTGGAAATTTCATTAAATCCATGATCCATGACATAGTTATTCCTTGTGAACTATGGAATAGGAGGCTTGGGAATTTTCATTTCAAAGCATTTCTTGGCTTGTAGAATATGGTAAAATATATGCATGTATTTCAGTCTAAGCATGATAGTATTTGCATAGGTTTCACTATTGGTAAGTATATCAAGAATATATTTCTAAGTAGTACCAATAGATCCAAAGGGATCCTGAAATTGATTCGTTCATATGTATGTCGTCCTATGTCAGCACCACCCTTGAGTGGTTATCTGTACTATGTGATTTTCATAAATTACTTCTCTCGCAAATCATGGATATTTTTTCTAAAGGAAAAGAGTGAAACATTCAACAAATTTCAAGAGTTTAAAGCACTAGCTGAGAATTATACTGGAAAGAAAATTCATGCTTTGAGATATGATAATGGAGGATATTTTTAGTCACATTACTTTTGTTATTTATACCGAGAGGTAGGAATACAAAGACACCTGACTATACCTTATGACCTCAGCAGAATGGAGTTGCTAAAATAAAGAATAGAACAATATGTGAGGTTGTTAAAGCAATGATGTGTGACCAGGATCTACCCACCTCCTTGTAGGAAGAATCCTCTTGAACTATCATTTATATTCAAAATAGAATCCTACATGTTATCCAAGAAGAGAAGACTCCTGAAAATGTTTTCACGGGTGAAAAATAGATATTAGACACTTGAATATTTTCAGTTTTCCTATCTAGATCCATGTGCTGAAACAAAAGAGGACAAAGATGGATCCCTCCAGAAAGAAAGGTGCATTTTTGGGTATAGTGAATCCTCTAAAGCTTATAGAATATATGTTCTAGGGAAATGGCACATTAAATTTAGTATATATGTAATATTTCATGAAGAGACTAACCTCAAGCACTCTAAAGTGTTGATGTTTTGAGAAAAATCAGAGAAAAATGAACTTTAAAACTTTTAACAATCAATATTAGCACATATGTATTTCATAAATCATCCACAACTGAATATATCAGACACATATGAATATCATAAATATATCATCCACATATAAATCTCATAAATATATCATCCACATAAATAAGCTCCATAAATAATCCATATGAATCAATCAACGATGAGATGCAGGATATACCTTGAAAAAACCCTCCAAACATGGAGGATGAAAATCCCAAAAATTATTTGTGTATGATAGATATATTTGCAGAGAATGGTTTACAACACATAAGCATATTTCCCGATAAGAGATATCATCACATCAAAAGATAAGAGATATCAAATGTAACCCTACTAAAACAATTATGTGCAACTGTGTTGAACTTTCCATATGCCTAGCATATTAACAACAAGACAAAGACCATATCATACAAAAGTTAGTGCATAGGAGGCTCAGTAAAAGTAATGAGAGCATCACATAGTGCATTCACAAGGAGGAGCTAACTTGAACTCCCTCCATGCAAACATTAGCGCCGTTCCTTTCCTCAATTAGGTTTAACTAAATTTTTATTGTATTCAACTTGAAAGTGAACCGACTTGAAATGAATGTTAACTGCCTTGAACTGAATGTTAACTGACTTGAATTGAATGTTAACTTACTTGAATTGAAATTTAACTGACTTGAATTGAATTTTAACTTATTTGAACTAAATGATAACTTCTTTAACTCAATCTTTAACTGATTTTTGATCACTTAGCTAACATGATAACTTAAGTGTCATCAGTGCTTCACTCTTAGTGTCATCCATGCACAATTTCTATTATTAACTTTTTCTTGGATCTCTTTACTTAACTGATTCATGCTGATTGATGAACATTAAACTCTTCATTACTTAACTAATTACATTCATTAATAGTTCAACCAATGCCTTGATTGAGGAATTGATTGAGGCATTCATATTTTATTGAAGCTTTATAACATGAGTTCACTTAGAAATTTTCATGGGAAATTTGAATTATCTTTCTCCATGCTTTATCTCATTATCATTAATTAATTAATGCATGGTCGATATAACAATAATTATTCCATACCTACTGATGATCATATATATTACCCTGGGCCACATAGTCATATGCTAAATTAATTCACTCTAAGGGTAGCTAAGCCCTAAAGGAGACTTATATTACTCAGTGGCCATGACTAGAAATATATCACATAGTATAATCACCTCAACAAATGGAGGTCCACAACCTTGATACAACACAAGAATTCAATCTCGATACAACACAAGATCATCTCCACAATTGGAGATCTATTCTCAAAGGGTACAGTTTATGAGATTCATTAACTTAATACAACACAAGTCGACAATCTTGATACAACACAAGATCAGTCTTGATATTACTCACAAGACTTGGCTTGATATTCCTAACAATATCTACAATACAACATCACCACCTAAATCATATGAGCATACTTAGTACTTGATACAACACTATGTCCTAAATTGATACCTCATAGGTCTTGGAAAATGACTCTTGATGTTGTACAATCAACATAAATAGCTTCATTGTGATTCAATTGTGGAGGAGAACAAGACTCCCTTTATGGGGGATCCAATTTTTTGTTCTTCTTATTTAGATGTTAAAAGGAAGAATCCTGAAGACTCTTTATATCCTCTTGATCCTGAAGAGCCAATATAACTAGTAGAAAAATATCTTAATGAACCTCCTGTTAAGAGGAGAATTTTATGGTGTTGAGATATTCCACAAGAGACATAAAAGCATGGAGCACCATCAAGCACATCTAGAGAGTGATGGAGACTTGAAAGATATCCAGGATATGTAGCATAGATGAGTCACATCTGTGATTCAAAACACACCACCTATGAGGAAGTTTCTAAGCAATAGGTATGGAAAGATGACATGGTTGAGGAATACAAATCCATCATGAAAAATGATGTTTGGGAAGTGGTTTCTAAACTAGAAGGTAAATATTTAGTAAATTACAAGTGATTTTAGAAAATGAAACATGCAACTGATGGTAGTATTGAGAAATATAAAGAAATATTTTTGGCTCGTGGTTTCTAACAAAAAGAAGGAATATACTATGATGATACATTCACTCTAGTGTCCAGGTATACCATTATTCGAGCCATGATTTCACTTGCCTCAATCCTAGGGTGGAAGCATCAATAGATGGATGTGAAGACTACTTTTCTCAATGCTAAAGTTGATGAATAAGTATACATACAAAAACTTGATGGGTTTGTAGTTCATGCAAAGGAGTCCCATGTATGAAAACTTAAGAAACCCTTGTATGGGATTAAGCATGCCTCGAGGGATTGGTATTCAAGGATTGAAAACTATCTTCAGATATTGGGCTTCTCTAAAAGTGAAGTTGATCCTAACCTGTACTTCAAGGTTGTGCAAAACCAACCACTGATCTTGGTTCTCTATATTGATGACCTGTTCCTTACTAGAGAGGAATAAAAGATATCTTGGTGTAAGAGGGAGGTCACTTCTAAGTTTGAAATGAAAGACTTGGGTCTTATGCACTATTTTCTTAGTTTGGAAGTATGATCAAGGAAAGATGAGATGACCCTTTCTTTCACAAGTAAAGTACATAGTTGATGTGTTGCACAGGTTTGGTATAATGGTTTGCAAATCCATGACTACACCAATGGTTTCTAATCTGAAGAAACTACATGAGTCATATTCCGGATGAGATCTAATGGATCCTACCATGTATAGGCATCTCTTTGGTTCCTTGATGTATCTGATAAATAGTATACTAAACATATGTTATGTTGTGAGTATTTTGAGCTAGTTCATTTTTGATCCAAGACATAGACATTAGGTTATTTACAAGCATGTGTTTAGATAGATTTGAGGTACTATCGCTTATGAATCCAATATGCCTCCAGTGTAGGAGTGATGATACTTGGTTATGCTGATGCTGATTGGGGTGATTGTATTGTGAACTAAAATAGTACATATGTATTTTGTTTTAGATTGTTATTAGCTATGATCTCTTGGTATCATAGGAAGAAGGGAAATGTATCCTAGAGTAATACATAAGCATAGAAGGGATCTTGCTACATAAGCATAAGTTATGTAGCTTAGGAAGCTACTTGCTGGGTTTTTCGGTGGGAAGCTTGAGATTACAATCATTCTCTCTGACAATAAAAGATGTATTAACCTCTTAGAAAACCCTATGTTTCATGACAAATCTAACCATGTTGAGATGAAATACCACTACATTAGATACGTGGTCTAGAGAGGTGTCATAAGAATTCAATACATTGTTATTGATGTGCAAATAGTATATATGTTGACTAAGCCTCTATCTTTGATGAAGTATAGGTAATTTCTATACAAACTTGGTATGGAAGAGAATGCCTCCCTCACTGAGACAAAGTGTTAAAGTTCCAACATCATGAGTCATTCTCCAAGTCAATGTTGTGCACTAATATTGAGCCTCATTTGTCGAGGTATTCCCTTAGGGAGCCTGAGTTGGACTCATGAAACTTGGAGTATGTTCTTGAGTTGGACTCAAGAATGACTAAGAGTTATGTGTAATGGTTAATCCTCGTGTGTTGATGTAAGTTCTTTGTATGTCAAAGTGATGATGTTGTACAATCTTTCTTGTCCAGGATAAGGTCTTATATGCCAATACATATCCTCATGTGTTGAGTTGGTGCCTCATGTGTAGAGGTAATGCTTTTCATGTCAAAGAATGAATGGTGTGTTATGTACTACTATTCATGGTATTCAATATAGATAATATATTAAGTCTCCTCTAGAGACTGGCCACCTCTAGAGTGAATTACTTTAGCAATATGACGATTTGGAACAATAGTAGAACAAGAAGATCACATAATTGGAAAAATGTCCATAGTATATTTGATATGATAGAAACATTAGAGTTGGAACATGTGGACCATGTAGATAAGTAAAAAGATAAAGATACAATGTAATGAGATTAGAGATAACTCAAAATTCTCTCTTCAGTGATGATAAAGACTTCAATTAATAAGAGAGAATTCGAATTGTTAACTTTAGTGTTGTTAACAAGGAAGGATTCAATAGCCCGCATGGGTGTGGCTCATTGGCGGTTCCGTTGTTATGAAGTCACTTATTGTAAATTGGAGGTCACGAGATCAATCCCACCTGGGTTTACCTATGTCCCATGTCTTGCAGGGGGTGTGGGGCACCTAGGGTTATAGTTGTAGCGAGAATGGATCCCTGGACCCTGTGTCACGCGAGTACTAGCCCGGGCCCAATTGCCGATTCCCCTAGTAAAAAAAAACAAGTAAGGCGTCAATAAATTAAAGGAGAACTCGATTGTTCAGTTTAGTTATATTATAAAGAATAACTACAGTTAAAATAGTTAATTAAGTGTTAATAAATAAGATCTAGTTAACTCAAGTGTTATGCTTTACAACAATTGAGACAAACAAATAGACAACACTTGAGTTATGACACTTGCATGAAGAAACTTGAGTTAGACACCTAACTAAGTAGTCTAGCATCCAGTTGAGGGGCGAGTTCATCTTGAAGAAGAATACCTAATTGACTAAGGGATTGCACGATGAAACTTGAGTTACGATACTTGAGTTAGCCACCTAACTAAGTGGGATTACATCCAGCTAGAAGGAGAGTTCATCCTGAGGTCAAAATTCAATAAATTGATCCAAGAATGAGATGTATGACACACTTGTTATGCAATATTTGAGGTGATTAAGGTCAAGAGTGAATCTCTCTTGAAAGAAATTGTGCATGAGACCAATATAGCGAATTGGTTGTGTGTTGGACAGATTGCTGAGTTCTTCTCTTTATCTATGCTCTCTCTTGCTCTGATATTGCACCAGGGGTACTTACTATTTATTTATGATTTTGCACCAAGGGTGCTTGATGTAATATTCTCATTGTAAAGACATTATTTTCTATCTATCATTATACCAAGGAATATTTGTTGGGGTTTTCTCTGTCATGTTTTAGAGGGTTTCCCTAGGGTAAATTCTACGTCTCATGTGAATTTTTATTCTTCTAATTATTCATTGAATTCAAGTACTACCATAATTCCACCATTACCTCTACACATGAGGCACCACCTAAACACATGAGGATATTTATTGGCATATAATACCTTATCCTGGTCAAGAAAGATTGTACAACATCATCACTTTGAGATACAAATAACTTACCTCAACACATGAGGATTAACCATTACACATAAGCCTTAGTCATTCTTGAGTCCAACTCATGAACATACTACAATTTTCACGAGTCCAACTCAATATCCCTAAGGGAATACCTCGACACACGAGGCTCAATCTTAGTGTACAAGATTGACTTGGAGAACGACTCATAATGTTGGAATAGGAGGCTTGGGAATTTTCATTTCAAAGCATTGTCTGGCTTGCAGAATATGGTAAAACATATGCATGTATATCAATCTAAGCATGATAGTATTTTTAGAGGTTTCAGTATTGGTAAGAATATCAAGAATATATTTCTATGTAGTACCAATAGATCCAAAGGGATCCTGGAATTGATCTGTTCATATGTATTTGGTCATATGTCAACACCACCCTTGAGTGGTTATCTGTACTATGTGATTTTCATAGATTACTTCTCTCGCAAGTCATGTATCTAATTTCTAAAGGAAAAGAGTGAAACTTTCAACAAATTTCAAGAGTTTAAAGCACTAGTTGAGAATTAGACTAGAAATTACATTCATGCTTTGAGATATGATAATGGAGGAGAGTTTTAGTCTCATTACTTTAATGATTTCTACCAAGAGGTAGGAATACGAAGACAACTGACTATACCTTATGACCTCAACAAAATGGGGTTTCTAAAAGAAAGAACATAAGAATACATGAGGTTGCAAAAGCTATGATGTGTGACCAGGATCTACCCACCTCCTTATGGGAATAAGCCTCTAGAACTATCATTTATATTCAAAACATAATTCTACATGCTATCCAAGAAGAGAAGACTCCTAAAAAAAAATTCACTGGTGAAAAAATAGATATTGACAATTGAATATTTTTGGTTGTCCTGTCTACATCCATGTGCCGAAACATAAGAGGACAAAGATGGATCCATCCAGAAAGAAAGGTGCATTTGTTGGGTATAGTGAATCCTCTAAATATTATAGAATATATGTTCCAAGGAAATGGCACATTAAAGTTAGTAGATATGTAACATTTCATGAAGAGACTAACCTCAAGCACTCTAAAGTGTTGATGTTTTGAGCAAAATCAGAGAAACTTGAACTTTGAAACTTTTAACAATCACTATTAGCACATATGTACTTCATAAATCATCCACATATGAATATCATGAATATATCATCCACATATAAATATCATAAATATATCATCCACATAATTCATCTAGATAAATAATCCATATGAATCAATCAACCATGAGAGACAAGATATACCCTAGGAAAAACCTCCAAACATAGATGATGAAAAATCCAACAATTATTTGAGTATGATAGATAGATTTTCAAAGAATGGTTTACAACACATAATCATATTTCCCGATAAGAGATATCGCCACGGTAGTAGAAAAGAGAGATCAAATGTAACCCTACAAAAACAATTGTGTACAATTGTGTTAAAATTTACATATGCCTATATCATATTAATAACAAGACAAAAACCATATCATACAAAATTTAGCGCATAGGAGGCTAAGTAAAAATAATGAGAGCACCACATAGTGCATTCACAAGGAGGAGCTAACTTGAACTTCCTCCATGCAAACATTAGTGCCCTTCCTTTCCTCAATTATCTTGAATTGAATGTTCATTGTCTTTAACTTGAAAGTGAACTGACTTGAACTGAATGTTAATTGTCTTCAACTAAATGTTAACTGACTTGAATTAAATGTTAACTTACTCGAATTGAAATTTAACTGAATTGAATTGAATGTTAACTTATTTGAGCTAAATGATAACTGATTTAACTCAATCTTTAACTAAATTGTTGATCACTTAGCTAATAGGATAACTTAAGTTTCATCAGTGCTTCACTCTTAGCATCATCCATGCACAATTTCTATTATTAAATTTTTCTTGGATCTCTTTAGTTAACCAATTCATGATGATTGATGAACATTAAGCTCTTCTTTACTTAACTGATTACATTCATCAATATTTCAACCAATGCTTTGATTGAGGCATTGATATTTTACTGAAGCTTTATAACTTGAGTTCACTCAGACATTTTCATGGGAAATTTGAATTCTCTTTATCTATGCTTTGTCTCATTATCATTAATTAATTAATTCATGGTCCATATAACAATAATTATTCCATACCTACTGATCATAATATATATTACCCCGGGCCATATAGTCATATGCTAAATTAATTCACTCTAGGGGTAGCTAAGCCCTAAAGGAGACTTATATTACTCAGCGACCATGACTAGAAATATATCACATAGTATAACCACCTCAACAAATGGAGGTTCGCAGCCTTGTTACAACACAAGAATTAAATATCGATACAACAAAAGATCATATCCACAATTGGAGATCCATTCTCATAGGGTATAGTCTACGAGATTCATTGACTTGATACAACACAAGTCGACAATATTAATACAACAGAAAACCAGTCTTGATATTACTCACCACGGCTTGATATTCCTTACAATATCTACAATACAACATCACCACCTAAATCATATGAGCAGACTTAATACTTGATACACCACAATGTCCTAACTTGATACCTCACAGGTATTGGACAATGACTCCTGATGTCATACAATCAACATAAATAACTTCATTATGATTCATTTGTGGAGGAAAACAAGACTCACTTTATGGGGGATCCAATTTTTGGTTCTTCTTATTTAGATGTTAAAAGGAAGAATCCAGAAGACTCCTTATATCTGCTTGATCCTGAAGAACCAATAGAACTAGTAGAAAAATATCCTAATGAACCTCCTGTTAAGAGAATATTTTTATGGTGTTTAGACATTCCATAAGAGACGAAAAATCATGGAGCACCATCACGCACATCTAGAGAGTGATGGAGACTTGAAAGATATCTTGGATATGTAGCAAGGATGAGTCACATCATTGATTCAAAACCCACCACCTATGAGGAATTTTCTAAGCAATAGGTATGGAAAGATGACATGGTCAAAGAATACAAATCCATCATGAAAAATGATGTTTGGGAAGTTATTTCTAAACCAGAAGGTAAATTTTTAGTAAATTACAAGTGATTTTATAAAATGAAACATGCAACTGATGGTAGTATTGTGAAATATAAAGAAATATTTTTGGCTCTTGGTTTCTAACAAAAATAAGGAATATACTATGATGATACATTCACTTTAGTGGCTAGGTATACCACTATTTGAGCCATGATTTCACTTGCCTCAATCCTAGGGTGGAAGCATCAACAAATGGATGTGAAGACTACTTTTCTCAATTCTAAAGTTGAGGTATAAGTATACATACAAAAACTTGATGGGTTTGTAGTTCATGTGAAGGAGTCCCATGTATGCAAACTTAATAAATACTTGTATGGAATTAAGCATGCCCCGAGGGATCGGTATTCAAGGATTGAAAACTATCTTCAGATTTTGGGATTATCTAAAAGTGACGTTGACCCTAACCTATGCTTCACATTTGTGAAGAACCAACCACTGTTCTTGGTTCTCTATATTGATGACTTGTTCCTTACTAGAGAGAAATAAAAGATATCTTGGTGTAGGAGGGATCTCACTTCTGATTTTGAAATGAAGGACTATGGTCTTATGCACTATTTTCTTAGTTTGAAAGTATGACAAAGGAAAGATGAGATGACCTTTATTTCACAAGTAAAGTACACAGTTGATGTGTTGTGTAGGTTTGGTATAATGGTTTGCAAATCCATGGCTACACCAATGGTTTCTAATCTGAAGAAACTACACGAGTAAGATTCCAGATCAGATCTAATGGATCCTACCATGTATAGAAATCTCTTTGGTTCCTTGATAAATAGTATACTAGAAATATGTTATGTTGTGAGTATCTTGAGCCAGTTCATGTCTGATCCAATACATATACATTGGGTTGTTTTCAAGCATGTGCTTAGATACCTTCGAGGTACTATTGCTTATGGAATCCAATATGCATCCAGTGTATGAGTGATGATTCTTGGTTATGCCGACACTGATTGGGGTTATTGTATTGTGAACTAAAATAGTACATTTGTATTTTGTTTTAGATTGGGATTATTTATGATCTCTTGGTATAGTAGGAAGAAGGGATATGTATCCTAGAATAATACATAAGCATAATATATTACATCTAGTGTCTTTTGTCAATAAGTTATGTAGCTTAGGAAGCTACTTATTGGGTTGTTCGGTGGGAAGCTTGTGACTACAGTGATTCACTCTGACAATCAAAGATGCATTAATCTCTTAGAAAATTCTATGATTCATGATAAATCAAAGCATGTTGAGAGGAAATACCACTACATCAGATACATGGTATAAAGAGGTGTCGTAAGAATTCAATACATTGTTACTGATGTGTATATAATATATATGTTGACTAATACTCTGTTCTGATGAAATATAGGTACTTTCTATACAAACTTGGTATGGAAGAGAATGCCTCCCTCACTCAGATAGAGTGTTAAAGTTACAACATCACGAGTCATTCTCCAAGTCAATCTTGTGCACTAAGATTGAGCCTCGTGTGTCGAGGTATTCCCTTTGGGAGTCCGAGTTGGACTCATGAAACTTGGAGTATGTTCTTGAGTTGGACTCAAGAATGATTAAGACTTATGTGTAATGGTTAATCCTCATGTGTTGAGGTAAGTTCTTTGTATTTCAAAGTGATGATGTTGTACAATCTTTCTTGTCTAGGATAAGGTCTTATATTCCAAGAAATATCCTCATGTGTTGAGGTAGTGCCTCATGTGTAGAGGTAATGCTATGCATGTCAAAGAATGAATGGTGTGTTATGTACTACTAGCCATGGTATTCAATATGGATAATATATCAAGTCTCCTCTAGAGGCTGGCCAACTCTAGAGTGAATTACTTTAGCAATATGACCATTTGGAACAATAGTAAAATAAGATTATCACATCAGTGGAAAAATCTCCTTGGTATATTTGATATGATAGATAAATTAAACTTGAAACATGTGGACCATGTAGACAAGTCAAGAGATAAAGATACAATGTAATGATATTAGAGATAAATCAAAATTCTCGCTTCAGTGATGATAAAGACTTCAATTAATAAGAGAGAACTCGAATTGTTAACGTTAGTGTTGTTAACAAGGAAGGCTTCAATTAATTAAAGGAGAACTCGAATTGTTCACTTTAGTGATATTATAAAGAATAACTACAATTAAAATAGTTAACTAAGTGTTAATAAATAAGATCTAGTTAACTCAAGTGTTATGAATTACAACAATTGAGACAAAATAATAGACGACACTTGAGTTATGGCACTTTCATGAAGGCACTTGAGTTAGCCACCTAACTAAGTAGTGTATCATCTGGTTGAGGGGCGAATTCATCCTAAAGAAGAATATCTAATTAACTAAGTGATTGCATGGTGAAACTTGAGTTATGATAATTGAGATAGCCACCTAACTAAGTGGGATTACATCCAGCTAGAAGGAGAGTTCACCCTGAGGTTAGAAGTCAATTAATTGATCCAAGAATGAGATGTATGACACACTTGTTATGCAATATTTGAGGTGATTAAGGTGAAGAGTGAATCTCTCTTGAAATAAATTGTGCATGAGACCAATATAGGGAATTGGTTGTGTGTTGGACACATTGTTGAGTTCTTCTCTTTATCTATGCTCTCTCTTGCTCTGATATTGCACCAGGGGTACTTACTATTTATCTATGATTTTCCACCAAAGGTGCTTGATGTAATCTTCTCATTGTAAAGACATTAAAGACATTCTTTTCTCTCTATCATTATACTAAGGAATATTTGTTGGGGTTTTCTTTGTCATGTTTTAGAGGGTTTCCCTAGGGTAAATTCTATGTCTCATATGAATTTTTATTCTTCTGATTATTCATTTGATTCAAGTACTACCATAATTCCACCATTAAGATCAAAATTCAACATGAATATCCGCCAATGTGATTTGAAGAAATTTTTTGAAGTAACAAATATTTGGGCTCAAAGGAGAATGCTTCAATTACTAATCGGTTACTATGATATGGAGGTGGAATATTTAGGTTGGATGCTCAACCTCTGAAAATAGAGATGGAGGACATATATTTTCTCACTGGTATTTCCTATCAAGGTGAGGTGTCAAGCTTCAAATCTCAAAGTGTCGACGGTATTACAATCGAGGAGTATGTGGCTATGTATTGTGTCCCTATAGCCCAAAATGTTGGATCATATATTTTGATCCATCATACAGTGAAATTAGGGCTCAATATTGTATTGTTGACCATTGTATAGGTCGCATGACCAACATCACTGCACCAAGTCTCGAGGATTCATATGTTCTATGCAATACGATTCCTAGAACCCAGAGTTTTCAATTCATGTGCTGCATTATTGGGATGTCTAAAATCCCATCTCTCGACATGTAGGGAGGGGAAGAAAAAGAACTTTGGTTTCTACAATGTCCTTTGTAGCTTCTTCTTTGATAAGGTGTTGACTATTAGTCCATAAGTGTTGGTTGAACAACATTCTCTCTTGGATCCTACCATGATTCAATGGACATGCATGATTTTATGACTTTGGGATAGGCAAGTTACCAACCCGTTCAATGATGAATTATTTTCTTGGTGGGAGTGTTACATCATAGTGATCAATCACTACACATATCAGGGGATTGAATTCAGACGTGACCTTGAAATGGTGTCCCACTGGAATCAAACTGAGTGCGATTGGTGAGTCTCATTTTAAACTATTTTCATAGTTATTTCATTTTTATATATCTTTTATAAATATGAAAATAAAATACATGTTTTTCAAATCCATACTAATACATTTCCACAATTGTGATAGATATAGGACTGTCCCATCCTACAAGACTTCCCTTCTACAGGTTCAAGACATGGGAGTGGGAATATCTTAATGATTCTGTAACACTTGAGAATTCTAGAACTAATCTAATGAACCAGATAAAGGGAATCTTAGTACCAAGTTTGAGGATCTACTAGAGACAGTGCAACGACAGATAGTCGAAGTGCCAGTAG
>LPNX010761428.1:0-20196 GCA_001517045.1 Pseudotsuga menziesii | reverse complement strand
ATCAATAGTAATCAAGATGAAATTTTAGAGATAAGATACCATTTAAAAGGGAATCATGAAGGAGTTCTATCATGGCACTGTACTAGGACATATTGTTGGTGGTTGGCCCTAAACAGGTGCCTCTCGAGGCAACTCGCTGACTGGCAGAAGAATAAATCATCCAAGTAGTTGAGCAAGGATAAAATCTTGTAGCATTATTAATGGTCGTTCGGTAATCCCATAAATCATGATATATAATAATGTGCCAATTAGATCTACTCACATTAATTATTTGTTCAAGAATGGCTTTTAAAGTTTTGTTGACAATCTCGACTTGACCATTATCTTGTGGGTGTAATGATGAATAATGTTCTTGTTTAAATCCAAATTTGGTGGCCAATTCAGTCATCATTTTGTTTTGAAAATGTTTACCATATCAGTAACGAGTTCACACAGTATATCGAACCTCACAATCATTTAATTGAACACAAAATAAGTGGTGGTTCCCCCATCACTATTGAAAGTAGGAATAACTTCCACCCATTTCATAAAGTAGTCGAGAACCACTATGATATATGTATTCCCCCTAGGATAAACTCTATTGCAAGTTGTGAAATCAACCCCACATTTGGTGAAGGGATCTATAATGATAACAAGAAACACATGAGTAGGATGTGCATGCATGTTTTTAGTAAATATTTGGAAAGCATGATATGTTTCAATTGCTTCAATGAAATCTTTAAATATTGTTGTCCAAAATATCCACCACACAAACTTTTCTAGGAAGTCACAAGACCAGAAAGATGACCTCCATAGGATCCACTGTGAGAGTCATTTGAAATTGACTTGACTTCTTTATGAGTCAAACAATGACATATAATGGAATCAATACAAAGTATTGCCAATGGTGGGGTAATTCTTTGCATTATGTTGAAGCCAGCATTGCTCATCTAATGAAAAATACAGAGGAAACTTCAAAATTTGAATATATATCAAAATATCTCCATACCAAGGATTTGATGAAGAGATGAGAAAAATATGTTCATCATAGAATGAGTCACATTCAATATTATCGCATTCTTCACTAGGAAACTTCGAGATAATTTCGACAAAGGACAAATATTTCTTAGAATTAGTAGACTAAAACTCTAAGTCAGATTCTTGCAAGATAGCAATCCATTTATTAAATTCCCCCCCTATTATTTGTCATGTCAAAACATATTGAAATGGGTTGAGATATGTAATTACTGTGGTATTACAAAATAATATCTAATGTCAAAGTATCTAGACTACAAACATAGACTTTAAAACTAACTTAACTATGTGAGAATATTTTACTTGATTTCCATCTAAAGAATGATTGAGGTAATAGATGAAATGTTCTTGAAAAATATCATTTTCTTGAACTAAATATATGCCAATTGTGGAATTGGACGTGACCATATATATAAAAAAATACTTTGTGTAATCTGTAGGACTAAGCAAAGGGGTTTTGATAAGGGATTTTTAAGAGCTTCAAGAGAAGTTTGGATAGAGTCGTCCAATATAAATCAGTCACATTCCTTTAATAACTGCATGAAACCTTTAGTAATATTAGCATAATTAAGAATAAAACATATGAGAAAATTGGATTTACGTTGGAGATTCTAAAGTTGGCGAACATTTGTAGGACAAGCAAATTTAACAATGGATTCAACCTTTAAAGGGTCTACCATGATCCCTTTGTTTGAAACAATAAACCCTAAGGGTCATCCAGAATTAACATAAAATATACACTTATGGGGATTCAATTGAATCTTGTAGTTCCTACATCATTCAAACAAAAGGCAAAGGTGAGCTGAATGATATCACCTATCGTGATAATGAGTCGCTAAATCATCTAGATAAGCTTCAACAATTTGCTTGATGTTGTGGAAAGATAAATGCATACCCCACCGAAATGTAGCTCCAACATTTTTAAGGTCAAAGGAATTTTTTTGTATGTGAAAGTTTCCCAAGGAAAAATAAATTTAATTTTATGTTGGTCCTTAGGTTGGATTTGAATTTGGTTGTACCCAAATAATTCATCCATGAAGCCTAATTATCTCACTTCCTGCGCACTCATAAAAAATATGATTGATGAATGGGGTGGGAAAATCGTCCTTGGGACAAGCCTTATTCAAATATCTAAAATCCATACATACTCAAAGATTACCCTGCTTCTTGTCTACACGAACAAGATTTGATACACATTATGTTAAAGAAACATGGTAAGTAAATCATGCCTTAAGAAGTTTTTGCAACTTTTGATTTGATAGAATCCTCTTTCCGAGGGTTGACTAGATGAATTTTCTGAAGAGCAGGTTCATGATCTCATAGGTTTTAATCTTGTGTTCAACAATATTGGGATCAATGCTTGGCATCTCATCATACGAACAAACAAATACATTATAGAATTCCTCAAAGAGTTTTATATAAATACAATTTGCACCAATGTACGCATTCTCAACAATGTCAGGATTCTTATAGATATTGATCAATATCATTTCCTAAATGTTCGCCATATTAAATTTGGCATAAATTCCCTATTGATTCAAAGGATTCAATGGTCAATCAACATATTTAGGAAAGTTAACATGAAACTCTTCTTTCTTAATCTTATCCATAGTTGGAAGAAAATAACAAAAATGATGCATATCTTCCCAAGGATTTTCATGTCCTGCTAAGGCTTCAAGTATGGCCTCATCTGTAGGAATAACAATATCTAGAAAATCTTGAGAAGTGGAGGAATCAACAACCCAAACTGACTGAGTGGTTAGATCCATCTCAACATCAAATAATGGATCATTGTCTATAGTATTTTGTTGAATTGTACGATAATCTATCTCTGTTGCAGACGATGGTAAGATATTCTAGGAGTGGTGAGACTCTTCCACCAAATCTAATGGATAAGGAAGTACTCTAGGGTCCTTGAGGTAAGATGTTCTGAAAGAATCTACACATGAAATAGGGACCTCCTCAGCAATTGAATTTGGAGTGGAACTAAAGAACAATGTAGGATCCGATACATTAAAAGTACCCATAAGTAATGGATATAAACTAAATCCAACATTCTCAGTTACTATATGTGACTTATCAATTAAAGCGATATTCAATCCTATAGGTGAATTTGGATTGTTTCAAGTGAAGGAAAATTGATCAATGGTAATGATATCTCCTTCATGAGGAAAACAAAACACTCAAAAAGATACAATAGAGGTCATTGCATATGTTTAGTTATGTCCTAACAAAATGTTATAATCGATGGAGGCATCAACTACTTAAACCTCCACATAAATTTGTTCCCCTATAAACTAGTTAGGAAAGGATGGAATAATACCATATGGTCTGAAATACCTCTTATAAAAACCAACAATCAATGTGGGTGATGAGGAAAGTTCTAGAGAGCCCAATGATTTCCAACAAGATATATCCATGGAACAAGATGATGCACCCTCATCCACAACTATCCTACCAATAGTATTCCTAGAATGAACCACATTTATCTGGAAGGAAATATTATAGGGAATATGAGGCTTGACATCCAATACATCAAGCTTAACAACCTGAGCATTCAAAGTTTTTATATCTCCTAAAGAAGAAAACAAAACGCTCCATTGCGATGGGAAACTTTGGAGGACCTTAAGAGACGACATAGAACTTGGATTTTGAGCCTAATCCTTAATGATAGAATAGTTGTCAGTAGCTCTAATATTAGGATTGTGTGATGCCTTCTTATAGATACCTGTCAGCATGTAAGGAATTGTCTTTACCATATGTTTCTCTATGTGAACAAGGTTCTATGGATTAGGAATTTCTTTATCTTTCGATGAAGACTTAGAATTTCCATAGTGTACTTAGATCTAATTGACAATAAGACATTAGATTTGACCATATTAATGTGTGATTGAGTTTTGAGAATATCTTGTAGAAGAAGAAGAACCATAATAGAAGTGTTGTCCTTGTGGGAAAGGATTAGTTAGAAAGACAAGTTGTTGTTGTTGTTGATTATTCAATATTTTATGGGCATGTTTGATTAATGGGAATTGATGAGTAAGGTGATATCCCTTGAAAAGTTTATAGGGGAATTTAAGTTTCCTATGCTCTTTATTTGCCCCACCCAAATTATTATTTTGTTTAGGTTTATTGTGATTAATTTCTCCTTTTTAACTATTATTTTTATTTTTCCCAGTAGGTTGTTTGTTGCCTTTTTTGTTAGCTTGCAGATTGTTTACAGAATTTGTTTAAGAAGGAGAGGTGGAAGAAAAAGTTGCTCCTGATATAGAAGGTTGGATGGAAAAAAAATTCAGTTGATTATTAATAGCTTCAACAATAATACAATGAACCAAATCGACAATACCATCGACATGCGGTCTAGATTTAGGTTTCAAAGGATCTAAAAGAGACCTTATTGCGTCAAGAATGATTTTATAAAGGATCATAGATTGAGAATAGATAAATTCTAACTATTGGGATTTGAAATTGGTTTCTCCTTTGGTAGTGGCCTTGACATGGAAACATCCTTGGAGATATAATGCAATAAGGATTTCAGAAACCACTTTGAAATGTACCAACTTGGATATTTGGCACACTAACTTAGATAACTTAGCAATCAACAGGATAGGTGACTGAAAACTAGGATTTGACCAAGGTTTGGGGTTATTGTGAGTTCAAAACAAGAGAAGGGATAATGTTTCACTTAGGATCCTGTGCACGTTACATTGGGACATTTTATGGTTTCAAAATCATCTAGGTAGAAGTTTACTAATCCCAAGGTTCCTGGGCACCCCATAATATGAAAACTAAACCCTTTACTTCACACATCCTATCAACCAATGGAGATGTATTTTGGATGGGATAGTCTTAGAAACATAAAATATTAGTCAATTAATTTTTTTTATTTGCACCAACAAGTTTGAGGAATTTTTTAAGTGGTTTTAAAGGAAAACTAGTGAAATTAACTTCTCGGACTACTTATTGGAGGAGCTAGTCGGTTAAGTCGACTAGAATCACTAGTCAACTAAGTGTAGATTAGGTCGACCTCATAGGTTGTGTCAGTTGGTTGAGCCAACAGGTAGTTTCTGTAACTATTTTTTAAACATATATATAGGCCATTGAGATAGATATATACTCAGTTTCAGTTTATTGTATGAACCCACATGTGTTCTTGAGAAATATAATATATTATTTTGTCTACCGTTCTTGTCTCTTGTTCTATTATTGTTATATGATTATTTATGTATATCATTGGTAACCTTCCAATATGATTGATTACAAAATTGGTTATGTTTCCAGTGGTACATATACTGATGAAATGACTATGACTAGATGATCTCAGAGCAAGAGATTAAGAATTGGTGGAAATGTAAGATTACGAATTATTTGCAGAATTACGCCAAAAGAAATAGAATGACTATTTCCCAAGCAAAGGAGAAGTTTTTCTCTGAAACACATGAAAATTTTGTCAAGTCCATACCTCAATCCTTGAAAAATCTACTAAATGAAACAACCGGCAGGAGTTAAAGAACAACAATTACTCTAGAAGTTAACAAGGGGAGGCCACACAAATTTGTTGGAGTGGTTTAAAAGAATCATTGACGTGTTCTGTGAGGAGAGAGTAGTCGATGAAAGAGTCTATGTTGATACTATTAAGGAGAGGTTCTACAACGACCTCACTGAATAGTTCTTGTGTTCATTGATGAAACTTTTGTTTAAGTTATTTATCAACAAGGGTGCAGGTCACATTGTAGAACCTCATACACTACTGATAAATATGCCATCTAACACAAACTGGGAGGCCAAGAAGAAGGAGTGGAATAAATTTGTTCAAGAAAGAGAGTGGGATTACTTCATAAACAAATAGATAGTTTCACCCGGGATTTCTAACAGCGTTCGGTTCAGCTATGGGGGGGTAGATGGTCATGTTCTGTAGTAGAGTAAAGAGAATCTAGTCAACAAATGAGGAAAGCATCAATGCCAGTGATGAAAAGTCAAGCCAAAAAAGAGAAAAATAGAATAGTTACTAAAAAAAGAACTTTGGATATACAGACAATAGAATGGTAGAAGAGGATAAAGAGAAAGGAAGAGATTAGAGAGAAGGATTCTATACACCAACAAGGGAGAATGTCGAATAGAGTGACAAAGAAAGAAGGAAATCCACCAAATTCATGTCATGATTGACATGAAGAGGACGTCAATGAAGAATTGTCACTAATGGACGAAGACTTGTGGATAGAGCATGGTAGAGAACTCCAAGTGGGAATACCCTAGATTATCACACCTCATTCCCCATTAAATTCTAGCCAGATTTCCTGAGTGCGGGATATTTTTCATGAAGAATTAGGACTATGAGTTGGTGAATTAGGTGTACAGATTCAACTAGATAGTGGAGGAAATGATGTCGATCATCTTGTAATTCATCGAATTTAAGAATAAAATTAGGTTACTTTTCAACCCTATCCATCTAGTCGTAGTATTCATATACTCTACTCATATCATGAAGGAGCACCCCCCCAGCCAATCACAACTTCAGATAACACACTGGACTAGTCAAAGTCACAAGTGAGGGTACCCAAGTCTCAGAAATTTACTTGGATATCTGTCGAAGGAGTCGACATAAATCAACCTCTAGTCTAAAGTTGATCGATTGCTATAGAAAAATATTCTAAATGAAATGAAAGTTCTGCCGAAAATAGATGTGCAGAAAAAGTAGTTACAGAAAGTAACCCACCACCACCACTTGAAGAAGACATAGATGTCGAAGATATGGCACACATATCTACACACATTCCCCTCTATGAGGGTGATGAAGATCCCAAATGACATTGGTTTGTGTGTGAGTCAATTTGGGAAGCAAATGCGGTCAATAGTGAAGACCAACAAATGACCCAGTTTGCTGGTGCTCTGCATAAGGGAGCACTAACAAGGTACAAGATATATACAGATAAAATTTCGAATACCACTAAAGCACAAAAAAAACAACAATTTATGTCATTCTTAAAAACACCAGATGCAAAACATCTTGCAGCAAAGAAGTTGAAGACTACAACCTAGAAACCGATCGAAACAGTTCAGGAGTATGATAGGAGATTCAAATACCTACTAAGCCATTTGGAGTATAAAATAGATGAACAATTATTAATCTAATGGTTTTTTGCACGACTCTTACAAAAAATATGAATGCATATCTGATTGGACAACTTCAACACTTATGAAGATGCATTAACTAAGGTGTTACAAATAGAAATATATGGATATTATCCAGTATATCCTTTCGATAGCCGCATTGAAGAAAATTTGGAGATTATGTAGAAATCAATATGGGAGATAATCCTCAAAGCACATGAAGTCTGGTGTACTAATTCCTTGACAGTTGTGCATACGAAAGACTATTTTCAATAGGAAGAACATCAACAAGATATCCAGTTTGTTCAGTAAAAATTCTTCAGTGACATATGCCAGGAGCACGACATACATGCGACAAAAGACTGTCCATATAATATGAAAAATGAAAAATCTCATTGGTGTGTGATATGTGAATTTAAAATCAATTCGATAGTGGAATGTCAGCTAAACTTAAAAAACCGACATAATTATCAGAAAGTTTACCAAACGAATGTTGTTGCTCAAAACAACAATAATACAAGGAATAATATCGACCAAAATGAGAAAAACAATAAAAGGTATGGAAATCGAAGAAATGAGTGTTGGTATGACAACAATCGTCGTGGAGTATTTTCAGGTCAAGGACAATACTTTGGGAATCGGGAGGACAGACTACGGCAACCTATCCAATGCTATATGTGTTTAAATGAAGGACATCGACATGCTGAGTGTCCATACAAGGATTGAACTGATCTTAAATTTTGTACAAGTTGTGGTGTCGATGATCACTCCTTGGAGGATTTCCCCACCATGCTTGAAAAAATTAATAATAAAAAAATTGTTAACATCTTGTCTAGTGTTCAAAAATGTGATGTTGTTCAAACTAAGAAGTTACAAATTGTTACTCGACAATGCACAAAAACAGGCATAGCAAAATAAAGAATAAATAAATCCTAACCCTTCTATACAAAAACAACTATATAATTATGCATCAAATATATTTCAAGAATTAGCTGCACAAGAAGAAACCGATGATGCTCAATGAAATATGTCTCAAGAATTAATTAATCTGATCAATACTAAGAATTATGTTGTAAAGTTAATCGACTTAATGTACAATATTAACAATAAATTCGGTGTAGACAAGCAAGATAAAAGCATATGTAACCTGAACAAAAAAGATAAAAAAATATGTTGACCCTTTAGTCGTCCTAGAAATCGAAGGTTACCACATCTGACAAGTCATTCTCAACTTCGTATTGTAGGTAAACATGATGACCAGGTACACATGGGAACAATTGGGTAAACCTCGACTTAATGAATCTGCTGGCATATACTTAAAGTTATAAGATCAAGGATTAATTGAACCCATTGGTATCTAGAATAATGTCGACACAACTATCAAAGGTATCACTACAAAATTCGACCTTTAAATAATCAATACTAAGGAAGGATCTAGTTCCTTTCCAACTTTAGTAGGCCGACCATGGGGTCGAAAGATGAAAGCATCAATTTCACTAGACAAAGAAAGAATATAAATTAAATGAAATGAGCAAAAAGTGATTGTTCTCGTTCATCCATCTCAAGGATAACCATGGACATAACCTATAGATGAAGAATTCAATGTTCGACGGTTATACCTAATACAGAATAATGAGGATTATGCTGAACAAAACATATATGGAGAAATTCACTTAGGAAATCCATACTTTATTGGGTATAATTTAGATGCAGAATTATATGATTGAGAAATGGAAAATTACAAATTGCAAGAAAGGGAATGTTGGACTATCCAAGCTATTCCTACAAAGAAAACTCAACAATGTTTCTCTGTGTATATAACTCCTAAAATATTTGAACAAAAAATTAGAGAGTATCCATCTCTCACGCCAATGAGAAAAGAAACATCAAGTCGTTTGTCACTTAAGTATAAAGAACAGGAATCAACAATCCTTCATGTAGAACAAGTTTCTAAAAATGTAGGTAAACAAGGCAAACTTCAAAGAACAGTTAAACCTCTTACAAAGGTAGTTGGGGTGCATAGTATAAAGAGAAAGATCATTGGGAAAGTGATCATACCTTGAAGAAAACCACCAAGAATGGAAAGCTCACAGAGAACTTCTATAGATAGCAGAAGATTCAACAAATCAACAAATTTTAAAGAGTGAAAGAAAAGATAAATATTTCTTTATGCATGTTATTACACATTTGTTGTATAATGTTGTATGTGATGGATTTAAAATCCATGGTTTCTAGTTTAGAGAAACTTTATTATGGATTGGATCAAGATGATGCTACTATGTTGAAGTAGTTGGTTGGTGTTTGTGCAAACTTGTTGTATTTTATGCTTACTAATAAGCATATGTTTGAGTACCTTTGAGGTACATTAGAATAGGATCCTTATTGTATTTGGGACATGGAAAACCTATTTGATTGTGTTATCTAGCTATTGTTTTAGCCTGAGATAAGCGATGTAATTTGAGGCTAGTATTGCAAAAGCTAAGTGTATTGTGGCTAGTACTACAAAAGCTAAGTGTATTGTGGCTAGTACTACATAAGCAAGATGTATATCAGAGAGTACTACAAAATAAAAATGTGTTTTGTGGATAGTACTACATGTTGAGGAGTAGTGTAGCTTGGGAAGCTACCTACTGTGGTGAAATAATTGAGCCTATAGTCATTAGGTGTTAATAGTCAAGCTTTATAAAAAACACTCTATGTGTGTTTTGATAAAAAAACATTGATATGAAGTTTTACCTCATTGAAGTCATGGTCATGTAAAATGAATTCCAGTAAATAGCTATTGATGAGCAGATTACAAATTTGTGACAAGCCTCTATTTGTGATGAAGTTCGAACACTTCTAAGATAAGTTTGGTGTGGTAGGAAGTTCCTGGTATGGCATAGAATGTCTCCCTCACTTTGAAGGAATGTTGGGATTCATTCCCATGAGACTTGTATTGTATCAAGTCTGGAATCTATGTTGTATTAGGTTCATATATTCTTCATGGAACTTATGTCGTACTAAGTTCACTAAATTATGTTGTATTAAGTTAAATATCTTATGTTGTATTAAGTTAGGACCTTGTCCTATTCGGGAGAGATGCTTGTACTAGTATCTTATGTCGTATTAATATCATGACCTTATATTGTATTAAGGTTGGATAGGTGTGTTGTATCAATTCTGGACTTGGGTCGTATCAAGTCAAATGATTCTCATAGGCAGTACCCTATGAGATGGTTCTCCTTAACTAGAGATGGTATTGTGTTGTATCAATACCACATGACTTATGTTGTATTAAGTGTCAAGGATATACTATGTGATGTATGGCTAGTCATGGTCACCTAGTGCTACAAGTCTCCTTTATGGATTAGCTACCCCTAGATTGATTTACTTTAGCATATGACAGTATGACCTGGGGTAATACATATGATCATAGGTTTGAAAAAATTCTTATGAGTATGATATGATATAAATTATTAATTAATGAAACACATATGGACCATGTAGAGATAATTGATATGAGCACAGAGATAGAGAGAGAATTCAAATTACCCATGTATGCCTCAAAGTGAACTCAAATTAATACATCAAATGAGTCTTAGTTCTGATCAAACAAGTTTTAGTTAATTAAGGAATTAACTCCTTAATTTATGCAAATTAGTTGTTGAATATGACACTGATGGAGAAGCACTAGTTCTTTTCAATTACATTCAATTATGTTCAGTTACATTCAGTTCTATTCATTTACATTTAGTTATGCTCAGTTACATTCAGTTTTGTTTAGCTACATTCAGTTATGTTCAGTTACATCTAGATTTGTTTAGTTACATTCAGTTCTATTTAGTTACATGTGGAAATTGAACCCATGTGATAGAACAATTGCACTCACAAAATTGCTAATCAAACATGCAAATTTACACACAAAGGAGACTAAAAATGGAGCATAACACTAATCTGTATTGAATAAGTGTACAATAGCCAACCTTGTGAATTCATAGGCTGCTGCAATAAATAATTACATGATAGATTCAAATGCATAAGGATGCCATTTGAAATATTCAAAAGAAGGCTTACTAAATCTAGTCAAATCCCCCATAGGTGCATAAAGCAGTTTCCAAATCTACCTAGGAGCTCACGAATTGGAAAAGTCAAGTAGGAAAGATAATAGGTGATGGAGAGACAACTCATACATTCTTTTATTAGGAGAAAATAATGGAGGATGATGAGGGAAAAAAATAAGTCAACTGCACCAAGTCTTACTTTCCCTTTTGCCATAAATCACAGTAAAGCAGGCAATAAAGGAGAAAAAGAAGATATGCACTAGGGAGGATCTGGAATAAAGAAGATATGATAAATATGGATTCTAGAAGGTTTCCCAAGTGCTCCATGACTCATTTTTAGCAAGTTTGAATTCTAGGACATGTGGAAGACAACTTGCATAGAGTGGAATATTGGAAACTAGGCAAATAAGACAAAAATGGATTAATTAATGTATAAGGTAGCTAACTATGGGTTGATTATTCTAACACCCCCCCTTAAGCCTGACTTATGAGTAAATATTAGAAAACTATAGGACCTATCAACAAGGCTTAGTCACCCTTTACATACTGCATGACCATTTAACCAAGGAAAGAGGCAAAAACCCAGTGGGAAAAACCTCCCTTAAACATGGACAGTAAAACAAAATTTGAAAATATTGTCATCAATCAAGCTTCACAGCATGATCAGAAATCCCCAATAGTGATTTAAGATTGCTGAATTTCTTCTCACAAAAAACTTTGGTGAAGATGTCTGCTACTTGTTCTAAAGATGCACAAAAGAATAGGTGAATGGTGCCATCATGCACAAGCTGTCTGATGTAGTGAATATGGATCTCAATGTGTTTGGTTCTTTGTCTCTAAACTAGATCATTGTAGATTCAAATGGTGCTCTGATTATCACAATAGATAATGGTTGAAAACTCTTATTCAAAGCCACACTCACCAAGTAACCCCTACAACCGTAAACATTGAGTTGCTACATTTACAACTCCTCTGTACTCTGCTTCTGTAGATGAGAGTGCAATGGAACTCTATTTCTTGCTTGACCAGCTGATTACTCCTTTAGCAAGCATGAACACATATCTTGATGTTGACTTTCGATATGTGTTGTCACCTGCCCAATCACTGTCAGTAAACCCAATCAAATCAAGATCAGATTTAGCTTTGTAGAAGATCCCATGAGTTCTTGTTCCCTGAACAAATTTAAGGATCCTTTTGGATTCTATCCAATGGATCTCATGAGGCTGATCCATGTATCTTGAAGCCACACTTACTGCATAAGAAATATCAGGTCAAAGTTTGTGTAAGGTACATCAAACACCCAATCAATTGCCTATACAGTGTATTATTCACCATAGGAGAAGAACCTGCTTCTTCATGCTAAACTCCTGAAAGGAAGGGAGTCTTGCTTGGCTTGCAATATTTCATGTTGAACTTGTTCAACAAATCCAAAGCATACTTGGACTGATGTACTTTTATTCCATGTTGGGATTGAGAAATTTCGAGACCCAATAATTGGCTCAACAACCCCAAATCAGTCATAGAAAATGCATGGTTCATGTTAGTTTTTCATCATATAAGCTAGCATTATGATCTTAGGATCTTTTCACTGAGAGAATAACAAGCACAAAAATAAAACATAAGCACATCACAAGAGACAAGAGACACAGATTTTTGATCGGGGAAACCATAAATGGAGAAAACCCCGCAACTTCCTCAAAGATAGAATCAGCACCAAAATGGTAAAACCAGAAAATAGTAAGATTCACTCCCGACAGCAGTAGTCTTCTTCTTCTATCTACTCCCAGTATTTCCTTCCTCACTAGTGCGCCACACTTGAGTGAGAGAGTGATGTGTGTACAAGTGATAAATAGAGAGGCTCTCACTCTCTATTTATATTCTTCCGTTCACTTGAAGTGCACTCAATCATGTCAGCCCAACTTAACAATTACTTACTAGAGCCTACATCTCTATGAGTGTATAATAACCCTAGTGCCCCACCACTTATGGCGACTTTTCCTCCTCTGACCAATAGGAGGGTAACACAATGGTGGGGACTATTGCCCCGACTTACAATGACTCACCTAGGGTTGACTTCACTAAGATAGTATAATAACCCAAGGGCCCCACAACTGTGGGGACTTTAACCCTTGACCAATAAGAGGGTTGCCCACATTGACTTGACATGACGTTCTCATTATAGAAAATTCCTGATCAGAACATCGAGGCATGACAACATGACTCAAATACATAATAGAAACATCCCGGAATAAACATCGGGTTACAATATATATGATACATAGAAGAATACATTCCGAAGTTACAAATACATCAACACTCCCTGTTAACTAGGAAGGTATTATTTCGACACAATTTTCAGCACTGGTCTTCTTCTCTGGATCAACTGGATCATCCTTGTCTTCAAGTCATCTTTGTCTTCAAGTCATATTCATTATCGGATCTGGATCATCTCTCAATCTGGATCATCATAGAACATCATCACTGGATCTGGATCATCACTTGATCTAGATTATCATCACTGGACTGGATCTAGATCATCACTCGATCTAGATCTGGATCTGGATCATCTCTTGATCTAGATCATCATTGTTGGATCTAGATCATCACTTGATCTAGATCTCTCAGAGTCATCATAACTGGATCCGGATCATAGCTCGATCTGGATCATCTCTGTTCATCATCATGTGTGTACTAATCTTGTCATGGGAAGTTCTACAGAGACAGCCCTTTTTCATGCTAGTTGTAGGCCTAGCCACTAGGTAGGTCTTCACTCAGCACTTACATCTGACATGCTTATCAGAAAGGCATTCCCAGCACTTATATCTGACCTACTCGTCAGAAAGACACGCCCAGCACTCACATCTGATCATGTAGTAAACTACAATCACATCAGAAAGGCCCAGCACTCACATTCACCAGCATGATAGGACATCACATCACTAACATCTATGAAATGGCTCTGCACTTATATCTGACCTACTTGTCAGAATGGCACATCCATCCAGGCAGGAACACATCTTACCACAGTGATGAATGACTCTCACCCAGGCCGAAACTCATCCTACCACAATGATGAAAGCTTTCCACACATTCACCCAAGCCAGAACACATCCTACCACAATGATGAAATATTTTGTTCACTCACATCTGACCTAGTAGGAACTGAATCCTACACCCTCGTCAGAATGGCCCCCAGTCCTTGACTGAGCTACCTGGTAATGGACCAGGTGCCTCCACTCTCCCGAAGAGTGGAAATTTCCCTTACATCTGTCCTACTCAACATAATGGCCAACACTCACATCTGACATGGAAGGAACTAAATCCTTTAGCCATGAATAGAATGGTTCAGCCCTTACATCTGATCTGCTCATTAGAATGGCTCTCTTAGTCCCTGACTGAGTGTTCCTGGTAACTGACCAGGTGCCTCCATTCCCAGAATGGAAATTAGCAATCATATCTGACATGGAAGGAACCAAATCCTCTCACCATGACAGAATGGCTCAGCCCTTACATATGACCTGCTTGTCAGAATGGCTTTGGATCTCTAACACTCATATCTTGGAGGAAACCTCGATCTGGAGAACACCAAGTCTCTCTCTGAAGTACTCAAACTTCACTCTGGCTAACGGCTTCATCAATACATCAGCTATCTGTTCCTCCATTGCAACATACTAAAGCTTCACTTCTCCTCTCTACACCATATCCCTGATATAGTGATACTTGATCTCGATATGCTTTGACTTGTCATGGAACACTGGATTCTCTGACAACTTCATGCAACTCTGGTTGTCACAATGTATACAAGTAGCATCCAACTGGAGATCAAATATATCAGACAGTAGCTTCCGCAGTCATACTGCCTCACAACTAGCTGAACAAGCTACGACATACTCTGCTTCAGCTGTACTCAGTGCCACACAGGATTGCTTCCTGCTAAACCAAGATATCACACCCGATCCCATACTGAAGCAACATCCTAAAGTACTCTTCCTGTCGATGGCACTGCCTGCCCAATCTGAATCAACATAACCCTCTAGGTTAATCTTTTGATTCGTATCATACTTGAGCCCATACTCAACTGTACCCTTCAGGTACCTCAATGCATGCTTTGCAACCATCAAGTGAACATGTCTCAATGTTTTCACAGCAAAGCAAGTATCTGGTTTCGTGTCCGTCAGGTACATCAAGGAACAAATCATTTGATGATACATAGTGGCATCAACCGACTCTGATGAAGCATCACTCAATAGCTTCATGTTCGATGTCATAGGTGTGGTCATGCAGTACATCATCCTAAACCTATTCAGGATCTCTACTACATACTTCCCTTGTCCACAACTCCATGCCTAGAAAATAATGCATCGGCACATAACAGGAGCATCACTGGTCTTCCACCTTCAACCTTGAAGCAAAGGTTGAAATCCATTTTACTCTTAGTAAAGCCTAGAATCATCAGTAATCTTCCTATCCTATCGTACCATGTCAAACCTCAAGATATTCTGTAGTTACTCCCTCTGAAGTGAAGCATCATACTCCCTCTGTCTTCTATGCTCTATGCACTGAAAACATTCTGTACCAGAGTGACAAGTAGCATCCATCTAGGATCATTGGATACCAAGATCCTCTATTTTGAACTTTTTCAAAAGTTCTTCTCACATCCATCTGTGATCTTGTCATCCTTTATCAACCTTGTAGCAAAGGTTACAATAATCATCAAGCTCATCATGTATGTGTTATCCCATGGGTGTCTTCTGAACTCGTACAATGCCTTCTTTCATTTGCACACATGATTATGCATGTCATGTGACTTTCCTTCTAATAGCTGTAAATGTTTCTTCATAGTCTAGGTCTTCCTTTCATGAGAAGCCTCATGCTACGAATCTTGCTTTGTATCCCATGATGTTTCCATCTATGAACTTTTCTTTAGGTATCGATACTTCATCCTAGACATCATTCTTCTTGAACTGGTCTTCCTTTTCTTCTTGGTGGCTGGAAGGTTCTGCATCAATGATGTCACTGCACTCATCATAATATTCTTTGTCTTTGAATTGTCGTCACTTGTTCTTCGAAACAAGTCTTCATTCTCCTTTGCTTGTAGGTGATTATGTATGCGATCTTTCCTACAAGTCAAATGCATTTGTATGGTTAGAACATTTCATAAGGAATATTTATACTAGCAAGTTCTTATGCATAAATATATGATCATGCAACTACTTTTAGCCAATACAACATTCATCCATATCTCACTGAAACTTTCTAGATGCCTTCCATCTCTACCAGGACAACATTGAGATTGTGCACTAATCCAATATGTTAGCAAAGAGGTTTCATTCTAGATAAGTAGCAATGGAGAATTTGTATAGCACCATGAGCTACTTACCCAACACATGCATATTAGTAGTATTCTATCATTAATGCAAACATCCTATCATGCATAATACAATAACTGAATATAAACAAATGCATAACAAAATAATATCATGAAATGACAATTGAATACTTATCTTTATTTGTTTCGTGGGTATACTCCTTGAGTCTTCGACTTCATCGTCTTCTTCATTCATAATAGCATCGTTTCTTATCCAAATGCTAAGGTGGATAAGAGGTTCTTCAAGAGTTGATTTCTTCATATTCCTCATTGCTTGAGGGATCTTCTTTGGATGATGAGAGCTTGATCTTCGGTTTCTTCCATATTCCCTTCTCTTCTTATGAATCGAGCTTCTTCTTCTTCTCAGAGTCTGCTGAAAGTAATCATTTCCTTCTGGCACACATTCCTTGCATGAATGAATTCCACGATCCTGGGAGGCCATTCAAGGTGGCCATCACCACTTCTGCATTCTTCACTTCTTCTTTTACCGCTTCAAGTTGTTCTTGATTTGAGAGACTCTTATGACTGCATGGTCTCTTCACATTCTTCAACTGTTTTCTCAAGGTCATCTTCTGATTTCTGTTTTTCCCTTCAAATAGCTTGGTCAAGGAATCAAACATCTTTGGTGTCTTTAAGGAAGATACTTGTGGTACAAGTTGATCCGTGACTGAATCAACCATGATCTTCTTGGCCTTGACCAAGTTCTTCTTGTGAAAGGCTTCTAGCCTCATCTCCCTCTGAAACTGGAACCTCCATACTCATGTAGGTGTCCAATCCATTTTCTTCAGAGAGATCATATACTTCTAGGCTTGGAAGTTGTCAACTCCTCAGATGGAAATAGCAAAGGATTAGATCTTACCGATTTGAGGTGTCCATCCTTGTCCCAGAGTTCGATGATCTAGGGTTTGTCACAGAAACCCTAATTTTAAAAACTTGGAATCTTTTAGATCTGATTAGACAAACAGATATATCTCTTCAAATGGAGTTTTCCAATGTACTCCTTTTCTGAAAACAGTGGAGGGAGGCTCCCGGATCAGGAAGCCCTAATTTTCCAATTTCTTCTGTAGAAATTCCTGTTACTGTTTCTATGATATCTCTGAAATTACTGCTCCTTTGTGTCTGAAATTTCTCACTGAGGTAACCTCACATGTCCGTGATACAACACCATATGTTTCATCAGAATTGGTTTCACCATTTGGGATTTATGATCCTTTTCCCAAGGTGACCTGTTACAGGACTGTTCAGAACAGCGAAGTTGTACGGCATTCCACATGTCACTGGTTCATCTTCTAAGTCTGATATTCACACCACCAAAATTAAAGTCCATGATATTTTGGGAACATATTTAGGAATTCCATTTGGACCTCTGTAGCCCAAGATATTGCAGATCTCTCCAGATGTCCTGTTTAGAGATGAATTCTAGAAGAGGCTGGAACCCTAACTTGGAGAGATCATATCTCCTGGAATACAGCGAATCTGAGTTTGATTTTTGGAAACAGGATTCATCATGATTTTATCTTCGAACCCTACAATTTTAATCTCCTGAAACTTCACCAATCTCAAAATATAGTGACTGTACCAAAACTTAGTAGTTTTAGTATTTAGGGTTTCTCTAGCTTGGGGTCAAACTAGGGTTTGACTTTCCTGAAGTTTCACCCAACCAAATTTCTTGATCCAGGTCTCTAAACTTTGGTTTTGATGAGGAGAAAAATCCTACAATGGTCTCACTCAAAAATTCCTCTTCTGTAGAAATCCCTAATTTCCGCATCGAAAACTGAAAAATGCTTGAAATCGAATTCCACTTTGATAGAAAGATGCGCCCTTCAATGGAGAATCATTCTAGCATACTTTTGCTGATAGATTGTGGAGAGAGACCCAAAAAGTAAGAATCCCTATCTTCTGTAGCTGCACAATGTCTTCTTCTCAGGTTAGCTTTGATACCATGTTAGTTTTTCATCATATAAGCTAGCATTATGATCATAGGATCTTTTCACTGAGAGAATAACAAGCACAGCAATAAAACATAAGCACATCACAAGAGACAAGAGACACAAAGATTTTTGATCGGGGAAACCATAAATGGAGAAAACCCCGCAGCTTCCTCAAAGATAGAATCAGCACCAAAATGGTGAAACCAAAAAACAGTAAGATGCACTCCCTACAGCAGTATTCTTCTTCTGTCTAGTCCCAGTATTTCCTTCCTCACTAATGCGCCACACTTGAGTGAGAGAGTGATGTGTGTACAAGTGATAAATAGAGAGGCTCTCACTCTCCATTTATATTCTTCCGTTCACTTGAAGTGCACTCAATTATGTCGGCCCAACTTAACAATTACTTACTAGAGCCTACATCTCTATGTGTATAATAACCCTAGTGCCCCACCACTTGTGGGGACTTTGCCTCCTCTGACCAATAGGAGGGTAACAAAATGGTGGGGACTATTGCCCTGACTTAAAATGACTCACCTAGGATCGACTTCACTAAGATAGTCTAATAACCCAAGGGCCCCACAACTGTGGGGACTTTAACCCTTGACCAATAAGAGGGTTACCCACAATGACTTGACATGACTTTCTCATTATAGAAACTTCCCAATCAGAACATCGGGGCATGACAACATGACTCAAATACATAATAGAAACATCCTGGAATAAACATCGGGTTACAATATATATGATACATAGAAGAATACATTCCAAAGTTACAAATACATCAACAGTTCACTGCATCCTTCAAGGAGGCAATCTCATTATTTGAACTTCCTGTAATCAGAAGGTCATCCACATACAAGACAATAATCATCAAAGAACTATGAATCAGCTTCAAATAAACATTAGGATCAGACTTGCATCGAACAAAACTCAATGACAACAAAAATCCATCAATCTTGGCATACCAAGCCCATACAATGATTTCTTTAACCTGCACACAAAAGATGGATTAGTAACAAACCCTTGAGGCTGCTGCATGTAAATATCTTTAGTAAGATCTCCATTCAAGAAAAAACAATTCACATCGATGTGGTGTACCTCCCACTGCTTCAAAGCTGCAATGGCTAAGGCTAGCCTGATGGAGTCCATCTTTGCCACTGGTGCAAAGGTCTCATTGTAGTCAATACCATGTACCTGTGAGTAGCCCTTGGCTACCAATCTTTCCTTATATTTCAAAGGTGAACCATCAGCAGCAAACTTACTTTTCAAAACCCACTTACATTGAACTAGCTTCCTCCCTGGGGTGTTATAGCGGATTTCACCACACTAGTTGAATCACACATTATATGGCCTTCCCCTATCCTGCTGCAGACTCATTATTCCCTATGGACCATTTATTGTCTTTTGATGTATCATCGACCATCCCTAAAAACATTAGAAAAATGATATATGCATCCTTTTCCCCGATAACCGCGTACATACGCAAATATTCCCTCTATAGTCGCGTACATCGGGATGTGTGCATAATCCAAAACTGTTGGACCGTTCCTTGTCTTGAATCCGACTCATATGACTCCTGTCCTTCCATATGCCTTGAGATCGCATGGATTCGACCTTTCAGTATTACTTTGGAAAGCTATATAAGGAACCATTGAGACATTGAAAGCATAAGAGAGAATTGAGAGTACCGAAACTATAGTCCATTGTTGCTAGAACTATACTTGAGTCTGCA
>LPNX010761415.1:70937-151097 GCA_001517045.1 Pseudotsuga menziesii | reverse complement strand
TGGGAACGACTATCCCAAACAGCTTGGAGCCTGTTCTAAGGATCCCGGTCTGGGTCGTTTTCCCCGTTGCGGGCTTAGTCGAATACGCCCGTCAACACCTTCGGAACCTCTTTTTAGTTCCCCTCCTGCTCCTGCTTGTAGCCTCTCTACTAGTCTACATGCCTCCTCGAAAACACTCCTGCTCTGCTTCATCTTCACAGCGATTCGACAAGAACAAGCAAATGGATCCCCGATTTTGCTTCCAGAAGATGATAGTAAAAAAGAATAAAAGATTTCAAAAATAATTTCTTGATTTTGTTGAAGAAATCATCCACGAGGAAGAGAGAGAGGCCGAATTAGAATGCAACTTCTTGGAAGAGGAGGAAATCAAGAAAGAATTTAAAGAACTAATCCCTGACCCTAGCACCTCTAGGGGAAGACTTACCATATACTAGAAGTCGCTGGAGCTTCAGTGGTCTTGAAAATTCATCCTCAGCAAAACATTGGTCGAAAAGGATGAGCAGCATGGACTACTCTACTACAACAAGATAAAATTTTGTTGATTCTGCATAAATTATGTATACTCAATATAAAATTGACAAGAAATTGGGTTTAAATCTAGAACCCCATGAGCATCTGTTCGAACGATCAGGTTCCTTTTTAGTACTCTCTTAAGTCTCTTTTTTTTTCAAAACTGGTTCAGTTAATAGTTCCCTCTTTGTTTCTATGACTGATACTTCGATAAGAATTATTAAGACTTCTTGATCATTCTAGTTCATTCTTGTTTCCTTTAGAGGGAGACTGCCAGAATGATCTCCAAGATCGTTTTCCTAGAGATGGGAGAGCTTGGTTTTTGTTGTATCTGTTTGTTATTTTGATTATAGCTAGTAATAGAAGGACCTACTTACAAAAAAAAAACATTAATACTAATAATACTATTAAGTTTACATTAATACTAATATCAATCAAATTAGAATTAATGAAATACAATTTAATTTTAAGAATAATGGTCAACCATGGTTCAAATTCAAAATTAATTTAAACTGAACTATGGATAAAATTCAACCATGGTGCTAGAATATCATGTCATCAACCATAGTTAGACATTGACAACCATTTTTAACCAAATTCAACCATATAACTATGATGCAACCATAACCAAACATGACTTACTAAATAATGTTATGAGAACCATGATACTCTAAAGTGAACCTTACTTAAACAATGATCAACCATAAATTGAAATCAACTATAGTAAACTATGGTCAATTATCGTATACTATGAACAACCATCGTTAACAAGAGTAATCCATGAACAACCTTGGATTAAAGTCAACCTTGGATTGAAGTCACCCATGAATTGAAGTCAACCTTATAGTGAAATTTTTTTTGGATTAAAGTAAACCTTTATTAAAATTCAATATTCCTTAAAATTCAATAATGGATTGAAGTCCATCTTAGATTGAATCTAACCTTAAATTGAAGTAAACCATGGATTGAAGTCAACCTTGCTTAAAAGTAGACCTTGCTAAAATTTCAGCTATGGATTGGAGTCAAACATGAAATGCAATCAAACTTTGATTGGCTTCAACTATATATTAAATTCTTCCATGGATTGAAGTCAACCTTGGATTTAAGTTAACCTTGCTTAAAAGTATACTATGGATTGAAGTTAACCATTTAGTTATGACAACCATGGATTGAAGTCAAAATTACTTAAGAAAAAAATATGGATTGAACTCCACCAAGGTTTAAATTCAATAAACCACTTTTACAAATGTGGTTGTGAATTGAAGTCAACATGGTTCAAAGTCAACCTTGGATCAAAGTCAAATGTTGATTAAATTCAATGGTTAGATTGAAGCGAAGCATGGATTAAAATAAACCTTGGATTTCAATCAACCATTAGATTGAAGTCAACCATGGACTGAAATTAAACTTGATTAAAAGTCAACTATGGATTGAAGTCAACCTGGATTAAAAGCAAACCATGGATTGAAGTCAACCTTTCTCAGAAGTCAACTATGGATTGAAGTCGAATCTGTATTGAAGTCAACTATGGATTGAAGTCAAGATTTTATTTAAGTGAGATATGAACAAAATAAATCAACTATATTTCTATATGAACAACTATAGTCAACTAAATATAACCATGAACAACCATAGATTGAATTCAACTTTTATGTCAACCTAAAATTGCTGTCAACTTTGGATTGAATTGAACCATGTATTAAAGTCAAACTTGGGGTGAGGTCAACCATGGTTTCAATTCAACATGGATCAAATTAAACCTTAGCTTGAAGTCAACCTTTCATTGAAGTCAACGTTTTTTGAAAGACAACTATGGTTTTAAGTTAACCTTTGTTAAAATTCAACTCTGAATTAACAAAAACTATGGATTTATGTCAAGCATGGATTAAAGTCAAACTTTCTTAAAATTTAACTATCAATTAAATTCACCCTTAGATCAAATTCAAGCATGAATTGAACTCTACATTAGATGGAAGTCAACCTTAGATTGAAGTTAACCTTGCTTAAAAGTAAAAAATAAAGTGAATTCAACCTTGGATTGAAGCCAACCTTCAATTGAAGTCAATAATGGATTGAATTAACCTTGGATTAAAGTCATACTTACTTAAAATTCAACTATGGATTAAAGTCAAATATTGATAGAGGTCAACCTTGGATTGAAGACAACCATTGATTTAAGTCAATTATGGATTAAACTCAAGTATGGATTTAATTTAACCATGGGTTGAGTCAACCTTGGATTAAATTAAACTTTTCTTATAAGTCAGCTAATCTTTGAAACCAACCATCGTCTAAATTCAACCTTGGACTAAATCCATCCTTGGATTGAATAATCTTGCTTAAAATTCAACTACATATCGCAATCAACATTTATTAAAAGTCAATTATGGGTTGAATTCAACTATGGACTGAAGTGAAATATGGATTGACATCAACCTTGGATTCAAGTCAACCATGGATTGAAGTCAACATTAGATTGAAATGAACCTTGATTAAACGTTAGCTATGGATTGAAGGAAACCATGGATTAAAATTAACCTTGCATTGAAGCCGACCTTGGATTGAATTTAACTTTTCTTGAAACACAACTATGGATTAAAGTTAACTTTGCTTAAAATTCAACTATGAATTAAATTCAACTATTGATTAATGTCAACTATGGATTAAAGTCAACCTTTCTTATAAGTCAGTTACGCATTGATGTCAACCATGGTATGAATTCAAACATGAATTGGAGTCTACCTTAGATTGAAGACAAACTTGGATTGAAGACAACCTTGCTTAAAAGACAATAACAAAGTGAAGTCAACCTTCAATTAAGGGAAACCTTCGATTGAATCAAACCCTAACTGAAGTCAGCTGTGGATTTAAGTCAAATATGGGTTGTAGTAAACCTTGCTTATAAGTCAACTATGCATTTCCAACCATGCAATGATGTCAACCTTGGATTGAATAATCGACTTGGTTAAAATTCAACTATGAATTGAAGTCAACCTTTCTTAAAATTCAACTATTGGTTGAAGTAAAGATTTTTTTGAAGTGAACCTTGGAGTGAACTCAATATTGAATTGAAGTTAATCATTTAGTTAAATTTGGATTGAATTAAATCATGAATTGAATTCAATCATTTAATTAACCTTAGATTGAATTAAACCTTATAATGAAGCAACGATGGATTTAAGTCAACCATGTTTTGAAGTCACCGTTCACTTTAAGTCAACCATGGATTGAAGTAAACATTGCTTAAAATATACCTTTCGTAAAATTCAACTATGTATTGAAGTCAACCTTGTGCTACAGTTCAAAGTCAATCAACCACTTCTAAAAGTATGGTTGTGGATTGAAGTCAACCATGGTACAATGTCATTATTGGACTAAATTCAATCATGGATTGATGTCCTTAATGTTAATATTATTTATGGATTGATGTTAACCATAGGATTGAAGTAAACCTCAGAGTAAAGTCAATATTGGAATGAACTCAGCCTTTAAGTCTACCTTAGATTGAATTCAACCATGGATTGTAGTCAACCCTTGATTTAACTTAACCATGTATTGAAGTCATCATTTGTTAAAAGTCAAGATTTCTTAAAAGTCAACTATGGATTGAAGTCAATATTGAATTACAATTAATCTTGGATTGAAGTTGACCTTGGATTAAACTTAACCATGGATTCAAGTCATCCCTGAATTAAATCCAATATTTCTTTAAAGTTAGCCTTGCTTAAAAGTCAACTTTGATTTGTATTCAAGTATGGATCTAATCCAACCTTGGATTAAAGTCAACCTTAGATTGAAATCAACCATGGACTGAAGTTAACCTTGGATTGAACTCAAACTTTATTAAAAGTAAACTATGGATTGAAGCAAACCTTATATTGAACTCATCCTTTCTTAAAAGTCAATTATGTATTAAAGGAAAATATAGATTGAAGTCGCCCATGGATTAAATTCAACCTTGCGTTGAAGTCAGTTTTCAATTTAGGTCAACCTTTTATTAAAATTAACCATCGATTGAATTCAACAATCTAGAACAGGACCATGGGTTGAAGTCAACCTTGGGTTGGATTCAAACTTAAAATGAAGTCAACCATGGATTGAAGTCAACCTTGGATCGAAGCCAACCTTGGATTGAAGTCAAATTTTCTTAAAAGTTAACTATGGTCCATTGAAGTTAACTATGGATTGAAGTCAACCTTGAATTGAAGTCAACATTTCCTAAAAGTCAACTATGGATTAAAGTAAAATATGGATTGAAGTCAACCTTGGATTGATATCAACCTTGCTTATCAACTATGGATTGTGAATTCAACGTTGGAATATTTTTATTTATGGATTGACATCCACCATGGTTCAAATTCATCCTTGCTTAAAATTTAACTATGGTTTGAAGTCAATGATGAAAAAACATGGTATAAATAATTGAACTTATATTATTATTAAATGTTTCATTTTTATTTATTATATATTTATTTCTATTATTTATTTTGTATTTTTTCAGTTATAAATATGTCTATTTTTATTTTTTTAAATAATAATAATTCACCAATCATTTCATGCATGGCGTCAACTAGCAAGCCATATTTATTAATAATATGGCTTAAAGTGTATATCAACCACTTTTAAATGTGTGGCTATGGTTGATATACACCTTCATCCTATACAATCCATATTATTAATAAATATGGGTTGTAAGTATTAACTAAAATCATAACAAATATACCCATCCATCCTTTAAGTAATACATGGGAAATATATAATATATAATAGTAATATTATAACTAATATATTATAATATTATATTATAATTAATATTTTATAATATGTCTATATAAAATTAGTTAAAATTTGGGTGTAATAACTTTTAACTAATATTAATGGATAACAATAGCTAATATTATAAGTAATAATTAATACTAATTAATATTAAAACTAATATATATATTATAATATAATTAATATATTATACTAATACTATACACTGTGAAAAGTTGGGTCCAATAGCTTTTAAGATGGAAGTAGATATTTAATTTTCTTTCCTTATTTGGGGTGAAAACAATCATCAAACTTTTTCCTACCAAATTGATTATATATGTATATATATAGATATAAGGTAGCTTTGATAAAGATGAAATAAGCCTGAGAAGCTTAGAAAAGTGAAATAGTATAAAAAATTTCTACATAGATTTTTTTAATAATTGATTTTAATTTAAAATATATATCTAAGGTAGCTTTGATAAAAGTGAAATAACTCTCGGAACTTTAGATAAAGGTGAAATAGTATAAAAAAATTTACTACATGTCTTTCTTTAATGATTTTCCTTAGGAGCCTATTTTTCATCCAAATTTCCTCTAATAGAATGCATGTCAACATTCACCCAAATTCACAATCTCTAGTCCATACATAGAGAAAAATAATTTTCCCACCAACACAAGCGTCCCTATCCTCAATCACACCTTCGGTAATTGCTAAACCATGGTGGACCCACATAAACCTTTCCAACTCAAGACACCCATCCCGCTAGAACTTGGAAACAAGGAAAATCGCTATTGTTTGAGACTCCATGAAACTAATCCAGACACTGCAAAATCAACAAATGTACTAGGAAAGGTCTCTAGCCTGCCCTCCCCATGGCCTCAACTCCAAATCCAAGAAAAAATACATAAACCAAGGAGCATTCTCTACAGGAAACAATAAAAACCATTTATAGTTGCATACCTTTTATTGTGTAAATGAGACAGGCATGGGATGATACCCCTGATACCTCTCACATCAAGGATGCACACTCCCAAAAAATGGCAACAACATTAGCCTCCCGAAAAATATTTAATCACACCAGAAAATCTTGACCTCTAATGTTCCACATAAACCCTTCCAATTTAGTGCATCTAACATACTGAAACCTGGAAACAAGTAAAACAATTTCACTTCAAAAAAACCCAAAAAGAAATAATGATACATGCTCTTAAATGTTTTCCCCATAACAAATATTTCATCATGGAGGAAAATCCTAAATTAGCAAACATTGCATTATCAGACAAAAGTTTATTTTGCGCAGAAACTAGTAGGACCATGCAATCGCTATATGATCCCTTTAATACATAAAAACATTTCAACCCCAGAGAACCAACATAAACTATTTGAATTAATGACATCTAACCAAATATCTAAAGGCCTCCAATTCAAGTCTCACAAAACCAAGAAAACATCAATTAAAGAAACAATACAAATTCGAACAAAACAATGCTCTCTACCTCACAATTAAACCCCAAGTCAAAATTTGAATCATATCCAGAATGAAATCACAATTTCCACTCCACAATTCTGAATGAAGACACAATAGATTGGATCCTACCTTGGGTCCCAAGAAACTCATTGCACCCTCACCTTCTCTCCAAGATCTGAATAAAGCATCACATATAATTACTTTGTTTTATATACCCTATTATAGACAACCACTCAGCATAAGACCAAATGCAAAAGAAGGTCACAAATAATACTTGAATATGTTCAAGCCTACCTCACTGCACATTCACCCCCAAGTAGTGTTTTGTTTACATCGCCTCGCATAATTCCTTGTTTCTTGATACTAGAAAAGGTGGTGCAACTAATGCACACACCAATTCCCCTCCACTACTAACCCTCAAACCTAGCTTAAAAATCAAACACTAGAGTCCAAATCATTTAGGCCAAGATAGATAATGTGAAAACCAAAATGAAAATGCAATGAAAACTCCACGATTTTGTACAAACATACATTCAAACCCCTTGACGTTAAACAAATATCTACAAGGTGACCATCCTTTGAATGTGTGAGGGAAGGAGTGTTAAGATTTATAATCCTCCCTTGTCCAATCTGTCTATTAGACTATATTTTCCTAACTTAGGAGTCATTTAGTTATTATTGGGTCCACTAGTACCATTGGGCTCACTTGGTCTAATGGGGCCACATGTACCAGTAACTAGAGTGTGGGGAACACCGATGGAGGCTAGCTAGAACTGACTACACCTTCATGCATTAGTTTAGGCTCATCCTGCACCAATCCCTATATTTTAGGAGTCACTAGGAGTGTTGACACCAACCTCCTTCTATTTTTGGCATTTTGTAACTAGTCAAGATTAGTTATGCCTCAGTTACATTCAGTTAGATATCCTTCAGTTCAGTTAGTTCCAGTTATGCATAGATGCATGTGGGAAGGTGCCAGTTCTCACCTACTTCTCACCCACCACTGCAGTTAGACTAGTATGATTGACTGTAACTAATTGAGAGACTAGATTAGATATATGGAGTTATTTAGTTGAACTCCAATAGAGATTTAGAAACTTCTAGTTAGCCATGCAGTCAGATTGAGTTGCTAGATTCGAATTCATTTCTCATGATTCTAATTATCCTTTATGTAACACTATTGTATACTATTGGGATTAATGAATTTTATACTGTAATTATAATGATCAATTCTTGTTTATTTCCTGTGAGATTTGTTTTGTTCAGTGGGTATTATTCATTCATTTTCACTGCAAATAATCAAGAATCTAATAGCACTCATTGCTTGAATATCAATGGAATATTAATTCTAACATGTTATTAGAGGAAGCTTAGGCAAGCTTGAAGTCTATCTACTCTCCATTCTACACTAGAAGCAGCTGGGTTTCCACAGAAGTTCCACAAATATTACCTTGCTTCCTATGAATTTATTCAGATTGGCGGTGCAAGCATGATGGGCCTTGAGAAAGTGTACATGTCAAGAGGGAAGGCTTGATTCTAACATAGTATGAATGGTTTTGGTTTTGCAGTGAATTTCCATAGGTGCTACATAGCTTGATTGAAAATATTTTATGATCAGTAGGAGAACTATGGATTCTCAACCTTCCACACCCTGGATCCTAACACCCTTCAATTATGTTAATTGGAGGGCAGATATACAGGTTTCCTATTTAGGATGATAATGGGAAGGGAGGCTAATCCCCATCGTCCAGCAGAGAAAATCAAGTTTCTGAATTGCTTAGATAAAGCTTTTGGCTTTCTATGTACTCACATATCCAAATACCTCCTCTTTCACCTTGAAGGTTTGAGGACTCCCAAACAAGTTTGGGAGAAGCTTGAAGTCTTGTTTCGAAAGCAAGATGAGATTCAGAAACAATTTTTGTAGAATGAGTTGATAGCCTTACATCCCAGTAGTTTCGATAACATACAACAATTCTTTACAAAATTCAAGTCTCTTGAACTTCAATGCAGACAGTGCGAAATTGAAAGAAAGGATGAGAAAAATGTGCTCTCCATACTCAACAAACTAGGTACTGAGTATTATGTATGTGTATCTATCTTCCATTCCATAAGAGATTCCATTCTCAATTGGGAGATGCTCTCACTTGATACCTTTTCCGAGTCGTTAATACAGAAGCAAGAGAAGTTGGTCCAGATGGGAGTCATACAGACTTCAAAATATTAAGCTCTCCTAGTGATAGACTCTACCAAGGTGAAAACTAAAGCAAGGAATAAGGGGAAGGATCTTAAAGCATTAGATTCAAATCCTAAAGATAGTCAAAAGACATCTGAAGGATATTCAGGCTCTAAGAAGAAGAAAAGGTTTGAAAAGAAAAAGTGTCCCTATTGTATGAGGGGTTTTCACCTAAAATACTCATGCATGAAGAAGACCCTCGACCAGTTGGTAGGAAATTTTGGGGAAGTTAGCTGCGCAGCATCGCTGGATGCTGTGCAAGGTCAAAGATGTTGCACAAGGTGGAAAACAGAGAGAAAGGATGACTAACCATATTTTATGTATTTTGGTGATATTTTGTAGATTTGTACAGCATTATGTGGATTGTGGTCTTTATTTTGTATATTTTGGTCCAAGTAGTTAGAAAGTGGACTTTAAGTGGACTACCAATGTAAATACGCAAGACTATAATTAGATCTAGGATTGTGAATGTTGGGGGAATCGAGAGATATGCTTGTTAAGGATTAATATCTGTGTGCGAACTGAGATCCTTTGACATGTGAAATGAAGAACTATTTTAGAGAATATGAGTTTTGTTGTTGAGATTAATATGTCACAACGGAGGTTGATCAAAAACATTGTTTCTTTTTCCATATTCCTATTTCCCTATTTTTTGCAATCTAAATGTGAATGCTATGTAAATGATGCAATGATTCTCTGTTATGAATGATGATATCATGATAGATATGTTTATGCACCGATCTTTATGCTGCGATCTGAATGAGTTGATATACTAAATAATGGTCTGAATGGATAATCTGAATGATTAGCTCTGCTAAGTAATGTTGAAATGAGTTGACAGTAGATGCGCAGTCCTTTTTCATACTACAGAAACTTGGTTTTGACGATTCTCCCTTGAATTCCTCAGGTGAGACTTCATCTGCCCAGTAGGTGTTGATGGATGGGGTAAAACTTGTCTTGGCAGGTTCTTAGGGAGATCGTTGTGTTTTGGGTGTTGATAGCGAGTGAACCCCTATCGAAGGGTTTCATGTCAACAAATGGTTTCACTTCTGGGACCATAGTACTAAGGGGAAGGAGGACATGTTGTTGCATCTGACAAAGCTGAAATTCCAATACTGGTTTAACCAGAAGGCATGAGAATTTGCTACGAAAGAAAATCAGAACCCTAGAGTAACAACGTCAAAGTGGCTGGAGAGACACTTGTATTCTGATCTACACGAGTGCGTCTTTGGTGAATTTTCGATCATCCTATACAAGTTGTTGGCATGATTGACCTATCGAAAGACAAATTTTGAAAGAGGTGAACCAACTAGCTGTATTTCAGAACTAATCCAACAACTGCAGGAGGTAGACAACAAAGCATCAAGGGCTGTTGAATTTTGGATTGAAAACATCTTGGAGGGATACATCATTGATTCCGTGGTCGACACAGTTAAATATTATAGTGATGCATAAAGGGAGTTATTCAATGGACAAAGAGGTAGGTTTATGTTGTCTTTGCAATTTTCTATTAATATGCTCATCTGCAAAAAAGGCACATTGAAGATGAACTCTGTCAAGTAGAATTATGGTGTGCAAAGGCTGCAGGTATCATGGAGACGAAGGTTGGATGGAATGATTCGGGGTATATGGATGGAATTTATGAAAAAATATGAGGGAAGTCGAGGAAGGAAGTGGTCTTATGAGAGGAGGAGCAAGGTTTCAGTAAGAGAAGAGGTAGAGAACATGAGAGATTCCTATTGTGATCGAGGCGTGAGACTGTTAAGGAAGACCATATGGGATGAACCAACCCTACAATTACGAAGGAGACAACTAGGATACACCTGATCCTTAGTCAAGACCAACCGAGAGAAAAACATACCCACACCTCTGTGCACTGTGCCACACTCACGAAGAAACACAAGTTCAAAAATGACTTGTCCGACATGTCAACGTAACTCTAATAGTAGCAGATCGACGACTATAGGAAGAAGGCCTAGGATGGTAGGAAATGATCTGAATTTTACCCTGTTTCATGGGAAGGGGACTAAGGATCCCAAGAAATATTGGTTCATGTGCAATGTAGTATGGACTGTCAAACAAAATTCGGATGATGATTTCAAGAAGGGTCAATTTTCAACGACCCTTCGAGTTTGCGCACTGGATTGGTTCATGAAGTTTGTGCAAGTTCCTATGGGGAATCCTACAAAGAATCTGGATGAAATTAGAAAAGGATTGATTGGAGAATTCTGAAATCTGAAATCTGAGGCACAATACATCACAGAGTTAAAATAAATCAAGCAATATCCCAATGAGACTGTTTGGGGTTTTCACTAGCGATTCAAGACACTAATGGCGAGAGTCAGCTTAGAGATGAGTATTGTTCAACATAAGGGATGTCTCATCAGGGTGTTAGTACCTTATATCAAACTATCATTGATGCACCAAAATATTGCGACACAGAGCGAGGCTCTGGAGATTGCAATGAAGTTGGAAGCTTAACCTGTGGGTGAGAATGTAGTTAGTATGAACCAGATTCAAACACAACCAACGAATCTAACTCTCCAGTTGCAAGATATGAAGACAGAAAAAGAGCATCGCGAGGATGTTTTGTGTACTCGATGTCACACAGAAGTGCATCATAAGGATCAATGCCTAGATTTTCGAAACTACCTATTTTCGAGAGCACCAAACCCATTAAGTTATGGAGGCATGACACGATTCCGCATCTACGAAGTTTATGGGAATCGACATAAATATTGTGGGTATATGCACAATATGGTAATGAAGCCATAAAATTTGTATTGCACATTTTGTCGATCTATTAGGCATGAAGATAAGGATTGTCATGCATATGATTTACTCTAGGACAAAACAATGGACATGTACTATGTGAAGGGAGAAGACCATCGTGCAGTGTAGCTATTGCAATAATAGCTGCAAGTGGTACAACCACCACCTCAACTATAGTTTCTGCCACAGCCACAAATGTAGATGCAGTTTACAACGTAGTCATAGCCACAATGTAGTTTGTGCTGCATCCGCAGTAGAATTAGATACAGATGGCTCTACAGCAGCCATAGTCTACTCAACCACAGCAGTATGTCCAACAGTAGCTGAATCCCCCGCAACAACAATTTAATCAACCGTAATATCAGTAGTAAGGAGCATTTTGTGGAGGATTCTAACGAGGACTGGGTGGAGGTTTTGGTCAAGAAGGACGAGGCCGCGAAACAGTGCAATGTTATAATTGCAGATTACTGGGACATTATCAGAGAGATTTCCTACAATTGAAACCACATTGTACTTATTGTATCGTTGTTGACCACACTAATGAAAAATGTTAGCAGCTAATCATGAAATGGCGGGAAGAAAACATTCTGCAGTTGCAGAACCAGACCGAGAATCATATCTCGGATAAAAATCTAAACCAGTTGCTGAATCAGAACCAAAACTAAAATTAAAACCAAAATGTGAATCATCCAATGAATCCACCATTGAACCAGAACCAAGGGCTAATACTTGTGACAATCTCCTCAGAACCCAAGATGCAGGATGTTTATGTTGTTGTCATTGCTCATAGAGGTGTGACAATGGGAGGAGATAACCCACTTCCACAAATCTGGTTGGCTGGAAAGAAGAAGGTGGAGTTTGGTGGCGACGTTGAGAGAGACACATTCTTTAAAGCACGTGATGCGATAAGAAGAGATATGGGTAAGTTTCCTGTTTATGAAATGCCAAATGGTTTTTATTCAACTTCGGTAGCAGTAATTCTTTGAAAGTTGCTTGTTACTGGAAAAGGATTTCGATGCTCTTGCCAAGATTGAGATTCTATTGCATTGACCGACAAAGGGATGGAATGAGTCTACGATGAACTCTTTACATAAGAGAAAGATGGGAAAGGAGATCACAAAGGAGATGAGAATGAATATTCAGATTGGGGACTATGAGGTAGATTCATTCATCTTGGATCTAGGCTCAGACATCAACATTTTAAAAAGGAAGACATGGCAAAATATGGGGAGCCCACCGCTCAGTTGGTCCCTTGTGCAACTGTGACTAGATAACTAGGACAAAGTGCAACCGATTGGACAGGTTCCACACCTTGCAGTAGAAGTGGAAGGAATGAACAGTTACGTGTAATTCAATGTGATTGAAGTTGTTGATGGTGGAATCTGATATCCCGCATTGTTGGGGATTGGATGGGCCAGTGACAATTAGGTAGTAATCAATTTTAAGAAGCATGTGATGACCTTTGAAGACAATGACATAAGAGTCGTAGCTCTGATGGATCCAACTGAAAGATGAAGATATGTTGAACAAATTAAGGAAGAATTTGTAAGAGGATGGGATCATGCATATAACATTTCAAAGGATTACATCCATCTGACTGCCGATGGTGAACTGGGTTGGCACAACTCTAACTCTGCGTCTTCCGAATCCAATGATACATTAGAAAATTGGCAGAATCGGATGTATGAGGCATCGATTAGGAAGTGTGGCCTGATTACTCATTTGTTGTGCCAATTCACAACCGAGACTGTTGAATTACCATTATATGAAGGATTGGCAGATCTGTCTAAATTTCTAGTGGAATTTGAGGATAAGGTGTTCGAACAACAACGATTGTTGGCATTGGATGAAGTGCTAAAGGATTTGCTAGCACATTGGTGGGAGACGCATAATAATTCAATTAATGGGTGGTCATAGTGTCGAATATTGATGAAAGTTTGATTTGGAATTGTAGAAGAGTATCACCCTGGAAGGTACGATGGGATGAATAACCCTGGTAATCATCTGATCAAGTGTCAGACCTTGTGGGCACTGCAACCAAGGGATTATTGGGTCCATACTTTTGTACACACATTGGATGAGATGCCACGGGCATGGTATGTATCCTCTGATTTGTGCAGAGAGATCACTACCTGGAAAGAGTTGATGATTTTCTTCAATCGCAACTTTAGTTTTGTGGATACCAATCCATCTATTCATAATGCACTGAAGCACATCTGTGATGTTGTTATGAAGGTAGTTCTAGTTGCATATCCAGTATATTGACATGCAACCTGTCCGATGGAATTGATGATGGAATGATACAATGTGATAGGAGAACCTGATGAGGGCAACGATCCAAGGAACATCAATATTCTAGAAAAAGAAGGGAGTCGAGATGTCACATCAACCGACGTACCGACGGATCTAATGAATTAACCATTAAAAATATGGAAGGTCAACATTGGAACCGAGGAGAACCCAAAGTTTGCAAATGTTGGGGACTACTGGAATGAAGAAACCATGGCAAAGATCACATATCTGTTGCATGAATTCCAATATTTGTTTCCCAATTTTTCTGAGATGAAGGAAATATTGGGAGACTTGGGAGAAATGAAAATCCCGTTGAAACTAGATGTGAATCCTATGAAGCAACGATCATATCGCTTGAATCTATGATACAAAGAGAGGGTCAAGGTTGAGCTTGACAGAATACTATATGTTGGGATAATCGAACCAATTGAAGAATCATAATAGATCAGTTCGATGGTAGTACAAGATAAGAAGATAGGTGAAGTTTGGATTTGTGTCAACCTTAGAAAATCGAATGATGCGTGTATGCATGATCCATTTCCAACACCATGACTAGTGAGGTGCTAGAAGGAGTGGGAAGTTGAGAAATTTATTCCTTCACTGATGGATTTTCTAGCTATCACCAAATCAAGATTGAAAAAGAGGATCGACATAAGACAACTTTCTTTACTGAGTGGGGATTATTTCAGTACACTGTGATGCCATTTGTCCTAAAGAATCCATCTGGAATATTCTCCAGGATTGTTTTTGCCACATTCAAGGATTTTATTCAAAATTTTATGGTAGTTTACATGGATGACTGGACCATTTATAGATTGATCAAGGACCATCTAACGAACCTAGGACTGATACTAGAGTGGTGTTGACAGCATCAGATTGCGCTGAACTCGAAGAAGTGCATTTTCTGTGCACCTTTTGGGATGTTTTCAGGGAATATCGTTTACAAGCAAGGAATGTTGGCTGACCCAGCAAAGATTGCACTGATTTTGAGCTTTATGCCACCTACAAATGTGAAGAAACTTAGAGAGACACTGGGACACACAAGATATTATCGCAATTTCATCTGAGGTTATGCTGCGATCACAACCCCTATGGAGAGGTTTATAAAGAAAGATGCGGTATTTGTATGGAGCCAAGAGTGTCAAAGAATTTTTGATACACTGAAGGCCAAGATGGATTCAGCTCCAATACTTGTTTTTTTGGTTTGGAAAAGGGATTTCCATATTCATTTTGATGTTTCGTCACTTGCACTAAGGGTAGTGTTGGTGCAACATGGTGAAGGATATCTTGATCAATCGATTGCATTTGTGAGTTGGAAATTGTCATCTATGGAGAAGAATTATACCACGACAAAAAGTGAAGGATTGACAATGGTATATGCGCAACAGAAGTTTTGACATTACCTATTGGGAGGTCATTTCAAGATGTGTTAGATTTTTAACATTAAGCTAGCATACCATTAAGATCTTTAACTGAGAGAACAAAAAGCACAAAAATCAAACACAAGAGACAATGAACACAGTGTTTTTCCTTGGGGAAACCATAAATGGAGAAAACCTCGCAACTTCCTCATAGATAGAATCAACAACAAAAGTAAGAACCCCAAAATAGTAAGATGATCTCCTGACAGTAGTAACCTCTTTCTTCCTTGCCCCAGTGTCTTTCTCTTCCTCAGCTATGCGTTGTAACTGAGTGTGTTAAATAGAGAGGCTAGCTCTCTATTTATACTAATTCCTGACTTGACTAAACCCAACTAGGGCCAACTTCACTAGGTGAGTCTAATAACCCTAGTGCCCCAGAACTACAGGGACTTTAACCCTTAAACAATAGGAGGGTTACCCACCTTGACTTGACATGACTTGTTTACATTATAAAAACTCCCAATAGGAACATCGGGGCATGACATGACTCAAGTACATTACAATACATCCCAGAATAAAAATCGGGTTACAATACATAAGAAATACAAGTGAATACATTCTAAAGTTCCAATTACATCAACAAGATGTTCACAGAGCATTCTGCTTTGAAATACCTGGTCAATAAGCCTATGTTGGGGAAGAAGATATGTCATTGGAAACTTCTCTTTTAGGAGTTTGATTATGAGATAATTGTGAAACTGATTCACTTGAATGTTAGCCCTAGATCACTTATCATGAAGTGAGACAGGAGAAGAACCAACGAACATTGAAGATGGGTTTCCCAATGCACAACTATTTAGAGTTGAGATGGTTGATGACTATTATGAGCAAATAATTCAGTTTTTGGAAATAGGAACCACACCAGAAGAGCTTACTACAAGTCAGAATAAATAGTTGGTTGTTAAAGTCACGTATTTCTAGTCGATCGCTGGACAACTCTATAATCTAGGACCAGATGAGATCTTAAGGCTATGTGTCCTACCACACAAACAAGGGAAAATATTGGCTGAGGGACATGCGTGAATTGCCAGTGGACATTATGGATGTCGTGTTACTTCCAGGAAGGTGCTCCATGTAGGGATTTGGTGGCCAACTCTCAATAATGATGCGACGGGATATGCACAGACTTGCTATGTCTGTCAAAGAATAGGAAAAATGTCAAGGAGGGATGAGATGGCATTAGTGCCTTAGGTGACACTACAGCCATTTGAAAAATGGGTTGTAGACTTTGTGGGGCCAATCAACCCACATGGGAAGAGAAATGGTGTGTAGTACATCATTACAACGATAGACTGGGGTAATTTTTAGGGGCAAAATTTTTCCAATTAGCTATTTTTGGGTTTTTTTCAAAAAATAAATTCGCTATTTGGTCATTTTTAGTGTCTAATCTCGCCTATATTTACATAAAATATTATTTTTAATCATAATATTCACCAAAATTTACACATTTTAGAGTTAATTTTATGTTTCATATTTAATATTCTCCTACCTATCTACACACATGTTTTTTTCAATCCAAAACAATCGTCTAGAATACTATACTTAAGTATAATATTAGAATCCTTAAAAAATACCTTGAGAGAGACTATTTGACAAATGGGAGGGGGTCGCACCTGTAGTATATTTCACTGCTACAATGAAAACGAGGTTACTGTTTGACAACATTGTTACTCGGTTTGGATTTCCAATGATATTCATGAGTGACCAGAGGAGTCACTTCATCAATCACACATTCAATGCATTAACATAATAATTTCACATACAACATAAAAAGAGTACCTTGTATCATCTAGAAGAAAATGGAATAGTTGAGCCAATCAACAAGGTGTTGGAGCATGCACTCACCAAGGTATGTAATGTGAACCGTGATGATTGGGATGTAAAGATTCAAGTAGTCTTGTGGGAATATCACACCACTTGCAAAAAAATGACAGGGTAGACACCATTCAAGTTGGTTTATGGGTAGGAGGAAGTCATGCCAATGGAGTACATTGTTCCTAGTTTGCACATTGTCACAGCAACATGAATGAATGATGAAGGACAATTAGAGGAAAGCATAGCACAGTTGCTACAGCTAGAAGAACATAGTTTCGCAGCAGGATTTTACCATCAGGTTGAGAAGGATCGCTAGAAAGCATGGCATGATCGACATACCAAGAACAAACACTTTCAACAAGGAGACCTAGTGCTGATGTATGACAACAAGTTCACCAAACATCCAAGTAAGTTTCAAATGCATTTGTTAGGTCCATACGTTGCCAATTCCAATACTTTAGGAGGTGCAGTACAAATGTAACAGTTAGATGGTGTGATGCTTCCTAAGCTGGTGAACGGCGACAGGATGAAGCCCTACAAGACGGGCCCGGAGTTGCACGATACTTTAGGCACTGCGCGATCTAAAAATAAAAAATAAATGAAATATTCTCTTTGTTTTTTCATAGGATAGACATCAGGTGGATTGCGGACCAAAAGGACATGGCTGCGCAAGTAGAAAAGTCAGTATCACAGTTATAGAGTCATGTCACGACAGCCATAGGTCTGTGACAGAGTCAAATCAGCAATAAATGTAGATAGTTAACGCAATTAACTGAATGTGTATTTTCAAGAGACGTGCATTAATGGTGGATCCGACCATTGGATTGGGTGGATCGGCATCAGATTTGGGTGATTAATGCATGATTTGGTCGAAATGATTAAGGATGATTTGGTCATGATGGTTTTGTGATCACCTCAGTGTTATAAGAAGAGCTCAAGAACGGTCGGAATTCATCATTGTGAAAGCTCGAGTTGGTGACAAAGGTGCATATTTGTTGCATTAAGGTGTATTGCATTGTGCAATTGAGTTGCAAAGTGCAGGAGTATTTGATTTGTTGAGCACTGTGAGTTTTAGTTTCCCATAGATAATTTGGCAGAGCTTGTGTGGCACGTAGAGTGATCTAGTTACAGTCGAGATTTCCAGCGAGAGGGACTCACTAGTTATCTATGTGACCATTTAAGAATAGGTTTCAATCATTCCAGTGGGTTCATCATCCTTTCCAAATAATAATAGGAAGGCATGACGACCTACATCCCTAGTGCAACAAAAGAAGCAAACTAAAACGTTCACATGGGCATCAGATGAGGCACCCACATAGACGGGTCCATCAATGTCCAAGGATGAAGAATCATCAGCTCACATAGGGGAATCCACTATAGATATACCTCAGTATGTGCCTTCCTATCAGCCCAATGTGAAGATGAGAAACCTTACGAATAATTAGAGGTACCTGGTTGGGATGCCGACGATACTGCAGGGCATGGTATGCCTCATGGATATTGTGCCCTCAATTACGTGCATGAAGTATGATGATCCCGTTTTGCTTGGGTCAACAGAGATTACTGCATATTACCCATACCAGCGGTAGATGGTGGACCAATATTAAACATTTCACAAGAATAGGCGCGCGATTTAGAGAGATCAAGGTTGTTGGGCCTTATCAAAATGCCACACTTTGGATGGTTGACTGAAGCAAATGCATGTGTGAAGAAGCTCTTGGCTTGCTTCCTTGGTGGGATTTTGTGGCTGGACTGATTGGTCACGGTCACTGTGGCACTCATTTCAAACATCATGGAATTGCCCAAAGACGGTCCTGACCCATCCCAGTATTTTAAGGGGAAAGACAATGACAAGAAGTTGGCCGCAAAAATGAATAAAAGATATAATTTGCAGCGCAATAGATAGACATACCAGATTCATAGCATAAATGATCGGGTTGTCCGCATCAGAGAGAGAATCTTGACTAATAAGATAGTTAGACTGAACCAACCCAACCAATGTAACTTGGGGGTCGTTGCATGCACAGAGCAGTGTGCCCAAGGGGTGCAAATGAACTGGTTATTATTCTTAATGAACCAATTAACAGACAATGCATAGGTAGTCCAGTTGGCTACTCATTTTTATTGTGCTTGTGGCTTGGATGGAGGTGGAAGATTACCAAGGAATGGACGTGGAGGCTACAAAGTTTTCAAGGGTGTGTGCTACCAGAACCTATGGTATGTGAAGGAATCTGTGCAACTTAAGGACTGTCCAATTCAGTTCTGGATCTATTGGGAGGCACTCCAAGATGCAACTATGAAGGTTCTATGATTGACAGAGTAGGTAGTTAGAAAATTCCAACACATTGTTAGGTTTTCCTATTAGGCCGCACACCATTCATGTGTAGGCACGGCGTGATCCAGATAAGTAGTGCTTGCTGAAGCCATACAAGCTTTTTGATACAGAGCTAGAAGATATTATTACTTATTGGACAATGGAATGGCGTAAACCTGTCAGCCTAAAGGAAGTGTCGACAGGTCCACCAGTGGATGCACTAGTAGATCTTGTACCAAACCCGCCAAGTGACCATGACTCTAATGAAGCATCGATGTGAACCTCGATGAATTCAAAAGCGGAGCATCTATTTTAGGAATCCCACACAAAGAAGAGACAAGACCAGGGTGTGACTGGCAGCGTAACACTAGTGACTGAGGAGCAATTGAGCCATATTATCATAGCCATTACAACAGAAACTAATGCGGTAGGAGATCAAATGAAGAAGAAAAAAATAGACGGATTTGGTGAGGTAAAAACTCGCCTTGATTCATTGCTTGATGTAGTAGTAAACATGGTACTAGAGGAAACCAATTTGAGCACATTGGTTCGATCAGCACTGTGACGCAGATTTGGGATGTGAAAATTCTGCCACATGCGATTGAGACCAAAAGTGAGGACCTAAACACCTCACTTCAATAATTTTAGGATCTTTCAGTAGACATCAATGCATTGTTGACCCAGACATTGGTGCAGTTGCAGATGGTTTCCAATCAGGAATTGGTGGATAGAGAGTAGATAATTGACAACCACCTTTTGAGGTCACAAGAAAAAGAAGCTGAAGCACGAAAGGAGATCGAGGCATTGAATTAGGAGAACGATAGGCTAGATGAGGAGACAAAGAAGAATATTGAGGAGCTCAAGAGGAAACAAGATCAACTGATAGTGGATAAAGAGCAACTTTGGGACAACAAAGTACGCTTAAAGAACTTGGTTTCGGTTGCTTGTCAACAAGTGCCAAAAAAAACTGAGGACTTGGACACAGAGGAAAAATAAGAGCGGCTTGGGTCCATAATTGCACAGTTGAGGTGCGACAATGACGATCCACACACAATAGTGGATCCATAAACACAAGCAGAGGAAGCTGCGGAAAGGAAAAGCACCATTGAATACTTGGTGGCACGGTTGGAGGAACTGGAGCAAGAAGTAAAGCGAGTCACTAACACACCTACACAACTTTGGGGCAGTGTAGTCTAGGATGCACAACTGGAACAACTTACAATGTAGTTGCAGGAAGTTGAGGGACAGTCAGCTACATTGAAGGCATCGCTTAAAGCGTTTCCACCAGTTGTACAGGTCACAAAGGAAGCTGAGTTGAAGGAGTTACAACTACGCGTCATCTAGGTTAGGGATCATCAGCTGATGTGCATAACACAGTTAAACGATTTCCAATACGTTGGAGCCGAGCTATCAGTAAAGCTAGTTTCAATGCTACAGAACATTCAGGAGGGAAAAAAGGATGTCACTTCCAAGATCACTGAGCACCCATTAGAGTGATATGTGACAGAGAGTTAGGAGATTAGTGAGAAGATCAAGGAACAGGTCAGAGAAATCACTCAACAATATAAGGAATTCAAGGTAAATATCAGTGGGTACACCATCTCCAGCTGACATGGCTCGAGGGCAAGCCACAAGATTTTTTTGGGGTCCTATTGGCAAGAATTTTTGCGTAAGTTAGCAGTGTAACATCACAGATGCTGCATAAGGTGGAAAATGATGGACAAGGCAGATTAACCATATTTTATGTATTTTGGCAATATTTTGTAAATTTGGACCGCATTATGTGGACAGTGGTCATTATTTTTTATATTTTGGTCCAATTAGTTAGAAAGTGGACTTAAGTGGACCACATATGTAAATGCGCAAGCCTATAACTAGATCTTGGGTTGTGAATGTTGAGGGGGATTGGGAGATATGCTTGTTAAGCATTAAAATATATGTGTGAGATGAGATCCTTTGATATGTGAATTGAATAACTATTTTAGAGAATATGTGTTTTTCCGCGGAGATTAATATGACATGATGGAGGTTGAGAAAAAACATTGTGTCTTTTTCCATCTTCCTATTTTCCTATTTTCTGTAATCTAAATGTGAATTCTATGTGAATGAAGCGATGGTTCTCTATTATCAATGATGATATCATGATAGATCTGTTTATGCACCGATGTTTATGCTGCGATATGAATTAGTTGATATACTAAATAATGGCTTGAATGAATAATCTGAATGATTATCCCTATTGATTAATGTTGCACTGAGTTGACAGTAGATGTGTAGTCCTCATTCATACTGTGAAAACTTGGTTTTGACAGTTCTCCCTTGAACGCATTGGGTGATACTTCATCTTCTTCATATATGTTCTTGGACGGGGTAAAACATGTCTGGACCGGTGCTCAGGGAGATCATTGCATTTAGGCTGTCGACAGAGAGTGAACCCCTGCTGACGGGTTTTGTGACAACACCATTTGAAATCTCTCCTTGTACAGAACAATATTTCAATTCCACAAGGTGTTGAGATGTCTGATGATGGAGAGAAGAATGAAGAACATGAGAGATGCCATGGATTGAAAGAATAACTCACTATTTCAAAGGCTTACTTGATATATTTTGGAGCATCCAACCACATGGTTTCCTCTAGGGAATCCTTCATCACCTTCACTCTATTAGGAGGCCCTAACAGTCATATGGGAGATGAATCTAAAATCCCAAATGTTGAGAAATTTTCAAATAAAATCCAACATGTAGAGTTCAGGAATGGACTATATGTTCCCTCTCCTATAGAAAATCAAATTGTTGAAGATGAAGAAGAAGCAAAATTTTCCACACAGTCAATTCGAATTAAAGAAAGTCTCCTTGGAGTGACTTCTTCTCCTGCTGCTCCGGAAGTTTATGAGATCTATGATATCTCATATTCTCACATGGATGATCCAGAAGAAGAAATTTGAATATCTATTTTTGAATAAAAACTCTTCTTCCATTCTATGCAAAAGTTCTCCAGTAATTCTTCTATTTTAAATTTTGTGCATAGTTTACCGATGATTGTTTCAAAATATCAAGAGGAATTTTATTTCTCTATCTCTAATAATGTTGCTGGTGTGCAAATAAGTAATACCATGGATATTTTGGAAATAATATCATATTTTAGGAGTGATCCATTCACTCTCATTGATCTAGATCTTCCAACAAATTCCTACATGATTGCATGCACCAATACTCATAATTTTGAAGGAGAAAATTGTGCATCTACCATATGGGTAGAACAAACTCTTGGATGTGATATGAACATATTTGGATCTGATATGATCTTATTTGTATCTGATTTGATCTTATTTGGTTCATTTTTTAATCTTCAAGAGCCTCCATTCATGATTGTAGCTGGTCTCATCAATTTTGGTGTGACAAATCAAGTACCGCAAGTCTCCTTCAAACTTGTTGCTAGGGATTTGATGTCAGTTTCCTCTTATGAGTTTGTTGATATTATATTTTGTGACTCATTGATTATTTCTGAAGCTATAATAGATTATGGAGCTCAATCATTCTCTCTCCACAGTCCCAGGTCTTCTCTACCTATCTATTTGATCACATGCTCATCTCCTCACAGAACTAGTAAAGAGGGATACATTTTGCATCTTCCTAGACACTTGCTCCTAACACTTGGGGATGATTTTAACTCACATGGTTTGATGTTAAGGAATGCAATATATGAGTCACTTGGTTGTTCCTTACATCGTTCGAATTCTCAAGAACCTTTTCTCTCTCATCAGTTGATTTCAGTTGCTCTACATGGGTTCAATTTTCATTTAGCAACAGTCTTTATTTCTGATTCAGTTGAGCATATTCTTCTTCTTCAAAAGAGGAAAATTCCTCAAGACATAATAATTTAGTTTGGACTAAGAGGTTCACATGCACAGATTCAAGATGTTGTTGCACAGAAGAACCAGAATAGTGCAAAACATTGCAGCAAAATATTTTGCAAGTTTCAAAACTTGTTTTCCTAATTTACTGCTTATATTGAGGGGGGTTTTTTCCATGAGGTTTACCAAAATTTGCTCAATTTATTAATCATCATTTTTTATCTTTTAGATTGTATATGGGTGAATTTTTGCCTTGTTTCCAGGGCCCATAGTTGTCAAAGTTAGGATTCAGGGGGATGTTAGGATTTATAATCCTGCCATGTACAAACTGTCCCTTATATTATATTTTCCTAACTCAGTAGTCATTTAATTATTATTGGGTCCACTAGTACCATTAGGTCCACTTGGCCTAATGGGGCCACATGTACCAGTCACTAGAGTGCGGGGAGCACCGATAGAGGATAAATGGAACTGACTACACCTTCATGCATTAGTATAGGTGCCTCCTAGACCAATACCTACATTTTAGGAGCCACTGGGAGTGCCAAAACCAAACTCCTTCAGCTGTTGGAAGTTAGTAACTAGTCAAGGTTAGTTATGCTCCAGTTACATTCAGTTAGATATACTATAGCTCAGTTAGCGCCAGTTATGCATGTATGCATGTGGAAAGGCACTAGTTCTCACCTACTTCTCACCTACCACTACAGTTAGACTCGTTTGATTGATTGTAACAGATTGAGAGACTAGATTAGACATCTGGAGTTAGCCAGTTGAACTTTGATAGTGATTTAGAAAATTCTAGTTAGCCATGTAGTCATATTCGAATTCATCTTTCATGATTGGAATTCTCCTTTATGTAGCACTATTATATAATGTTGGTATTAATGAAGTATATACTGTAACTATAATGAGAAATTATTGTTTGTTTCCTATGAGATTTGTTTTGTTCAGTGGGTATTATTCATTCCTTTTCACTACAAATAATTAAGAATCTAATAGCACTCATTGCTTGAATATCAATGGCATATTAATTCTAACAAGGAGACCATCTCCGTAACCACAATGCATTAAGCAAAAAATGGGTAAAACTGTACCTGCAACATGAATGCACAAGGTGGTTGTCAAGGCATCCATCTCACTAACACCATGGCCTCTACTCCAAATCCAAGAAAAAGTAAATGGACCGAGGTCGCAGGAAATAAAACCCTTTTAAATTCACAGACGGTTTGTTGCGACAAGAAGACAGGTGTTGGATGCCACCCCAAATACCTCTCACCTCAATGATCCACGCTCCCAAACATTGGAAATAACATTATCCCTCAAGCAAACAATTCATGTCGCCAAAAAATCCTAACCTCCCAAACATTACATTATCACCCAATTTTTTTGCAACAATTATTAGGACCTCACGATCACTATGTGATCCCTTCGGGAAATAAGAAAATCAACCCACAATAGGTTTGAGCTTACTTGAATACACATCTTCCTCCAATATGAGTTCTAGTTAGATGGCCTCCCATACTTCCTCGATTCTTTAAAACATAAAATGTGGCAGAAACGATGCACACCCCAAATATCCTACACTAGAAACCCTAAAACCCAACTTCAAAATCAAATACTAGACTGCAACTCCTCCAGTCCAACATAAACAATGCAAAAACCAAAACACAAACACAATGAAAACCACATAATTATGTACAAACCTACATTCAAACCCCTAATTTCAAGAAAATAGCTACAAGGAGACCATCCTTGGAATGTGCAAGGGAAAGCAAGAAACTCCATAGCCACAATGCATTTAGCAAAAAACTGGCACAGACTGCACTTGCAACATTGAATGCACAAGGTGTCAGGCCATGCCTCCAACCCTTTTTCCTTATGGCCTCAACTCTTAAACCAAGAACAAACAAGGCCTGCGAGCAAGAAAGTCCCTACCTTTGAAAAATAATTAAAATGAACATTTTGTCGAAGTTAAATAGCACAATTATTGAAATGAACATTTTGTCGAATATAAAAAGCTCTTCTAAAAGCATATGTTGTATTTTCTAAATAATTTTTTTAGAATTTAGTATATTTATAAATATTAGTAGTAATCTAAATAAAATAAGGTAACAAATTATAAATGAATCTTCTCAATGGGTCTTCTTATTGTGCATCATTAGCCATTCCAATGATAGTGTCATCGCAATCATTTAATTCAAAACAAAAATCAGTTTGAAAATCAATGTTTAAATTTTCTTTCATTTTCATTTTATATAGCAGCGGGTAGTATATTGTAGATGAGTGTATCACCTCATTTAAACCTTATTAGATTTATGGTTGGCATCAAGCACATTCTTCTAACCATGGCCATATGTGTAGGATTTTCACTCTGCATGAGAGCACCACCCTATGGATACAATAACAATAAAAATATAACAAAGTAATAAGGAACAAACTTATGGAAAAAAAGGAGACTTCTCATCCAAATCGTAGAGTCGTATTGAACAATGCAAAAAAACAAAAAGAACATAAAGTAGAAACATTCCTCTTTAGTTTATCCTAAGTTTCTATTCATGAATTTTATTTTTTTCTCAATATATTTAAGCGTCATTTTTATGGTCTAGCACCAATAAGATTTTAAAAAAATTCTAAGAGAAAGTAAAATAACTAAAACGTTAATGTTCCACTTTAAGCATTTCTAAAAATTAAATGTACTTGCATGGAATTAATATAAAAATGTGAAAAAATGGAAACTTCTAGTCCAAACTGTAAAACGATATGGAACAATGCAAAAAACGAAAAAACAAAAACTAGAAACTTTTCACTTTTGTTTATGGGAATTTTCGATGCATTAAATTTGTTTTTTTCTCAAATTATTTACGCATTATTTCTATTGTATAGCACCAATAAGATTTTGAAAAAATTCTAAGAGAAATTAAAATAACAAAAACATTAACCTTGCAGTTTACACATTTCTAAAAATTAAATGTAGTTCCATGAAATTAATAGAAAAAAGTGTAATTAGATGAAAAATAGAAAAATATGAAAAAAATAGAAACTTCCATCCAAATTGTAAAGCAATATGGAAGAATGCAAAATACAAAAAAAAACAAAAAACTAGAATGTTTTCACTTTTGTTTAACGGAAGTTTCTATTCATTAATTTTATTTGTTTTCTCAAATTATTTAAGCCTTATTTCTATGGTATAACACCAATCATATTTTGAAAAGATTCCAACAAAATTTAAAATAAATAAAATAAATATAAAAAATAACTAAAACTAATGTTTCACTTTACACATTTCTAAAAATTAAATACATTTTCATAAAATTAATTGAAAAAAGTGAAAACAATAGTCTCTACCTAAACAAGAGACTAATAAACTAACACCACAAACAACAAGAGCCAGTAGGTGGCAATGTCCCGACATTATTACGTAGTGTTACAAGAACACTCTTACAAGACAATTTGGCTTAGAATTTTACCTTGGAAATTTATTGGATTGACCTGAACATAATATTGCAATACCTTAAAACAATATGCCAATCTTCATTGTGAGTTATTGTTATAATGTTTTTTCGGGGAGTGTCACTGAAAAATTGAAAATTACCTATTGAAAAAACACAGTTTCTAAGTTCCACAAAGACTCCACTGTTCGATAAGAAGTTAATAAGAAAAAATACCTCCTGAAGGTGTACATGTTGAATAAACCCCTTTACTGAGTTCCAGGAAGGTTGGATAAATACTGCTTCCTATACTTGCAAACATTATGGGATGTGCAGAGCATATTATCCTTACTAAAATTAGATTAAGACAATGGAGGGGTTGTCATTTCCATGGTAGGACAAGATATGGAGCCACGGTAGGTATAAATCTCAGCGATAGAAGTTAAAAATATTACATATACAAGAACAAAAATAACTTATTATTACGTGATGAGGTATTGAGGTATTCACAATATCTTAAGGATTAATGCTACTCTTTCAAAAACTATGGCATCCAAGTTTTCACTTGAATTCCAATATACTAAAGAATGAGGGTTTGTGTACATGTCCTCCTTCCTCTTCCTCTCTCGTAGGGGTCATAGGCGAACGAGTCAAGGGAGGAAGAATCACAGACTCTTCTGCAACTGCAACATCTCCAGCAACCTTTTCTCACTGAGACTAAACGCTGAGGCCAGGCTTTGGTTTTCCATCAGATTGAATACAAAATTCCTCCCTAATATCAAATAGGGATGAAAATAAAATGGGAATAACCTAAAATGAAAAAATGCAAAGAAAATTGAAACCATGATAAGATGCTCAGTTTTCTCTACTACTTGCGAGGAACTGGGGATGGTTTTTTCTTGTAGAGGAGGTGAAGCCGAAGGTTTTTTCTGGTAAACGAGGTAATACCGAGGAACCCAAAATACATCCCCAAATCCAACATTAACATCTATGGCGCTTGTTCCATTTGGAAATGCTATCTGAATTCAACCTTCGCCCCACCTCACTATTCCATACTTTGTGGCCTCGGGATTGAAATGAGGAGCCATCATCGCTCCCTAAAACAAACAAACAATAACTATATACATTAACTATATCATCTTTCAACAAGAATCAGAACCAAACCAACTTCTTGCTGCGATTGATCTAAACACCTACAGGAATCAAACTTTAACTTGATCTCTTAAACCCATAAGAATGCATATAAGAACATTTAATGGATTCTTATAGCGCTAAGGTTGACATAGAATATTCCAATGTCGGGTTCTTTTGTGTAAAGTTGGCCAAATCCTCAAATCCTCTGTGTCAAAGTTTCCTATTAATCTCAAACCCCATCTCATGAAATCTTGCAATGTGCCCATATCTTCTTTCCTAACCTATTGCTCCTTTATTTCTATTTAAATTCAAGTTGGTACCTACCTTATTTTTCCCAAATTCAATTAATAAATTCTTTATTTTAAAAATCATTTTATTTTGAATGATTTTACTTAAATAATAAGTTGTTTTTTAAAACTTTGGGCAAATAAAAAAAATTATAATACGCAACTGGTTCTATTTTACAATATTCATCTCTGAATTGTATCATGCTCTCTTGGCTATGTTTTAGAGCACTCTTTCTAGGGTGTTTTTTAGTCTTCCTTTCTTGATGTGGAGGTAAGCACCTAGGTTTTGAGAGCAATAACCACCTGGTCATGGCCAAATTAGCAACAACTATGTTTACCATGTTTAAAACCTATTCAAAAGAAGAACCGTTAGAACTAAAATATACCTGTGTTTTATTATCTTTGACCTAGTTTCAAGAATCTGTAGTGCTTTTGCTAGTCCGTCTAAGGAGTAACCTTGCAGAAGGTAAAGGAAGACTAGTGGTCACCAACAACCAAGTTGTTATTGTATTTGTGCTAATTTTTTAAAGTTTGTCATCATTCTAAATCTTTGCTGGTTCTTCTTTTCCTAACTTATTGCTCCTTTATTTTTATTTAAATTCAAGTTGGTAAGAACCCCATTTTGCCCAAATTCAATTAATAAATTTTTTATTTTAAAATCATTTTATTTTGAATGATTTTACTTATAATAGCTGAAACATCATCATGGTGATAGCTGAAACATCATCATGGTGATAGCTGAAACATCATCATTCTCTACTGCTGTTCCTACTGTAGGAAGTGTTGGTTATGAAGAAGAAGGTTTTGTAGCGGAGGGTTCTGTTCTACCGCCAGTGAGCTCTTCTATTCCCTCACCGCCACCATCTTATAGTTCTCCAAGGGTGGGTGGGCTTCAAAAGAATCAGGTTCCACCGGAGGTTCCTTCCCATTGTGGTAATGGTGATGTCTGTCATCCACCACCACCAGTGGTGAGTGAACTTGAAAAGGGTCCAGCTCCACCGTCGGGTCCTTCCCATTGCGGTACTAGTGATCCATGTCAACCACCACCATCTCTCTCTTGACCTTCATCTCAGGAGAGTGGATGAAGAATTTTCTTTCTTTCAAATAAAAATAAATATTAGTGTTTTTTTGGTTTCGTAATTCTCTTCAATCTTCCTCTGCTTTGAAACCATTTCTTGTGATCCCAATAATTATTTTTTATAATCTCAATTATGGTATTGGTACTTGTTAAGAAAGAGATGTTAAAATTAATCATATTGATTTGTAGATTTTCTTAAGTGGAAGCAACTTCCAATTTATTTATACATGTTACATTTTTTTGTTAAGAAATGTTTATCACATTGTATTTCTAACATATTTTATGTTTTTAAATGAATAAGCCTCAATTTAGATCTGATAACATATTTTATGTTTTTAAATGAATAACGATTTACCAACATTTTTGGCTCTCATAACATATTTGAATATTTTATTTTTAAATAACATTTTATAAAAAAATTAATGTAAATATCTTATTTTTTAGTAACTATGTCTGAACCAGCGGAAATAAGTATCGTTGAACCAGCGGAAATAACTATGTGGGTAACGAAGTAGTCATTTGAACCAGCGGATAGCCAGTAAAAGCGAAGCCTGGAAGGATCCAACCACAGGGAATCCAATGTATCCCAATTAGTATTAAGAGATTTGAACGGTAGATGTGTTTGTATAATTAAGAGATTTGAACGGTAGATGTAGCTGGAGTTTGAACGGTAGATGTGTTTGTATAATTAAGAGATTTGAACGGGTTAGGTAGTCGGGAGCGGGTCTTCATAATTTGATTACTATAAATGAACGGGTTAGGTAGTAGTAATGTAGTTTTCTATCATAAATGAACAAATAATTTGATTATTATAATAATTTTTAACATGAATATTAACCTGTATCTTATTACTTATTTTTATCATTTTAGTTTAGCTTAATTGATGTTTACTTAGGTTTAGGTATTTACTATCATTTTTAATAAGATAATATTTCATAAAAAAGATATTTACTATTGTACTTAGTACCATGAATATGAGAGATTGACTCATAATTATTATGTGTAAATATCACAATTTATTAATATTAATTAACTATCCTTATGTTATATATGAAGTTAAGATTCAGAAATTCAGTACTATGCAAAAGACACATTCATGCATATGATCATGCTATTTTAATTGCAAGTTGTTTCCCTTTGGTTTACTACATCACTATGTATACACTCTTTTGTGCCTCACAGTGATAGAAATATTTTGCATAATTATTTGTATCGCCTTTTGATTACCTAACTTCCTATTTTCCTAAACCTCTAGACATTGTAATCCAATTTATTCTTAAGATGTTACATAAATATAGTATAGCATGAATGATTGATTTTGTCTATATCCCTTTAGATTTTTTTTATATGGAGATCTTCCTTTCATGTGTGTGGACTCCCATGATATCTTTTGTTGAACTAGACCTTTAGAATTATGAAATGTCTATCTTATAAATTTCTCACTCATTTCATGTTAGAAATAATTACTGATTAGATGTATTAATTATTCATCACCATAATCAATAATTATAGCTTCCACCATAAATGGTTCTTCTAGTCCACTACCACTTTATATTTCTCTAGTGGCAAGTGAGCTTGAAAAGGGCAAGTTCCACTCAAGGGATTGCTATATTGAGACTCATTTCATGACAATGGATCAAGATTCATCTCTATTTTCTTTACTAAACTTATTTTAAAGAATTTTGTTTCATTGAAATAAAAATAAATATTATATTTTTTTGGTTCCCTAATTTTGTTCATTAACCATTTCTAGTACATATTAATTTTGATTATCTCAATTATGGTATTAGTTGTGGTTAACAAAAAGATGCTTAAAAAATTATATTAACTTACATATTTTCATAAGTTGGAGCAACATCGAATTTATTCATATATGTCAAATTTTTTCTTTTTTTTAATTGATTTTTGTTTTTCACTCATTTTTTTTCATTCCTAAAAATAACAATTGATGTGATTTTTTCATATTCATATCACTAAGTCTAGTTAACATGTATATTTTTTTCTATTTTTTAAATAAAGAACAATACAACATTCAAATTTGGCCTCAATAACATCTTTTGAAAAATACAAGGTAAATATTTTATTTTTAAATAAGATTTTTTTAAACTATTTTATCTACATATCTTATTTTGAAAATTTTAAATAAATATAATTGTTAAAGTATGCCATTTATATAAACAGGTATATTTCAACATAATCAAAAGAAGATAAGTTTCATATTTATAAGAATATTTCTTGTTACATAGATTATTTTTGTCTACTTAATAATATTTATTATTATAAATAAACAAATACTTTCATTATTATAATAATTATAAACATGCACAATAGCATATATATATTATTACTTCTCTTTACCATTTTATTCAATTGCATAATTATTATATATAATTAACCTAATTGATGTTTACTTAGGTTTACATATTTTACTATAATTTTGAATAGGATAATGTTTCCTTAAAATACATACATTATTGTACTTAGTACCATGAATATGAGTCATTTACTCATAATTATCATATGTAAATATCACAATTCACTAATATGTAATTAAATATCCTTATGTATAACATAAAGTTAAGATTCATAAATTCCCTACTACTTTTAGGATCTTTGATTTCAGTGGTATCTAGAACATGGGGTAATTGTTTTTTCCATTATAATTTTGGTGAGAATCAGTTTAGCCAACTGAGTGCTCTATATTTTAGCTAAATATACTCATTAATGTAAACAAGTTCTTTCTTTTGGCATTTTAGTTTATTTTATTATAATTTTGTGTCTACTACATCACTATGTGTACACCCTTTTGTGTGTGTGAGTGAGAGAGATATGTTTTGCATAATTATTTGTATCAACTATTGGTTCCCTAACTTCCTATTTTTCTAGATATCTAGACATTGTAATCCACTTTATTCCTAAGAGGGTACTTAACTATCCTATAGCATGAATGGTTTCTTCCTTCCATGTGTGTGGGATCCCATGATATCTTTTGTTGAGCTAGCCCTATAGGCGTGTGAAATGTCTATCTTGTAAATTCCTCACTCATTTCATGATATAAATAATTACTGATTAGATATATTAATTATTCATCGGTATGTTATGGTCAATCAAATAACTATTATAAACCTTATTATATCAAAACATCAAATTGTATATATATAACCATAGTATGTTTAATGCAGTAATGGATCATGCATGTTTTTAACCAATATCATGTGTCTGAAATTATCAATATAATATTTAAACCTATTTGTGCTATTTTTACATGCACTTATTTAGGAAAAAATCGACATCTACTTAAACAATAGGGTGTTCAAACTAGACTTATATAATCCATATAACACATAACATATAGTCAATACATGATATGAAAACCAATTGTCTTAAAAAACACCATATTCATTTCTTGGATACCTAATTGTACATTGGGCCAAAGAGGTATATTTTCACTTGTATAAGATGGAAAACACCAATTATAAGATGTTTATTTTAAACGAAAATGGGTAATCCATTTTTTATTTATTTATTTTTAGTATGTTTTAAACTAAAAACCAATTGTCTTAAAAAACACCATATTCATTTCTTGGATACATAATTGTACATTGAGCCAAAGAGGTATATTTTCACTTGTAAAAGATGAAAAACACCAATTATAAGATGTTTATTATAAACGAAAGTGGATAATCCATTTTTTATTTATTTATTTTTAGTATGTTTTAAACATAAAGACATTAACACAATCACTTATCTCAATCTATTGCAAACATTGTACTATACATATACATATATATGTGTGTGTGTATACTATTTTTTTAAACATTATTAATGTACCATCTATATTTAACCTTATAACTATTTCATCATGCTACTAACAGTAAAATAAGATATATTATTTTATGAAAGTATAGACCATTTCATATTTAACCATACAATTTGCACTAAAGTAAACTAAAATATTTTATAAAAACTATGAGTCACTTGTTTACCATTCTCTTTCATTTAGTGTGTCATTTGTATTTAACTGCACTAATAATAAAAAAATGGGCCAAATTCTTGAAGTTCACTCTCTCTATATATAGTATATATATACTTAACCACATCGATGCATAACTATACCATTTTCACTGTGGTAGGTAAAAATATTTTATGAAATTATAAACTATTCATTCAAGATGTTCTCATAAAAACGTGTTCGGATAATCCAGCCCATCTTCGTGTTATAAGGCTTTTTTCAAAGATACAGGAAGCTAACTCTTCTTAGCATGTCTAAGTTTTTTGGCTAAATATACTCATTTTGGTGAGAATCAGTTTAGCCAACTCAGTGCTCTATATTTTGGCTAAATATACTCATTAATGTAAACAATTTCTTTATCAAAAGGGAATGACCTTTTCTTCTTAAAAAAATTCCCTACTATGATAAAACCCACATTCATGCATATGATCATACAATTTTAATTTCAAGTTCTTTCCTTTGGCATTTTAGTTTATTTTATTATGATTTTGTGTCTACTACATCACTATGTGTACACCCTTTTGTGTGTGTGAGTGAGAGAGATATGTTTTGCATAATTATTTGTATCAACTATCGGTTCCCTAACTTCCTATTTTTCTAGATATCTAGACATTGTAATCCAGTTTATTCCTAAGAGGGTACTTAACTATCCTATAGCATGAATGGTTTCTTCCTTCCATGTGTGTGGGATCCCATGATATCTTTTGTTGAGCTAGCCCTATAGGCGCGTGAAATGTCTGTCTTGTAAATTTCTCACTCATTTCATGATATAAATAATTACTGATTAGATATATTAATTATTCATCGGTATGTTATGGTCAATCAAATAACTATTATAAACCTCATTATATCAAAACATCAAATTGTATATATATAACCATAGTATGTTTAATGTAGTAATGGATCATGCATGTTTTTAACCAATATTATGTGTCTCAAATTATCAATATAATATTTAAACCTATTCATGCTATTTTTACATGCACTTATTTGGGAAAAAATCGACATCTACTTAAACAAGAGGGTGTTCAAACTAGACTTATATAATCCATATAACACATAACATATAGTCAATACATGATATGAAAACCAATTGTCTTAAAAAACACCATATTCATTTCTTGGATACCTAATTGTACATTGGGCCAAAGAGGTAGATTTTCACTTGTATAAGATGGAAAACACCAATTATAAGATGTTTATTTTAAATGAAAATGGGTAATGCATTTTTTATTTATTTATTTTTAGTGTGTTTTAAACTAAAAACCAGTTGTCTTAAAAAACACCATATTCATTTCTTGGATACATAATTGTACATTGAGCCAAAGAGGTATATTTTCACTTGTATAAGATGAAAAACACCAATTATAAGATGTTTATTATAAACGAAAGTGGGTAATCCATTTTTTATTTATTTATTTTTAGTATGTTTTAAACATAAAGACATTAACACAATCACTTATCTCAATCTATTGCAAACATTGTACTATATATATATATAAACTATTTTTTTTAAACATTATTAATGTACCATCTATATTTAACCTTATAACTATTTCGTCATGCTACTAACAGTTAAATAAGATATACTATTTTATAAAAGTATAGACCATTTCATATTTAACCATACAATTTGCACTAAAATAAACTAAAATATTTTATAAAAATTATGAGTCATTTGTTTACCATTCTCTTTCATTCAGTGTGTCATTTGTATTTAATTGCACTAATTAAAAAAAATGGGCCAAATTCTTGAAGTTCACTCTATATATATAGTATATACTATATATACTTATCCACATCGGTGCATAACTATACCATTTTCACTGTGGTAGGTAAAAATATTTTACGAAATTATAGAGTATTCATTCAAGATGTTCGCATAAAAACGTGTTTGGATAATCCAGCCCATCCTCGTGTTATAATATTTTTTTCAAAGATACAGAACATGAAGCTAACTCTTCTTAGCCTGTCTAAGTTTTTTTTGAGTGATTTCAAAGCTTTTTCTAATGTTTCTACCTGAGCAGGTTCTTCAAGTTGGATATATTGATCCAGAAATTGGATAAGTCCTTCTCATGTCATGCTGAAGGCACGGAGAGAAACCTGCAAAATCCAGTCATCGAATTCTGATGCATTGCAACTTTGAAGTTCTATGCTTAGTAACAGTAGTTGAGATGAAGGGAATCGAGGAAAATTAGTAACAACAGATGAGATGGAGGGAGTAGAGGAAAATCAGGTTATGAATTTATTTTGAATGAAAAGCCAGGCCAATTAGATTTGCACTGCAACTCTGAAGTTTAGTAAGATCAGTAACATAGAGAGAAATCTGTAAGTATAGTCATAAAATGTCATGCAAAATTGCAATCATATTTGTAAGTTTTTTTATTTTTAGTATATTTCCGCATAAATAAAGTACAAGACTAGAAAATTTAGGCATGCATATCTTCAAAAACAATATAACTATAAATCTAACGATCTTCAAATAACAAAAAATGTATCACAGTTGAAACAACAAAGATGGCTCATAAAATAGTAATGACATGTATTTTAATGTTACTAGTGATAGCTAAAACATCAACATTCTTGACTACTCCTACTACATCTAGTGTTGGTTATGAAGAAGAAGGTTCTATACCAGGTGTGTTGTTGAAGGGTTCGGTTCTACTACCAATGGGCTCTTCTATTCGCTCCCCACAACCACCATCTTATATTTATCCAGTGGCAGGTGAGCTTGAAAAGATTTTGGTTCCACCGGAGGGTCCTTCCCATTGTGGTAATAGTGATGTCTGTCATCCACCATCACCAGTGGTGGGTGAGCTTGAAAAGGGTTCAGTTCCACCATCTGGTCCTTCGCATTGCGGTTATAGTGATCCCTGTCAACCACCACAATCTCCTCCACGATCACCAGTGGTGGGTGAGCTTGAAAAGGGTCCAATTCCACCTTTGGGTCCTTCCCATTGCAGTAATAGTGATCCCTGTCAACCACCACCATCGCTCTCTTGATTTTCATCTCAGAACAATGGATGAATAATTTTGTTTCTTTCAAATACAAATAAATATTATTGTTTTTTTGGTTTCGTAATTCTCTTTAATCTTTCTCTACTTTGGGTCTATTTCTTGTGATCTCAATAATTAATTTTTATAATCTCAATTATGGTATTCGTACTAGTTATCATATCATATTAACTTGTAGATTTTCTTAAAATGTAACGTGAATATTTTATTTTTAAATAACATTTTCTCAAAAGGTTCTTCAAGTTGGATATATTGATCCATAGATTGGATAAGTCCTTCTCTTGGCCTCAAAAGAGTTCATGGAGATCTCAGTGCAAGAGTTCAGTAACTTGTCTATCATCCTCTTCACTTCTTTGGGCTCTAATTTCTTCCGGCTGAATACAATAACATCCCACAGGAACTGTAAATTCACGACACAACACACAATAATTTCGTTCATTATGTTCAAAATATCTACATATTGGATGGATAACGATATCTTACTGTCTCCGAACAATTCACCAAAATTATTAGTGTCTGTAAATGCTATGAAACATAATTTTTTTCTTGATTGTACCTATGATCTCATAATCTCAGGGCTGATAGTTTAACAACACAATTAAAAAAAATTGGATGGTGAAACACCCACTGTTTGATTAAACAATTCATTAAACCTATGATTTATGAATTGTTTTGGTTTCAATTGATTAAAAATCGAAAGTTTAATTAATCGGTTTGGTTTCAATTGTTTTAGGGCATGGTGCTTGCAGCCAAAGTCCTGGAGCAGAAATCGTAAGAAGCAAGGGGGCGATGGTCACCTCTTCTGTGTTGGCAATTTCAAGATAGAGAATAACCTAGATAGTCTAGCTCGTGGGATGAAATGGACTAATATCAATATGATGCTTATACTTAAAGTAAACTAAAAAAAATAATAGAAAATTTCGATGGTAGATGGAAGAACCATAAAACCATTCATATTTTGACTAAACATCCATGGATCCGATCAATCATTTGTAAACTATTTTTTTTATTGAACTAGACAAATAAAAGTATTCACCTCAATGTCAAATTTTTAGAGCAGATCGAATTATTTTCTTTTGAGCATAAAGATTTAATTGTTATTGGGTAATATAGTAATGGATACATTAAAACACTAACAATAGTTAGAAAACCTAATTTCAACCTTGTTGAATGCTTTCTACTCCCGCAATCAGCTGTAAAATATCATAAACCATACTTTCAAAAGTTATTTGAAGTATCTTAGTTATCGAGATACTTCCTCTTAGGAAAATACATATTGGACTTCAAAAAAATTTGAAGGAAACAATGCTCAATACTTATGCCATTAAATAATACCCATTTGTGTAATGTATAATATGAAGCAACTACAAGCATATTGATATCTTGTTCTTCTTGGTTAAATAGTATGTCTTATATAACATGATGGATACAAAATGATGGACATGATGGATGCTATAATAAAGAATGGGATTAGGGATTGCAAATTCTGTTTCTGCACAAGACATGATGACAATGTGTTGTTTCTGAGATGCTCAAGAGAACAGGTTTGTAACCTATTGAAAAGCATAACCAAATGTGTTTTTTATATCAATATTTCTTGCAAAATCACTGTCATTGTACCATGTGAGAGTATTGTCTGTTGTATGAGTGTACCAGAGGCCATATCCAAGTGTTCCTCCAACATATCTCAGAATTCTTTTTCCAACTTTCTAGTTAGAGTCTTTGGGACTCAATAAATTTGAAATAAGACTCACAACATACATTAAATCAAGTCTAGTTGCAGTCAAATACATTAAACTCCCTAACATTCTTTTATATAGGGTAGCATTTACTGTTGCTCCATCATCTTTTTTTGTTAACTTGGTGCCTAGAGAAATGTGGCTTTCTATTGGTTTACATTTATCCATTTTGAATCTTTGTAAAATATCAGTAGCATATTTATAATGACAAATGAAAATACCTTTCTTAGTTTGAGTAGCTTCCAGACCAAGGAGGTATTTCATTAGACCTAGATCATTGATTTCAATTTCCTTCTTCATGATTGTCTTGAATTCTTCAAGCATTAAATTACTAGGGTAAATTATGTCATATAAAAATACATAAAATCAACATGTTACCTTGTTGGTATGTTTTTACATATGGGCACATTGTTTCTTTTGTTGAACACATTATTGATGAGATATGAGTCAATCCTACTATACCAAGCTCGTTGAGCTTGTTTTAGACCATACAAGGCCTTTTTCAACTTAAACACTTTGTTTTCATGACCTTTAATAGTATATCTAGGAGGTTGGTCTACATAAACTTCTTCTTCAATAATACCATTAAGAAAGGTAGATTTTATGTACATTTGAAAAACATGGCACTCATTTTGTGCTACAATGGCACATACAGCTCTAATGGTATCCATCCTTGCTACAGGAGAAAAGGTTTCATCATAATCTACACCATACTATTGTGCATATCATTTGGAAACCAACCTCGCCTTTTTTTTCTCAAGTTATCCTTTTTCATTTACTTGGGCTTTATAGACCCATTTGACTCCAATATTGGTTTTGTCTACAGGGATATCAACAAGATCCCAAGTCAGGTTTTTCCCAATAGCATCAATCTCTTCATTCATTACTTATACCCACTATGTATCCTTTACTGCTTCATCAAAAGATGCGGCCTGACAGGAAAACAAATCATACTAAAGTTGCTCATCAATAATATGAGTCTGCTCATATAACTCTATCAAACTTCTTGTTTTATGGTTCTAGGATGGGTTGTCTTATGGTGTTTCTTCTTGTTGTTGTACTTCCAATATTTGAAGTCTGATAGGTATATTTGATAGATATAAACTTTCTCGTTGTTGTATTCCTGAAGGATCACTCCAACATTTGTCTTCAAGGAATCTCAAATCTTTGCTCACCACAATATTTTTTGTGACATGATTATATAGCTTTTAAGCCTTGTGTTGTTCATTGTAACGAGTGAAAATACATCGCTCACTCTTCTTATCCATCTTTATTTTAAGTTCATTAGGTACATGAGAAAATGCAACATAACCAAAAAATCTTAGATGTGCAACACTAGTGTTAGTGCCACTCCATGCTTCTTCAATAATCTTGTCCTGGACGCTCACCCTGGGTGATTTGTTAAGCAAGTAGACTAAGCATGCAACATCTTCATCCCAATATTAATCTGATAGATTATTCTATGACAACATTCAACAACCCATGTTCATGATGGTCTGGTTCTTTTGTTCAGCAACTTCATTTTGTTGTGAAATGTATTTGGTGGTGAACTATCTTTGGATGCCATGTTGTTTGCATAAATTTGTAAACTCATGTGAATCATATTCACCTTCAGCATCTGACCTAAGCACTTTAATGAAATTTTCATACAAACTCCTCATTCAGGGCCTTGAACTCTTTGAACGTGGAGGAGGTATCTAATTTGTTCTTGAGGAAAGAAACCCATATTTTCTTGCTAAAATCATCAATAAATGTTAGAAAATAAAAGTTACCTTTTATGGATTGGGTTTGCATGGGTCCACAGAGGCCTGTACGAACTATCTCAAGATGTTCTTTAGCTCAGGATGTGAAAGTGGGGAATTTGTCCCTTTAATGTTTCCCAATGATACAATACTCACAGGATATGGATTGTTCCTGTATAACTGGTAACCCCTTGATGATGAATTGTTTGTACATGAGATTGAGACTCTTTAAGCTAAGATGACTGAATCTACAGTGCCATAACTAGGATTCATGTAGACTAGAAATAGTATGGGCTATAGACTGTGGAAGGTTGGCACTCTTGAGACTCGAAGGAAATATTATGTTCTTGATCATTTTAACATTGGCTATGAGTCTCTTACTCGGGGTTTTTATCATAAATAGCATAGTATGTATCATATGCTAGTACAAAATTAGAGATAAGTGACGAGGTGACCCAAAAAAATGGTCACCATGGTTTCTTCAAGGGATAAATGACCAAAATTGAAATTTTTTAAACAAGTTAATTAAAAATAACCAATTTGGTGATGGGATAAGAACTAAACTAAAAATGACCAAGATAAATGACCAATTTGGCCACAGGATAAGATTTAATCTAAAAATGGCCACATAACAATTGGTCATTTATTTTGTCATTTTTAGTTGTGCCACTCCGACAATGGGAAATTACAATTTTGACAATAAATTTGTACAATTTACTAAATTTTAACATTGCAGATGGATTCAGAGATGCCTTCTAATAGACGCCCTCATGGATTCAGTGGGTTATTTCGATAATCCACTTAGTGTTGTGTCTCGAAGATTGGCCATTTCTTGTTAAAAGCATCATCGTGTCTTGAATTTTATACCATTATGTTCAGCTTATCACACTTATCATGCTCATATTTCATTTGGTCAAAATGGTGATCATCTGACCCTTTTGGTAGTCGGTTGAAGTTTCAGTAAATAAGAGTATTTTACATCCCATCAGTTGAAATCCTACTATTTTGAGCCTCCCGATTAATTTTGTCAATCTTGTCTATGGATGCCAAGGCATCAAACCTAGGTCTAAAATGTTATAAATACTACCTTGATGTTCTTATCTAGAAAAAATGGCTATATCCTCAATCTTAAAAACAACAAATATCCTCAATTTAAAAAAAGCTGATATTAATAATATATTTGAACATGTAAATATATAGTAATTTATATAAGTTAATAACTACTATCAAATATTTAATATATATAATATTAATATAACATGTTCTTAAGATGGGGGCGATGGAGGCGACTAGGGTTTACCCTGGCTTGTCCCCTGTGGCAGGGGCTGGCACAGGTCCCAAGGAGATGCGCTGAGGTGGGATTTGACAGGGGAGGCTGGTGTGAGGTAGGTGGCAGTGTCAGGCGTTTCATTTTTTTTGTAGGTCTGTTGAGTGGGTTCTTGTGGTCGCATTTTTGTTTTGGAGGTCATGATATTGGTGGTCTGGGGTAGGGATATCTCAGCAGTTGGAGGATTTACCTATTTTACTCCGATTTGCTACAGTCGGTCTTTACTATGGTAAGTATGCGGCTTGACGATGCGATTGATTATACACTGGAAACGGTGTCGGAGGGTATTTTTCAACGTTTCTCGAGCGGTTACTATTTAGGCAGTAAATACGGTTGGGGTGGGGGTCTTGACCTGGAATCCCTTCTTTCTGACCCGGTTGTTTCATTTTCACCGTCTTCCTTCTTCTTGGAACTTTCTCCTGTGCTACCAGTTGAACCCGTGCGGCTCCCGGGTGCTGTGGATGGTGGTTTCCCGATGGAAATCGTTCACTCTGATGTGGGTGTTGACCTTTCTGCAGGGGCCATTTATTCGGGTTTTCGAGATGGGGGAGGTGCGACGGTGAATGAAGGGTTTCCTGATGGGGGTTTGGGACTGAATGGGTATGGTATTGATGCTGTCGAAGTTCAAGGCTTGGGTGGTTCTAATTCTGCTGTGGCTGCTGAAGTTCACGTGGAACCATCACAAGGGCGGAGGGAGCCGGTGGAAAATCAAGTTCCTGTGGGGACTGGTGGGGTGGGTCATGGTGCGGGAAGACGAAGAAGGGCCATTGTAAAGAAGAGAAAGGTGGCATTTTCTTACACTCTCGGGGAATAAATCAGGTGGTCTCAAATTGTGCACATGGCTTCTTTACTGTGGTTGGGAAAATCATTGGGAAAAACTGCTCAATGAATGTGATTGAAAACTGGATTAAAGATTGTTGGGCTGATGCACTGGGGGAGGTTCCTAAACTTGAGGGTTTAACATGGGGGTGGTTTGCCCTAAATTTTTCTCAGCAAGATAATGTTAGCTGGGTGCTAGAGAGGAATTGGGCATTGGATCAGTCAGTCTAGTTTTGTTCAAATTGTGGACTCCGACCTTTGATGCTTCTTGCAAACGGGTGGATGTGGTACCTATTTGGGTGCGGCTGCCGAGTCTTCCACGACAGTATTGGTCGGAGTATCATTTCACTAGCATCAACAATATTTTGGGGACCTTCCTAGAGGTAGATCTATCTTTGAAATTTACAAAACTCCGCAGGGTGGCTCAGATATTGGTAGACATCAATGTAAGGGAGGGTTTGTTTGAGGAGATTCATCTCTCTTGGGGTAATACTTTTTTCAAGCAGAGACTGGATTATGAAAACATCCCCTTCTGTTTTCACCGTTGTCATACTTATGGTCATTTGGTGGTCGATTGTACTCTTGGGGTGCGTATGATCAATGGTCGTGGTTCTTAGAGGGACTCTCGTGGAAATGGGTCCAGCAGAGGTACGACACCACCGACCTTAGGCCCTTTGTCATCTAAACTAGATGAGAGTCTCATGGATGTGGAGGAACCGATTCTTCCTATGAGGGAGGATGCGTTGATTCCGTTGGCATGGGCTGTAGAACATGGCACTGGAATTGGTCCTGATGTGGGGGTGCTTTCTTCGGGCATCTCATCCTTTGCCCCTTCTCTATCTTTAAATGTGTTTGCTAATATTCTTAATATTTCTGGGATGGATTGGATGGGGGAAAAACTCAAGAACTTAACTATCTCTCCTCTACCTTTGGTTGCTTCTACCCCTACTACTGCTGCAATTGTGGAATACATCACCCCTTTATCCCTTGTCCCTGTTTTGGTTTGGAATGGGTCTCCCTCCTCACCCCCTTCTCCGCCTGAATCGGGTTATTTACTCAGGTCTGGGAAAAAGGTTTTAACTGGGGGGCTTGGGAAAGATTGTCACCCTATGTCTCATGGGAGAGGTCACATTTCTTTTTTGGCAAAGGCCCAATCCAAGGCTCAAAAGGATCTCCATGAAGGAAAACAACTATCTATTGAATGGGCACTTAGAGCTGTGTAGGCTCAGAAGAAGGGTCGGAAATGATGATTATGTCCTTCAATTGTCGGGATTTAGAAGGTCCCCTTAAAAGACTTGCACTGCAAAGGGTGGTTGATTTGGAGCACCCTGATGTGATGTTGTTACAAGAAACTTTAGGTGTAGGTGATGTGATTAAAGCAATGTTGGAGAGCTAGTTCCTAGGTTGGTAGTTTGTGACTTTGGATGTTCGAGGCCGTTCGGGGGGACTGGGCATGGGGTGGAATACTCTTGTGGTGAAAGCTCTGAATATTTGGGGTCTGGAATCTATATTGGGGATGAATTTACAAGGTTTGGATCAGGGGGATCTTGTAGATGTCTTCAACATCTATGGCCCGTATCTAAACCGCATCCCTTTTTGGGATAATCTCTTTAATTTGGAGATGTTAAGGGGAGATATGGTTATTATTGGAGGTGATTTAAATTTTTCTTTGGGATAAGCAGAAGTTTGGGGACCCTTTTCTTGTCCTGATTTACTGTCTGAATATTTTTCTCAGAAACTCATTGAGAGGAATTGGCTGGATATTGAACCTGTTAATCTAAATCCCACCTGGCATAACAATTGGTGTGGAAAAATGTCTTGATCAATTTTTGGTTTCCGAATTGATGCTGGAACAACAACATTTCATAAGGCAATGGGTAGGATGTGGGGGATGGTCTGATCATCTGCCAATTTTTTTGGAATATAGGAATGGTCCCGTCAGACCGCCCAGCCCCTTGAAATTCAACAAGACTTGGTTAAAGGATGAAACGTTTCAGCAACTGATTCTTTCAAACTGGGTTCCATATAATCCTAACAACTGTTTGACTCTGCCTTTTCAGTTTGTGGAGAATTTTTCCAGAATCAAAGGTCTCATTAAGAAATGGGTTGTGGAAAACCATAGCAGAGAAGATCAAGAATTACGACAGCTTGAGAAGGAAGTTTCTAACATCATGGATTTGGAGGGTGGGGGGTTTTCGGATCAAGATTCAAAAGAATCCTTGGTTAGGTTGCAGGGTAGAAGAAATTCTATTCTCTTGGACAAGGAGGAGACTTGGAGATTAAAAATCATGGCTATTTGGCTTGAATGTGGGGATGAAAACACTAAATTTTTTCATACTTATGCGAGGGGAAGGAAAGCTAGGAATATTATTTGGAGTCTGGAGGATAGTCTGGGGAGAAGATTTGAAACTTTTGAGGATATGGCAGTTTTAGGGGTTGAACATTTCCAACATTTATTTTAGGCTCCTGGGGATTCTCAACTAGCAGAGATAATGTGTATTGCTCAAGTTTTTCCATGTTTTGTGGGGGAAGAAGATAATCTTTCTCTAATGGAGGAGGTTACTGAAGAGGAACTTAAAGAGGCACTTCAGAGTTTTCAGAAAGACAAGAGTCATGGCCCAAATGATTGGACTATTGAATTTTTTACTGGTCTTTATGAACTTTTGGGTGATGATATCCTGAAGGTGGTAGAGAATTCACGTCTCTCGGGCAGGATCTCGGCCTGTTTTAATTCGACTTTCATTGCTCTGATTCCAAAGGTGGATAATCCAAAAACTCTGCACGATTTTAGACCTATCTCTCTCTGTAACTGCATATACAAGGTGATCTTGAAGATTATTGCTCATATGCTGAAAGATATCTTGTCAGAGCATATTTCGGCGGAACAATTTGGGTTTCTAAAAGGAAGATAGATCCATGAGGCCATTGGTGTGGCTCAGGAGGGCCTTCATAGCATGAAAACCCGAAATCTTAAGGGGGCAATTTTGAAAATTGATGTCTCAAAATCCTATGACAAGGTAATCTAGTTATATATTCATATGTTACTAATACATCTTGGCTTTGGGATTGCTTTTGTCAGGTGGATTATGAGCTATGTTACCACTGTGTCTTTCTCTATTCTGATCAATGGGGCGGCTTCCGCCTTTTTTCATGCGGAGAGAGGATTGAGGCAGGGATGTCCTTTGTCTCCTCTTATGTTTCTTTTGGTTGCTGAAGGACTGATCCAATTACTATTGGAAGCTCATAGGGGGGGTAATTTGAACAAAATTATTGTATCAGAACATCAACAGATCATACATCTCTTGTTTGTGGATGATGTACTTATTTTCTGTTTTGAAAGTGTACAAAATATGATTTCTCTTGCTGATATTTTGGCTCTTTTATCCACTGTGTCTGGCATGGAGATAAATGTTGGAAAATCCACGTTAACGACTAATCGTATGTTGGCTGATGAAGTTGGGCATGCTACTCACTGTTTTCCCTTTGTTCGGGTGTCGTTGGACGATGGTCTAAAGTATTTGGGTTTTTTTTTCTTCTGAAACCCAACAATTATTTGAAGAAGGATTGGGTGTGGTTGATTGAAAAATTGGAGAAGAGATTGCAGACCTAGAGTCATCGATGGATGTCTAGGGTGGGGAGACTTATTCTGGTTAAGGTTGTGCTAGAAGCTATACCAGTATATTGGATGTCTCTTTCATGGATCCCCAAGGGTATACTGGAGAAATCTCATTGGATCTGTCTTCATTTTTTGTGGAGTGGAACAAAGGAGGTTTCGGTAACCCCATGGGTTCGATGGGATAGGATTGCTAGGCCCAAATATTTGGGGAGGTGGGGTCTTAAAAATATATTCTTTTTCGCTGAAGTGTTGGCTGCTAAGGGGGGATGGAGATTGATTCATGCTAAAAACTTGTGTACCAGGGTGATGTGGGTGAAATATATTGTCCCTGAATCAATTTTGGACTGGATCAGGAACATTATTAAGTGCCAGCGTGGAGGCTCAGTCATTTGGAAAGCGGTGAATAAATCCTTTAATGTTATCGGTGATAACCTTATCTGGAAGGTTGGTAATGGTAGCAGGATTTAGGTTGGGGAGGATCCATGGTTGGGTTTCAATCGCAGGTTTAGATTGTCTGAACTATTGGTGGCTTCTCTCTAACAGCGAGGTGTTTTTACTCTCTATCAATTTGCTTCACCTGTTCAGGTGAATAGATGGTCTCAGGGTTGGCGACCTGCTAATTTCTTTGATCTTCCTATGAGGGAAGAGGCTAAACTGAATGAGTATATTGGGTTGCTGCACTTATCGATGATACAGCTCCAAGAAGGGGAGAATGAACTCATTTGGAATGCGTGCCATGTGGGAGATACACCCCAAAGGGGGGGTATATTTATCTCAATTCTATGGGTAACGATCAGAGGATGGAGTGGTGGTGGAAGAAGATCTGGAAAATGCATTGTTCGCCAAAATCAATTTTATTTTGGTGGTGTGTTCTTGAGAACAAGGCCCCAGTATGAGAAAATTTGCATAAGTGAGGTATTATGGGTCCAAGATGGTGTGCATTATGTTGGGCATGGGGGGAATCAGTTGTGCACTTGTTCCTAGAATACAGATACTATTTGGAGGTTTGGTCAGAGTGCTATAAACTTCTGGGGTTGGTTATGGGTTGTCGGTGGGAAGGAGCTTCTATACTTGATGCGTGGGAACGTTGGAACCGGTTGGAAAAATCGGATGTTATGAAGGTTCTTCTGCTTCTGGTTACTTGGGGCATTTGGCTGGCCAGGAACAATGTGGTGTTCAATGGGAAAGTTTGCACTCTAGTAGTCACAGCAAGGCAGTCATGTGGGATTGCTTTGGCTCTCCCCAAACATATCAGGGTTGAGAAGCAGAGGGAATTACTTGATCTTGAGATCGATCGGACTTCTCCCTGGGGTTTTTTTTATGGTGCTCCACAAAATACTATTTGTGGGGGGGGGGGGTGCTATCCTATAGTTGTCTGAAAATCATTCCTTCGAATTGATGGCGGGGCTGGGAGAGGGTGGAAACAATCATGCTGAACTGTTAATTTTAAAATTGCTTCATATATTCACAACAGAAAAGGGGTGCAACAACCTAAAGGTTTATGGTGATTCTTTGAATGTGATCAACTGGGTTAAAAGGATTCAATCTTGCAGAGATCTTATTTTATAGAACATACTACTTTCTATCTGGGATGTCATGGATTCTTTTGATTTGATTACATGTACACATGTTTACAGGGAAAACAACTGCCAAGTGGACTCAGCCTCGAAGGAGGGGTTCCAGTTGGATGTAGGTGTGTGGAAGATTAAGGAGCGGTTAGAAGATGTTGTTTTTGAGTATTATCATCCTCCCTTCATTGAAGGGGTGGCGATTTGATATTTCTGATGGTTCTTTTCTTGGTGTTGGCCATGTGCTATTTTCTGGATAGTTTTTGAGATATTTGTCATATATTTAGATATGGTTGTAGTTTATTCTGACAGATTTTATGACTATATGGGCTACTTTGGCTGGCCTTGCTCATGGAACGTTAAGTTTCCAGGACTGTTTGATCGTCTCTTTTATTTGTGGCTAGTTGGGAGGATTTATCTTTTTGATGTATTGGGATGGGTTGGACTTATCGACCTTATTTTGGATGCTGAACTTTGATTACAAATATGGTCAGCATATCTACAAAATGTAATTTTGTCTCTCTATGGATGAAATAAAATTATGCTTTTTTTCCTTGGAAAAAAAAACATGTTCTTAAGATATAAATAAATTAAGGTGAAACATTATAAAGAAACAACATCATAAGTATTATTATAAATATTTTAATTAAATAAATATTATTATATAAATAATAATATGATAATATAAATGTTATAATATTATAATTATTTAACAAATTTTAAAAAACAAACTCAATAAGGAGGGAAAGAAAAAAATGGGGAAAAAATTGAGGGTGTTGTAGCTAGTCATTTTTCACGGAGGAGTGAGGTAGTTTCTATCTCGTGCATGTAATAATAGAAATACCCATTCATTTGAATGATTTTTTTGTTATATGTTCTATATTGTATTTTTTTTTGTTTATATATGTGCATCAAAGAAGAATTTTTGAAGCCTCTGAAGAATTTCAAAACAAGGGTTTAAGAGGTAAATCAAGAAAACTCCGACTTTTGGAAAACATTCAATCAGAGCGAGGTAAGGGTTGAAAATATTGGTGCAATTTGCTTGAGGTAATTCTTTAACATTGTTTTTGTGGCTAGGGTTTTCGAGAAGGAAAATTTCCTAGGAACGCAAAGGCTGCAAATATCTTAGGTACACAAGGGTTGTAAATATATTATATTTTGGTTGTAATTAATGGATAAGATTGATGTGCTTCACTTCCTAAGAAGCCAACCATGAAAATGAGATTGAATAACAAGAAGAATATGACCCAAGTGCTAAAATGTATCTCCACCATTTTTTCAAATTTAGAACATAATGTCTTCCTAGTTTTAGGCCGAGTGGAAACACCAATAGTGGTTTGTTCATGTCTAACCATCTCCAAGCCTACTCAATGAATCTGGTGAGCCTAAGAGTTACGTGATATTATTGTGAATTAGTTGATATAATTTCTCCTTGGTGAACTCATCCCAACCACTGATAAATATGCCAAGCGGAATGATTTAGTTAGGTATTTATTTATCAATATTAATTCTTTTGAGAGGAATGCCAAAACGTAATTTCTTCTGAAAGGGGTACACAAACAACCCATGTTGAGAGGGGTGCATAATTGTATTATTGAATCCCCCAATTATAATATATATTAAGTCTAGAGATGGTTAATTCCCCAAGGACTAGCACACCTGTAGCCAAAGATAGAACACAAGGTAGTTCAGGGATCTATATCGAGGCTGTCCCTATGATATGACCAGTGAATAATTGAGGATGGAATGAAATTAATTATCTGAACCAAACAGATACTATAGGGTTTATGCATGGGGTTCTAGCTTCTTTTACAGGGGAGAAAGCGTAGCTATGGTTATTCCACTATTAGGGGTACCCTCGGTCCATTTTCCCGCCTAACTCTCTTTATGGGTGCACTGAGATATATGAGTATTTACCTTCCTATAGAATATTGAGTGGTGAATCCTCCTTACCAACAACATAAGCTGGTACAGTAGAGCATGCAACAAAACCAAATCCAGCTACATTTAGTGATCCAATCCAACATTCTTCTTAAGATCGGTAACTTCACTGGACAATTTTTTGACTAAAGCTTATAAATCCATATATTTTATTTGTTCTTTCTTATCCATTTTCACTTCCATTAATTCCTTTAAGAGTGTAGCATTGGTATATTCATAACCAAACTTTTATCATGAGTTCATTTTAAAAGTCATCCAAACTATGAATAGATTCTATAGGAAGATGAAGTACCATGTAGATGCTTACTTTCATTAGAGGAAATTTTAGGTCTAAAATGGGCCTCCTAAGGAAAATCATAAAGCAATAGTTAAAATAATAAAATAATAGTTATTAATTTTGAAGGAAGAATGAAAAAAACTACTTTTTGTTTGTATTTTCGACATATCTCCCTATGTTTTTTCTCCAATTTCAAGCGGGAGAGCTCGTTGGATGTAGAATTTAATTCCACATCCAACAAGCACCCACACTGCATACTTTTGATAGACCTCGCTACCCCAAAAACAAGAAATACCTAAAAAAAACGTGATGATGACATCATCATCACTTTTTTTCATGTATTTCTTGTTTTTGGGGTAGTGGGGTCCATCAAAAGTATGTAATGTGGGTACTTGTTGGATGTAGAATTAAATTCCACATCCAACGAGCTCTCCCACTTGAAATTTGAGTAAAAACACACGGAGATATGTCAAAAATACGAACAAAAAAGTAGTTTTCTTTTATGATAAATATGTCAATTGAACCATTATGGTTGACTCATTTTATTGAAATTCAATAATGATGTGACAGACTATGCATAGACTTGCTATGTCTGTCAAAGAATAAAGGAGGGATGAGATGCCATTAGTGCCTCAGGTGACACTACAGCCATTTGAAAAATGGGTTATGGACTTTGTGGGGCCAATCAACCCACCTCGGAAGAGAAATGGTGTGCAGTACATCATTACATCGACAGACCATGGCAATTTTTAGGGGTGAAATTTTGCCAATTAGCTATTTTTGGGTTTTTTTCAAAAACTAAATTCTCTATTTGGTCATTTTTAGTGTCTAATCTTACCTATATTTACATAAAATATGAATTTTTATCATAATATTCGCCAAAATTTACACATTTTAGTGTTAATTTTATGTTTCATATTTAATATTCTCCTACCTTCAATCTAAAACAATCTCCTAGAATACTATATTTAAGTATAATATTAGAATCCTTAAAAAATAGCCTGTGACAGACTATTTGACAGATGGGAGGGGGCCACACCTGTAGTATATTGCACTGCTACGACAGTAGCGAGGTTCCTGTTTGACAACATTGCTACTCAGTTTGGATCTCCAATGATATTGATGAGTGAACAAAGGAGTCACTTCATCAATCACACATTCAACGCATTAACATAATAATTTCAAATACAACATAAGAAGAGTACCCCGTATCATCCACTAGAAAATGGAACAGTTGAGGCAATCAACAAGGTGTTGGAGCATGCATTCACCAAGGCATGTATCGTGAACCGTGATGATTGGGATGTAAAGATTCCAGTAGTCTTGTGGGCATATCACACCACTTGCAAAAAAATGATACGGTAAACACCATTCAAGTTGGTGTATGGGCAGGAGGAAGTCATGCCAATGGAGTACATTGTTCCTAGTTTACACATTGTCACAACAACATGAATGAATGATGAAGGACCATTAGAGGAAAGCATAGCGCAGTTGCTACAACTAGAAGAACCAACTTTCGCTACAGGATTTTATTATCACGTTGAGAAGGATCGCTAGAAAGCGTGGCATGATCAACATACCAAGAACAATTACTTTAAACAAGGAGACCTAGTGCTGATGTATGACAACAAATTCGCAAAACATCCAAGTTTGAAAGGCATTTTTTAGGTCCATATGTTGCCAATTCCAATACTTCAGGAGGTTCAGTACAAATGTAACAGTTAGATGGTACGATGCTTCCTAAGCTGGTGAATGACAGCAAGATGAAGCCCTAAAAGACAGGCTCGGAGCTGCACGATGCTTGAGGCACTGCGCGATCTAAAAATAAAAAATAAATGAAAATATCTCTTTTTTGCATAGGATAGACATCAGGTGGATTGCAGACCAAAAGGACATGGCTGTGCAAGTAGAAAAGTCAGTATCACAGTTAGGGAGTCATGTCACGATGGCCATAGGTCTGTGATAGAGTCAAATCAGCAATAAATGTAGATAGTTAAAGCAATTGACCGACTATGCATTTTCAAGAGATGTGCCTTAATGGCAGATCTGACCGTTGGATTGGGTGGATAAGCGTCATATTTGGGTGATTAATGTATTATTTGGTCGAAATGATTAAGGATGATTTGGTCATTATGGTTGTGCGATCACCTCAGTGTTATAAGAAGAGCTTAGGAACGGTCAAAATTCATCATTGTGAAAGCTTGAGTTGGTGACAAAGGTGCATATATGTTGCAGTAAGGTGTATTGCATTGTGTAGTTGAGTTGCAAAGTGCAGTAGCATTTGATTTGCTGAGCACCATGAGTTTGCATTTCCCATAGAGAATTTGGCGGAGCTTGTGCGGCATGTAGAGTGAGCCAGTTATAGTCGATAGTTTTAGTGAGAGGGACTCACCAATTATCGATGTGACCATTTAAGAAGAGGTTTCAAGCATTCCAGTGGGTTCATCATATGTTCCAAAGAATAAGAGGAAGGCGCAATGACCTACATCCCTAGTGTAGTAGAAGAAGCAAACTAAAACATCTACGTGGGCACAAGAGGAGGCACCCACACAAATGGGTCCATTGATGTCCAAGGATGAAGAATCATCAGCTCACATAGGGGAATCCACTATATATATCTTTGGGTATGTGCATCCTTGTCGGTCCAATGCGAAGATGAGAAACCTTATGAAGAATCAGAGGTACCCGGTTGGGATGCCGACGATACCGTAGGGCATTGTATGCCTCATGGATATTGTGCCCTCAATTATGCGCATGAAGTAAGATGATCACGATATGCTCGCGTCAACATAAATTACTACATATTACCCATGCCAGCAGTAGAAGGTGGACCAGTATTACACATTTCACAGGACTAGGCATGCGATTTAGAGGGATCAGGGTTGTTGGGCCTTATCAACATGCCACACTGTGGATGGTTGACTGAAGCAAATGCATGCATGAAGAAGCTCTTGGCTTGCTTCCATGGTGGGATTTTGTGGCTGGAACGATTGGTCACAGTCACTATGGCACTCATTTCGGACATCATGGCGTTGCCCAAAGATGGTCCTAACCCATCGCATTATTTTAAGGGGAAAGACAATGACAAGAAGTTGGCCACAAAAATGAATAAAAGATATAATTTTCAGCGCAATAGACAGAAATACTAGATTGACAGCATAAATGATCAAGTTTCCCACATTAGAGAGAGAATCTTGACTAACAAGATAGTTAGAATGAACTAACCCAACCAATGTAACTCGAGGGTCATTGCATGCACAGAGCAGTGTGCCCAAGGGGTGAAAATAAACTGGTCATTATTCTTAATGAACCAGTTGACAGACAATGCACTGGCAGTCCAGGCATGAAAACGACCATTCACCTATAGTTGGCCTGTCATTTTTATTATGCTTGTGGCTTGGATGGAGACGGAATATTACCAAGGAATGGACATGGAGGCTACAAAGTTTGTAAGGGTGCGTGCTACCAGTACCTATGGTATGTGAAGGAATCTGAGCAACTTAAGGACTGTGCAATTCAGTTGAAGATCTATTAGGAGGTGCTGCAGGTTGTAGCTATGAAGTCTCTGTGACTGAAAAAGCAGGTAGTGAGAAAATTCCAATGCGCTGTCAGGTTTTGCGATTGGGTCGCACACCATTCATGTGTAGGCGTGGTGTGATCTAGATAAGTAGTGGTTGCTAAATCCATACAATATTTTTGGTGTAGAGCTAGAAGCTATTATTGCTTATTAGATAATGAAATGTTGTGAACCTCTTAGCCTCAAGGAAGTGTCGACGGGTCCACCAATGGATGCACCAGTGGATCCTGTACCAAACCCGCTAAGTGACCATGAATCTGATGAAGCGTCGACATGATCATTGACGAATTCAAAAGCGAAGCGTCTATTTGAGGAATCCCCCACAAAGAAGAGACAGGACCAGGGTGTGACTAGCAGCGTAAAACCAGTGATTGAGGATTAGTTGAGTCATATTATCATAGCCATTACAATAGCAACTGACACGGCAAGAGAACAAATGAAGAAGAAAAAAACCAACGGATTTGGTGAGGTAAAAACTTGCCTTGATTCATTGCTTAATGCAGTAGTAAACATGGTACTGGAGGAAACCAATTTGCAGCAGGTTGGTTCGATGAGCACTGTGACGCAGATTTGGAATGTGCAAATTTCGTCACATGCGATCGAGACCAAAGTGAGGAACTAAACACTTCACTTCAACAATTTCAGGATCTTTCAGTAGACATCAATGCATCGTTAACCCAGACATTGGTGCAGTTACAGAGGGTTTCCAATCAAGAGTTGGCGAATAGAGAGTAGATAATTGACAACCACCTTTTGAGGTTGCAAGAGAAAGAAGCTGAAGCATGAAAGGAGATCGAGGCATTGAATAAGGAGAAGGATAGGCTAGATGATGAGACAAAGAAGAAGATTGAGGAGCTCAAGAGGAAACAAGATCAACTGATAGTGGATAAAGTGCAACTCTGGGACAACAAAGTACACTTAAAGAACGTGATTTCGGTTGCTTGTCAACAAGTGTCGAAAAAAACTGAGGACTTGGACGCGGAGGAAAAAGAAGAGCGTCTTGGGTCCATAATTGGACAGTTGAGATGCGACAACGACGATCTACATGCAATAGTGGATCCAGGAATGCAAGCGGAGGAATATGCAGAAAGGAAAAGCACCATTCAATACTGGGCGACACGGCCGCAGGAACTGGAGCAAGAAGTAAAGCGAGTCACTGACATGCTACACAACTTTGGGGCAGTGTAGTCTAGGATGCGCAGCTGGAACAACTTACAACGTAATTGCAGGAAGCTGAGGGATAGTTGGATACATTGAAGGCATCAATTAAAGCATTACCACCAATTGTACAGGTCACAAAGGTATCTAAGTTGAAGGAGTTACAACTACACGTCATCTAGGTTAGGGATCGTCAGCCGATGTGCATAAAATGGTTAAACGATTTCCAAGACGTTGGAGCTGAGCTATCAGTAAATCCATTTTCAATGTTGCAAAACATTCAGGAGGGAAAAAAGGATGTAACAAGTTTCCAAGATCGTTGAGCACCCATTAGAGCGATACGTGATAGAGAGTCGGGAGATTAGTGAGAATATCAAGGAAAATGTCAGAGAAATCACCTAGCAGTACAAGGACTTCAAGGTAAATATCAGTGGGTACACTATTTCCAGCTGATGTGGTTCAAGGGCGAGCCATAAGATTTTTTTGGGGTCCTGTTGGAAAGAATATTTGCGTAAGTTAGCAGCGCAACATCGCGGATGCTGCATAAGGTGGAAAATGACACACAAGGCAGATTAACCATATTTTACGTATTTTTGTAATATTTTGTAGATTTGGACCACATTATGTGCACAGTGGTCATTATTTTTTAGATTTTGGTCCAAGTAGTTAGAAAGTGGACTTAAGTGGACCACCTATGTAAATGCGCAAGCCTACAACTAGATCTAGGATTGTGAATGTTGAGGGGGATCGGGAGATATGCTTGTTAAGCATTAAAATATATGTGTGAGATGAGATCCTTTGATATGTGAATTGAAACTAAGGCCCTAACAGCCATATGGGAGATGAATCTAAAATCCAAAATGTTGAGAAAGTTTCAGATAAAATTCAACATTCAGAGTTCAATAATGGACTCTATGTTCCCTCTCCTACAGTAAATCAAATTGTTGAATATGAAGAAGAAGTAGAATCTTCCACACAGTCAATTCGAATTAAAGAAAGTCTCCTTGGAGTGACTCCTTCTCCTGCTGCTCTGGAAGTTTATGAGATCTATGATATCTTATATTCTCACATGGATGATCCAGAAGAAGAAATTCGAATATCTTTTTTTGAAGAAAAACTCTTCTTCCATTCTATGCAAAAATTCTCCAGTAGTTCTTCTATTTTAAATTGTGTGCATAGGTTACCAGTGATTGTTTCAAAATATCAAGAGGAATTTTATTTCTCTATCTCTAATAATGTTGCTGGTGTGAAGATAACTAATACCATGGATATTTTGGAAATAATATCATATTGTAGGAGTGATCCATTCACTATCATTGATCTATATCTTCCAACAAATTCCTACATGATTGCATGCACCAATACTCAGAATTTTGAAGAAGGAGAAAATTGTGCATCTACCATATGGGTGGAACAAACTCTTGGATGTGATATGAACTTATTTGGATATGATATGATCTTATTTTTATCTAATTTGATCTTATTTGGTTCATTTTTTAATCTTCAAGAGCCTCCAGTCATTCTTGTAGCTGGTCTCATCAATTTTGGTGTGACAAATCAAGTACCGCAAGTCTCCTTCAAACTTGTTACTGGGGATTTGATGTTAGTTTCATCTTATGAGTTTGCTAATATTATATTTTGTGAATCATTGATTATTTCTGAAGCTATAACATATTATGGAGCTCAATCATTCTCTCTCCACAGTCCCAGGTCTTCTCTACCTATCTATTTGATCACATGCTCATCTCCTCACAGAACTAGTAAAGAGGGATACATTCTGCATTTTCCTAGACACTTGCTCCTAACACTTGGGGATGATTTTAACTCACATTGTTTGATGTTCAAGAATGAAATATATGAGTCACTTGGTTGTTCCTGAAATGGTTCGAATTCTTAAGCACCTTTGCTCTCTCATCAGTCAATTTTAGTTGCTCTACATGGGTTCAGTTTTCATCTAGCAACAGTCTATATTTCTGATTCAGTTGAGCATATTCTTCTTCTTCAAAAGAGGAAAATTCACCGAGACATAATAATTTAGTTTGGACTAAGAGGTTCACATGCACAGATTCAATATGTTGTTGCATAGAAGAACCAGAATACTGCTTTGTTGCTGCATAGTGCAAAAAATTGCAGCAAAATATTTCGCAAGTTTCAAAACTTGTTTTCCTGATTTACTGCTTATATTGAGGAGGGGGGGGGTTCCATGAGGTTTTACCCTATTTCCTCGGTTTATTAATTATTATTTTTTATCTTTTAGATTGTATATGGGTGACTTTTGGCCTTGTTCCCAGGGCCCATAGTTGTCCAAGTTAGGATTCAGGGGGATGTTAGGATTTATAATCCTTCCTTGTCCAAACTATCCATTATATTATATTTTCCTAACTTAGGAGTCATTTAATTATTATTGGGTCCACTAGTAGCATTAAGTCCACTTGGCCTAATGGGGCCACATGTACCAGTCACTAGAGTGCGGGGAACACCAATATAGGATAAATGGAACTGACTGCACCTTCATGCATTAGTATAGGTGCCTCCTACACCAATACTTACATTTTAGGAGCCACTGGGAGTGCTGAAACCAAACTCCTTCAGTTGTTGGAAGTTAGTAACTAGTCAAGCTTAGTTATGCTCTAGTTACATTCAGTTAGATATCCTCCATCTCAGTTAGCGCTAGTTATGCATGGATGCATGTGGAAAGGCACTAGTTCTCACCTACTTCTCACCTACCACTACAGTTAGACTGGTTTGATTGATTGTAACAAATTGAGATACTGGATTATACATCTGTATTTAGCCAGTTGAACTCTGATAATGATTTAGAAAATTCTAGTTAGCCATGTAGTCATATTGAGTTGGTAGATTCGAATTCATCTTTCATGATTGGAATTCTCCTTTATGTAACACTATTGTATACTACTGGTATTAATGAAGTTTATACTGTAACTATAATGATAAATTCTTGTTTGTTTCCTTTGAGATTTGTTTTGTTCAGTGGGTATTATTCATTCCTTTTGACTACAAATAATTAAGAATCTAATAGCACTCATTGCTTGAATATCAATGGCATATTAAATCTAACAAGGAGACCATCTCCAAAACCACAGTGCATTAAGCAAAAAATGGGTGAAATTGTACCTGCAACATTGAATGCACAAGGTTCTTGTCAAGGCCTCCATCTCAGTCATCCCATGGCCTCTACTCCAAATCCAAGAGAAATTAAATGGACTTAGGTCTCAGGAAATAAACCCTTTTAAATTCACAAAATAATTGTTGCGACAACAAGACAGGTCATTGGATGCCACCCCAGATATCTCTCACCTCAATGATCCATGCTCCCAAACATTGGAAATAACATTATCCCTCGAACAAACATTTCATGTCGCCAAAAAATACTAACCTCCCAAACATTACATTATCACCCAATTTTTTTTTGCAACAATTATTAGGACCTCACAATCACTATGTGATCCCTTCGAGAAATAAGAAAATCAACCCACAATAGGTTTGAGCTTACTTGAGTACACATCTTCCTCCAATCTGAGTTCTAGTTAGATGGCCTCACATACTTCCTCGATTCTTTAAAACATAAAATGTGGCACAAATGATGCACACCCGAAACATCCTCCACTGGAAACCCTAAACCCAACTTCAAAATCAACTTACTAGACTCCAACTCCTCATGTCCAACATAAACAATGCGAAAACCAAAACACAAACACAATGAAAACCCCATAATTATGTACAAACCTACATTCAAACCCCTAATTTCAAGAAAATAGCTACAAGGAGACCATCCTTGGAATGTGCGAGGGAAAGCAAGAAACTCCATAGCCACAATGCATTAAGCAAAAAACTGGCACAGGCTGCACTTGCAACATTGAATGCACAAGGTGTCAGGCCATGCCTCCAACCCTCTCGCCTTATGACCTCAACTCTAAAACCAAGAACAAACAAGGCCTTGGAGCAAGAAAGTCCCTACCTTTGAAAAATAATTAAAATGAACATTTTGTCAAAGATAAATAGCACAATTATTGAAATGAACATTTTGTCGAATATAAAAAGCTCTTCTAAAGGCATATGATGTATTTTCTAAATAATTTTTTTAGAATTTAGTATATTTATAAATATTAGTAGTAATCTAAATAAAATAAGGTAACAAATTATAAATGAAGCTTCTCAATGGGTTTTCTTATTGTGCATGATTAGCCATTCCAATGATAGTGTCATCGCAATCATTTAATTCAAAACAAAAATCAGTTTGAAAATCAATGTTTAAATTTTCTTTCATTTTCATTTTATATAGCAGCGGGTAGTACATTGTAGGTGTGTATCACCTCATTTAAACCTTATTAGATTTATGGTTGGCATCAAGCACATCCTTCTAACCATGGCCATATGTGTGGGATTTGCACTCTACATGAGAGCACCACCCTATGGATACAATAACAATAAAAATATAACAAAGTAATATGGAACAAACTTATGCCAAAAAAAAAGGAAACTTCTCATCCAAATGGTAGAGTCATATTGAACAATGCAAACATACAAAAAACACATAAAGTAGAAACATTCCTCTTTAGTTGATCCGAAGTTTCTGTTCATGAATTTTATTTTTTTCTTAATATATTTAAGCCTCATTTTTATGGTCTAGCACCAATAAGATTTTGAAACAATTCTAAGAGAAAGTAAAATAACTAAAACTTTAATGTTGCACTTTACACATTTCTAAAAATTAAATGTACTTGCATGGAATTAATAGAAAAATGTGAAAAAATGGAAACTTCTAATCCAAATTGTAAAACAATATGGAACAATGCAAAAAACAAAAAAACAAAAATTAGAAACTTTTCACTTTTATTTATAGGAATTTTCTATTCATTAAATTTGTTTTGTTCTCAAATTATTTAAGCATTATTTCTATTGTATAGCACCAATAAGATTTTGGAAAAATTTAAGAGAAATTAAAATAACTAAAACATTAATCTTGCAGTTTACACATTTCTAAAAATTAAATGTACTTCCATGAAATTAATAGAAAAATGTGTAATCAGATGAAAAATAGAAAAATATGAAAAAAATGGAAACTTCCCATCCAAATTGTAAAGCAATATGGAAGAATGCAAAAAACAAAAAAACAAAAACTAGAAAGTTTTCTCTTTTGTTTAGGAAGTTTCTATTCATTAATTTTATTTTTTCTCAAATTATTTAAGCCTTATTTCTATGGTATAACACCAATCATATTTTGAAAAAATTCCAACAAAATTTAAAATAAATATAAAAAATAACTAAAACTAATGTTTCACTTTACACATTTCTAAAAATTAAATACATTTTCATAAAATTAATTGAAAAAGGTGAAAACAATAGTCTCTACTTAAAATAGAAACTAATAAATAGACTAATAAACTAACACCACAAACAACAAGAGCCACGAGGTGGCAATGTCCCCGAGATTATTACCTAGTGTTACAAGAACACTCTTACCAGACAATTTGGCTTAGAAGTTTACCTTGGAAATTTATTGGATTGACCTTAACATAATATTTCAATACCTTAACAAAATATGCCAATCTTCATTGTGAGTTATTGTTACAATGTTTTTTTAGGGACTATCACTGAAAAATTGAAAATTACCTATCGAAAAAACACAGTTTCTATGCTCACAAAGACTCCACTATTCGACAAGAAGTTAATAACAAAAAATACCTCCTGAAGGCATACATGTTGAATAAACCCCTTTACTGAGTTCCACGAAGGTTGGATAAATACTGCTTCCTATACTTGCAAATAGTATGGGATGTACAAAGCATATTATCCTTACTAAAATTATATTAATACAATGAAGGGGTTGTCATTTCCATGGTAGGACAAGAGATGGAGCCACGACAGGTATAAATCTCAGTGATAGAAGTTAAAAATATTACATATACAAGAACAAAAATAACTTATTATGACGTGATGAGGTATTGAGGTATTCACAATATCTTAAGGATTAATGCTACTCTTTCAAAAACTATGGCATACAAGTTTTCTCTTGAATTCCAATATACTGAAGAATGAGGGTTTTGTACGTGTTCTCCTTCCTCTTCCTCTCTCGCAGGGGTCATAGGAAAACGAGTAAAGGGAGGAAGAATCACAGACTCTTCTGCGACTGCAAGATCTCCCGCAACCTTTTCTCACTGAGACTAAATGTTGAGGCCATGCTTCGGTTTTCCATCAGATTGAATACAAAATTCCTTCGTGATATCAAATAGGGATGAAAAGAAAATGGGAATAACCTAAAATGATAGAATGCAAAGAATATTGAAACCATGATGAGATGCTCGGTTTTCTCTACTACCTGCGAGGAACTGGGGACGGGTTTTTGTTGTAGAGGAGGTGAAGCTGAAGGTTTTTTTTGGTAAACAAGGTAATACCGAGGAACCCAAAATACATCCCCAAATTGAACATTAACATCTATGGAGCTTGTTCCGTTCGGAACAAGCTTATGCTCCTTTATTTCTATTTAAATTCAAGTTGGTACCTACCTTATTTTTCCCAAATTCAATTAATAAATTCTTTATTTTAAAATCATTTTATTTTGAATGATTTTACTTAAATATTAAGTTCTTTTTTAAAACTTTGGGAAAATAAAAAAAATTATAATATGCAACCGGTTCTATTTTACAATCTTCATCTCTGAGTTGTATCATGCTCTCTTGGCTATGTTTTAAAGCACTCTTTCTAGGGTGTTTTTTAGTCTTCCTTTCTTGATGTAGAGGCAAGCACCTAGGTTTTGAGAGCAATAACCACCTGGTCATGGACAAATTAGCAACAACTATGTTTACCATGTTTAAAACCTATTCAAAAGAAGAACCGTTAGAACTAAAATATACCTACTTTTTATTATCTTTGTCTTAGTTTCAAGACTCTATAGTGCTTTTGCTAGTCTGTCTAAGGAGTAACGTTGCAGAAGGTAAAGGAAGACTAGTGCTCACCAACAATCAAGTTGTTATTGTATTTGTGCTAATTTTTTAAAGTTTGTCATCACTCTAAACCTTTATTGGTTCTTCTTTCCCTAACTTACTACTCCTTTATTTTTATTTAAATTCAAGTTGGTAGGAACCCCATTTTGCCCAAATTCAATTAATAAAATTTTTATTTTAAAATCATTTTATTTTGAATAATTTTACTTATAATAATTTTATTTTGAAATGTCTAACCTCGCAGACATTGCATTATCACCCAAAAATTAAATTCGCGCGGCAACTAATAGGAAGTCGCGGTCACTGTATGATTCCTTCATATTGAAAGATAAATTGACTAATAAAGTGAAATGTAAAATCCAAAATTGCCTAGGTTTACTTATCATATGTGCAACGGCCTATATAAATAAAAAGCTATTCCAAAATTACTTACCATATGTGCAATGGCCTATATAAATAAAAAGCCATTCCAAAATTACTTACCATATGTGCAATGGTCTATATAAATAAAAAGCCTTTCAACCCCAAGGGTTAGTTCAATTGGTAAGACGTGCGTACACTCTCTCGGTTCGGGGGGAGGTCACGGGTTCGAGCCTTGAGTCCTCTGAGGTTAGGCCTTCTGCTAGGATGGCCGGCGGTTTACCACCTCTACCATCCACGAATGTGGGGAAGTATTGCTGAGTTTCCCGTGGATCTTTCCATCTGGAAAAAAAAAAAAAAAAAGCCTTTCCAAAATTACTTTTGAAGTTAGAATAAGATATAAATGTTATGATGTTATTAAGATAAAATATTGTTGAACAAAGATTTAAAGATTAAATCAAATTGATAGTGTCATTCTTCAAAACTAAATTAGGAATGTTTTTTTTAAGATTTTTTTAACATAAAAATAAAATTTTAAAGCAAATCAAATTTTTTTTTTTCATAAAATCTTATAAACCAAATTTGAAATTTGATTTTAATATATGTTAACCATTATTAATGTTACTTTATTTTGATTTATAAACGAAATTTGAATTTTGATCTTAGTAAAGGTCCATAATCATTAATATTACTTTATTTTGAATTTTGAAAAATATTATATTTGAGAAAATATATATGAATTGATGATAAAATTTATTAAATGTTTTACTTTAAAATTAAATATATACCTATTTACTCATATATATAATTTTAATTAAAAATTAAAGGTATTTTTTTTGTTATTTATTTTTAAGCAAACAAATATTATATACCTCATCGTTAAGAAAATGGCTTTGAATAAAAATTTCTTTTCATACAAATTAATAATTTAAAAAAGCATTGTATGCTTGAGGCACAGAGAGAAGCCTGCAAAATCCGGTCATCGAATTCTCATGCAGTGCAACTTTGAAGTTCTATGCCTGAGTAACAGCAGCTGAGATGGAGAGAATCGAGGAAAATCAGGTCATGAATTTATTTTGAAAGAAAAATCAGGCCAATCAAATATGCACTGCAAATCTGAAGTTTAGTATGTTCAGTAACATTGAAAGAAATCAGTAAATATAGTCACAAAATGTCATGTAAAATTGCAATCAGATTTGCAAATTTATTATTTTTAGTAACTTTCTGCAAAAATACAGTGGAAGACTAAAAACATTCGGGATGCATATCTAGAAAAACATTATAAATATAAATTTATCCATCTTCATGAAATAGCAAAAATTATATCACAGTTAAAACACCAAGATGGCTCATAAAATAGTAATGATAGGTTGTATTTTAATGGCGATGGTGATAGCTGAAACATCATCATTCTCTACTGTTGTTCCTACTACAACAAGTGTTGGTTATGAAGAAGAAGGTTTTGCAGCGGAGGGTTCTGTTCTACCACCAGTGAGCTCTTCTATTCCCTCATTGCCACCATCTTATAGTTCTCCAGAGGTGGGTGAGCTTGAAAAGAATTTAGTTCCATCGGAGGGTCCTTCCCATTGTGGTGATAGTGACGTCTGTCATCCACCACCACGAGTGGTGAGTGAGCTTGAAAAGGGTCCAGCTCAACCGTCGGGTCCTTCCCATTACGGTAAAAGTGCTAACATGGTCATACAGGCATGGAAATGAAGGATGGAAACACACAATCATCTATTGCAACATTTAACACTCTACAAACCCATTGCAAGTCATGTAATTTGTTTCCTAAAGGGAATACCACAAAGGGAAAAGTAATATGTTGAACAAGGAGATGAGGAAAGGGCTCGAACGTCTAGAAAAGTGTATAATTTCTCCCAACTATATATGAGAATTCCCAACATTCCACAACTTGAACAATAATCAAAATTAGAAACTCTATAAGGAATTGCAATAGTCCATTAACAATAGCCTTTGATATTTAGCAATACGAAAGCATCCTAAGGTGGTGATTTACTAGTTGTTAGATTCTTGGAGTGGTGTGAGTACAAACTTTGGTGTAAGTGTCCCCATATTTCCGCACTTTGTATAAATGAATAGTGTCTTGGTACCACTTTTTGTCTGAATAGAAAGTGTGTTGGCACCACACTTTGGCTTAGTAAAGGGTGTGATGGTACTGAGGTGCTGCAGTTCTCGATAGGGACATGGTGCATTGGAGATCCAAGAGATAAAAAAATACACTTGATTGCTCAATGTGTTCTAGATTCAATCACAACCTCTATGTGTGTGCTTTTCACTATGTGAAAATGATTACCAAATACAAAAGGAATGGATCACGACATACACTATAATACCATGTTAAATATTACCAAACGAATGAAGAAGAAACATGGAACACCAGTGGGCATATTGATTTCCTTCTCATTATTAGAGTGAAGTATTTATATGATTACATCACAACAACACCAAGGGTCAATATTATGGGTCAGAAAACACTACAGGTCACTAATCAAGATAAGGTCATTAGATCAACTACTCAACTAACTAACTAATTAATATTGCATTTGACCAATGAGATTACATTAGAATAGTAATTGGTACCCTGATATATTTTACAAGATATTTTGAATGTTTTAATAAATATATATTTTTAAAGTTTATTTATTTTATTTTTAAATAACATATTTAATATAATTTAAAGAAATTATTTTTTAAGATGAATAAAAGAAATAAATGATAAAATAAAAATACACAAATAATTTTAAAGAGAATTAAAATACTTAGGCTTAAATAAATTTATATCGATTTATTTATATTTAAATAAACAAATAAATATGTTGATTTATTTATATTTAAATAAACAAATAAATATGTTGATTTATTTGATTATATTGAAATTTAAAATATTTAAATTTAAAAGAATTTATTTTTTGGTTAATATTAGTGGTAATGTGATTTTAATATAATATAAGTTATTAATTAACCTAATATATCATAATGTTTTTAAATTACAATAAAATTCCACACATTGATCAAAATATTAATAATATATTTGGTGATATTAAAAAATAGTGATATTAATAATTAATGAAATTATTATATTAATATTAATAATTAATATCAACATGTTTATTAACATTAATATTAATAATTCCACTGTAGTTGAATCATGGTATGGTTAGGGGAGAAGAGGAGATGCGCGTGGCAAGTAGTGCAGCCACTGGTGCAAACACCTCACCACCGACGTAGATGATTTAACTTCTCTCATGTTCATACGGCATAACACATGCTAGCTACCCTGCGAGGTTATCATGGGTTGGAGGGACAACAGTACAAACCAGCAGAGCACTGTTATCATTTCATGCAACCGAAAATTAATGGACTAGATTGGAAATATTTTGTGGAAGGACAAACACATGTCTATTATGAAGGGTGATCATCTCAAGGATCTGGGTTATATGGTCTCCATCATCACCCACCAAACTCACTTCCATCATTTCTCTCTATGGACTGTGGAGAGTGCTATGCATATGCTGTGGTCGAATCCTTAGAAAGCTTCTGAGGATAACAGAGGCCTTCTGTGGGTGGTGAGTCTTGTCTTTTGCTTTGCGGAGGATCCTAATTGCCTTGGCTTCTCTTTACTATTTCCGGTGCTTGTCTCTGATTCATAACTTGCTCTTGTTGGGGCCACCTCTTTGGGCTGGGTCATGAATATCTTCCCCTCTACCCCCGAATTCCCTAGATCCCTTCCCTACTGCCTTGTTGGGATAATGGTGTCTGCTCATGCATCTATCACCTTTCCCTTCCATCCTTGTTGGTCTCGTTGCACCCTTTGGAACCTCTTTTCAGTTCCCCTCCTGCTCATGCGTGTAGCCTCTCTGCTAGTCACCATGCCTCCTCGAAAACACTCCTGCTCTACTTCGTCTTCACAGGGATTCGACAAGAACAAGAAAATGGATCCCCCATTTCACTTCCAGAAGATGATAGTTGAAAAGAATAAAAGATTTCAAAAAGAATTTCTTGATTTTGTTCAAGAAATCATCCACAAGGCAGAGAGAGAGGCCGAATTAGAATGCAGCTTCCTAGAATAGGAGGAAATCAAGAAGGAATTTAAAGAACTAATCCTTGACCCTAGCACCTCTAGGGGAAGACTTACCATATACCAGAAGACGTTGGAGCTTCAGTGGTGTCAGAAATTCATCCTTGGCAAAAAATTGGTCGAAAAGGATGAGCAGCATGGACATATTCTACTACAACAAGATCAAATTTGGTTGATTATGCATAAATTATGTATAATCAATATAAAATTGACAAGAAATTGGGTTTAAATCTAGAACCCCACGAGCATCTATTCGAATGATCAGGTTCCTTTTTAGTACTCTCTTAAGTCTCTTTGTTTTTTCAGAACTGGTTCGGTTAATAGTTCCCTCTTTGTTTCTATGATTGATACTTCGATAAGAATTATTAAGACTTCTTGATCATTCTAGTTCATTCTTGTTTCCTTTCGAGGGAGACTACCAGAATGATCTCCAAGATCGTTTTCCTAGAGATGGGAGAGCTTGGTTTTTGTTGTATCTGTTTGTTATTTTGATTATAGTTGGTAATAGAAGGACCTACTTACTTAGAAAAAAAACATTAATACTAATAATACTATTAAGTTTACATTAATACTAATATCAATCAAAGTAGAATTAATGAAATACAATTTAATTTTAAGAATAATGGTCAACCATGGTTCAAATTCAAAATAATTTAAATTGAACTATGGATAAAATTCAACCATGGTGCCAGAATAACATGTCATCAACCATAGTTACACATTGACAACCATTTTTAACCAAATTCAACCATATAACTATGATGCAACCATAACCAAACATGACTCACTAAATAATGTTATGACAACCATGATACTCTAAAGTGTACCTTACTTAAACAATGATCAACCATAAATTGAAATCAACTATAGTAAACTATGGTCAATTATCGTATACTATGAACAACCATCGTTAACAAGAGTAAACCATGAACAACCTTGGATTAAAGTCAACCTTGGATTGAAGTCACCCATGAATTGAAGTCAACCTTATAGTGAAAAAAATCTTGGATTAAAGTAAACCTTTATTAAAATTCAATCTTCCTTAAAATTCAATAATGGATTGAAGTCCATCTTAGATTGAATCTAACCTTAAATTGAAGTAAACCATGGATTGAAGTCAACCTTCCTTAAAAGTAGACCTTGCTAAAATTTCAGCTATGGATTAGAGTCAAACATGAAATTGAATCAACCTTTGATTGGCTTCAACTATATATTAAAGTCTTCCATGGATGGAAGTCAACCTTGGATTTAAGTTAAACTTGCTTAAAAGTAGACTATGGATTGAAGTTAACCATTTAGTTAAGTCAACCATGAATTGAAGTCAAAATTACTTAAGAGAAAAATATGGATTGAACTCCACCAAGGTTTAAAGTCAATAAACCACTTTTACAAATGTGGTTGTTAATTAAAGTCAACATGGTTCAAAGTCAACCTTGGATCAAAGTCAAATGTTGATTAAATTCAACGGTTAGATTGAAGCGAAGCATGGATTAAAATAAACCTTGGATTTCAATCAACCATTAGATTGAAGTCAACCATGGATTGAAATTAAACTTGATTAAAAGTCAAGTACGGATTGAAGTCAACCTAGATTAAAAGCAAACCATGGATTGAAGTCAACCTTTCTCGGAAGTTAACTATGGATTGAAGTCGAATCTGTATTGAAGTCAACTATGGATTGAAGTCAAGATTTTATTTAAGTGAGATATGAACAAAATAAATCAACTATATTTCTATATAAACAACTATAGTCAACTAGATATAACCATGAACAACCATAGATTGAATTCAACTTTTATGTCAACCTAGGATTGCTGTCAACTTTGGATTGAATTGAACCATGGATTAAAGTCAAACTTGGGGTGAAGTCAACCATGGTTTCAATTCAACATGGATCAAATAAAACCTTAGCTTGAAGTCAACCTTTCATTGAAGTCAATGTTTTTTGAAAGACAACTATGGTTTTAAGTTAACCTTTGTTAAAATTCAACTCTGAATTAACAAAAACTATGGATTTATGTCAAGCATGGATTAAAGTCAAACTTTCTTAAAATTTAACTATGAATTAAATTCACCCTTGGATTAAATTCAAGCATGAATTGAACTCTACCTTAGATGGAAGTCAACCTTATATTGAAGTCAACCTTGCTTAAAAGTAAAAAATGAAGTGAATTCAACCTTGGATTGAAGCCAACCTTAGATTGAATTCAACAATGGATTGAATTAAGCTTGGATTAAAGTCATACTTACTTAAAATTTAACTATGGATTAAAGTCAAATATTGACAAAGGTCAACCTTGGATTGAAGATGACCATTGATTTAAGTCAATTATGGATTAAACTCAACTATGGATTTATTTTAACCATGGGTTGAGCCAACCTTGGATTAAATTAAACTTTTCTTATAAGTCAGCTAATCTTTGAAACCAACCATGGTCTAAATTCAACCTTGGACTAAATCCATCCTTGGATTGAATAATCTTACTTAAAATTCAACTACATATCACAATCAACATTTATTAAAAGTCAATTATGGGTTAAATTCAACTATGGACTGAAGTGAAATATGGATTGAGGTCAACCTTGGATTCAAGTCAGCCATGGATTGAAGTCAACATTGGATTGAAGTGAACCTTGATTAAAAGTTAGCTATGGATTGAAGGAAACCATGGATTAAAATCAACCTTGCATTAAAGCCGACCTTGGATTGAATTTAACCTTTCTTGAAACACAACTATGGATTAAAGTTAACTTTGCTTAAAATTCAACTATGAATTAAATTCAACTATTGATTAATGTCAACTATGGATTAAAGTCAACCTTGCTTATAAGTCAGTTATGCATTGAATTCAACCATGGTATGTAGTCAAACATGAATTGGAGTCTACCTTAGATTGAATTCAACCTTGGATTGAAGACAACCTTGATTAAAAGATGATAACAGAGTGAAGTCAACCTTCAATTAAAGGAAACCTTGGATTGAATCAAACCCTAACTGAAGTTAGTTGTGGATTTAAGTCAAATATGGGTTGTAGTAAACCTTACTTATAAGTCAACTATGCATTTCCAACCATGCAATGATGTCAAACTTGGATTGAATAATCGACTTGGTTAAAATTCAACTATGAATTTAAGTCAACCTTTCTTAAAATTCAACTATTGGTTGAAGTAAAGATTTTTTTGAAGTGAACCTTGGAGTGAACTCAATATTGAATTGAAGTTAATCGTTTAGTTAAATTTGGATTGAATTCAATCATGAATTGAAGTCAATCATTTAATTAACCTTAGATTGAAGTAAACCTTATAATGAAGCAACGATGGATTTAAGTCAACCATGTTTTAAAGTCACCCTTGGCTTTAAGTCAACCATGGATTGAATTCAACTTTGAATTGAAGTAAACATTGCTTCAAATATACCTTTTGTAAAATTCAACTATGTATTGAAGTCAACCTTGTGCTACAGTTCAAAGTCAATCAACCACTTCTAAAAGTATGGTTGTGGATTGAAGTTAACCATGGTACAATGTTAATATTGGACTAAATTTAATCATTTATTGATGTCCTTAATGTTAATTTTATTTATGGATTGATGTTAACCATAAGATTAAAGTAAACCTTGGAGTAAAGTCAAGATTGGAATGAACGCAACGTTTAAGTCTACCTTAGATTGAATTCAACCATGGATTGTAGTCAACTCTTGATTTAACTTAACCATGTATTGAAGTCATCATTTCTTAAAAGTCAAGATTTCTTAAAATTCAACTATGGATTGAAGTCAATATTGAATTACAATTAATCTTGGATTGAAGTTGAGCTTGGATTAAAATTAACCATGGATTCAAGTCATCCATGAATTAAATCCAATATTTGTTTAAAGTTAGCCTTGCTTAAAAGTCAACTTTGATTTGTATTCAATTATGGATCTAATCCAACCTTGGATTAAAGTCAACCTTATATTGAAGTCAACCATGGACTGAAGTTAACCTTGGATTGAACTCAAACTTTCTTAAAAGTAAACTATGGATTGAAGCAAACCTTATATTGAACTCATTATTTCTTAAAATTCAATTATGTATTAAAGGAAAATATAGATTGAAGTCAGCCATGGATTGAATTCAACCTTGCGTTGAAGCCAGTTTTCAATTTAGGTCAACCTTTTATTAAAGTTAACCATCGATTGAATTCAACAATCTAGAACACAACCATGGGTTGAAGTCAACCTTGGGTTGAATTCAAACTTAAAATGAAGTCAACCATGGATTGAAGTCAACCTTGGATTGAAGCCAACCTTGGATTGAAGAAACCCTTTGATTGAAGTCAAATTTTTTTAAAAGTTAACTATGGTCCATTGAAGTTAACTATGGATTGAAGTCAACCTTGAATTGAAGTCAACATTTCCTAAAAGTCAACTATGGATCAAAGTAAAATATGGATTGAATTCAACCTTGGATTGATATCAACCTTACTTGATTATCAACTATGGATTGTGAATTCAACGTTGGAATATTTTTATTTATGGATTGACATCCACCATGGTTCAAATTCATCCTTGCTTAAAATTTAACTATGGTTTGAAGTCAATGATGCAAAAACATGGTATAAATAATTGAACTTATATTATTATTAAATGCTTCATTTTTATTTATTATCTATTTATTTCTATTATTTATTTTGTATTTTTTCAGTTATAAATATTTTTATTTTTATTTTTTATAATAATAATAATTCACCAATCATTTCATGCATGGTGTCAACTAGCAAACCATATTTATTAATAATATGGCTTAAAGTTTATATCAACCACTTTTAAATGTGTGGCTATGGTTGATATACACCTTCATCCTATATAATCCATATTATTAATAGATATGGGTTGTAAGTATTAACTAAAATCATAACAAATATACCCATCCATCCTTAAGTTATACAGGGGAAATATATAATATATAATAGTAATATTATAACTAATATATAATAATATTATATTATAATTAATATTTTATAATTTATGACTATATACAATTAGTTAGAATTTGGGTCTAATAACTTTTAACTAATATCATAACTAATATTAATGTATAACAATAGCTAATATTATAAGTAATAATTAATACTAATTAATATTAAAACTAATATATATATTATAATATAATTAATATATTATACTAATACTATACACTGTGAAAAGTTGGGTCCAATAGCTTTTAAGATGGAAGTAGATATTTAATTTTCTTTCCTTATTTGGGGTGAAAACAATCATCAAACTTTTTCCTACCAAATTGATTATATATGTATATATATAGATATAAGGTAGCTTTGATAAAGATGAAATAAGCCTGAGAAGCTTAGAAAAGTGAAATAGTATAAAAAATTTCTACATAGATTTTTTTAATAATTGATTTTAATTTAAAATATATATCTAAGGTAGCTTTGATAAAAGTGAAATAACTCTCGGAACTTTAGATAAAGGTGAAATAGTATAAAAAAATTTACTACATGTCTTTCTTTAATGATTTTCCTTAGGAGCCTATTTTTCATCCAAATTTCCTCTAATAGAATGCATGTCAACATTCACCCAAATTCACAATCTCTGGTCCATACATAGAAAAAAATAATTTTCCCACCAACACAAGCATCCCTATCCTCAATCACACCTTCGGTAATTGCTAAACCAAGGGGGACCCACATAAACCTTTCCAACTCAAGACACCCATCCCACTAGAACTTGGAAACAAGGAAAATCACTATTGTTTAAGACTCCACGAAACTAATCGAGACACCACAAAATCGACAAATGTACCAGGACAGGTCTCGAGCCCAGCCTCCCCATGGCCTCAACTCCAAATCCAAGAAAAAATACATAAACCAAGGAACATTCTCTACAGGAAACAAGAAAAACCATTTATAGTCGCATACCTTTTATTGTGTAAATGAGACAGGCATGGGATGATACTCCTGATACCTCTCACATCAAGGATGCACACTCCCAAACATTGGCAACCGACAAATATTTAATCACACCAGAAAACCTTGACCTCTAATGTTCCACATAAACCCTTCCAATTTAGTGCATCTAACATACTGAAACCTAGAAACAAGTAAAACAATTTCACTTCAGAAAAACCCAAAAAGAAATAATGACACATGCTCTCAAACGTTTTCCCCATAACAAAGATTTCATCATGGAGGAAAATCCTAAATTAGCAAACATTGAATTATCAGGAAAAATTTTATTTTGCGCGGAAACTAGTAGGACCATGCAATTGCTATATGATCCCTTCAATACATAAAAACATTTCAACCCCAAAGAACCAACATAAACTATTTCAATTAATGACATCTAACCAAATAGCTAAAGGCCTCCAATTCAAACCTCGGAAAACCAAGAAAACATCAATTGAAGAAACAATACAAATTCAAACAAAACAATGCTCTCTACCCCAGAATTAAACCCCAAGTCAAAATTTGAACCATATCCAGAATGAAATCACAATTTCCACTCCACAATTCTTAATGAAGACACAATAGATTGGATCCTACCTTGGGTCACAAGAAACTCATTGCACCCTCACCTTCTCTCCAAGATTTGAATAAAGCATTGCATATAATTACTTTGTTTTATATACCCTATTATAGAAAACCACTCAGCATAAGACCAAATGTAGAAGAAGGTCACAAATAATACCAAAATATGTTCAAGCCTACCTCATTGCACATCCGCCCTCAAGTAGAGTTTTTTTTACACCGCCTCGCATAATTCCTTGTTTCTTTATACTGGAAAAGGTGGCACAATTGATGCACACACCAATTCCCCTCCACTACTAACCCTCAAACCTAGCTTAAAAATCAAACACCAAACTCCAAATCCTTTAGGCCAAGATAGACAATGTGAAAACCAAAATGAAAATGCACTGAAAACCCCATGATTTTGTACAAACATACATTCAAACCCCTTGACGTTAAAAAAATATCTACAAGGTGACCATCCTTTGAATGTGTGAGGGAAGGAGTGTTAAGATTTATAATCCTCCCTTGTCCAATCTATCTATTAGACTATATTTTCCTAACTTAGGAGTTATTTAGTTATAATTGGGTCCACTAGTACCTTTGGGTCCACTTTGCCTAATGGGGCCACATGTACCAGTAACTAGAGTGTGGGGAACACCGATAGAGGCTAACTAGAACTGACTACACCTTCATGCGTTAGTTTAGGCTCATCCTACACCGATCCCTATATTTTAGGAGTCACTGGGAGTGCCGACACCAACCTCCTTCTGTTGTTGGCATTTTGTAACTAGTCAAGATTAGTTATGCCTCAGTTACGTTCAGTTAGATATCCTCCAGTTCAGTTAGTTCCAGTTATGCATAGATGCATGTGGGAAGGTGCCTGTTCTCACCTACTTGTAACCCACCATTGCAGTTAGACTAGTTTGATTGACTGTAACTAATTGAGAGACTGGATTAGACATATGGAGTTATCTAGTTGAGCCGAGAGGCTCTCTACAGCCCAGTATGGGGTAGATCTTGTAACGTTACGTAACGTTACATAATGTTATGTCGGCTATTAAAAAAAAATTAGAAGTAAAGTTACAATGTTATGTCTGCTAAAAAAATAGAAAATTAGAAGAAAAAGAAAACAACAACTATATAAATAGCAAGAAGTATCACAAACTACATCCAAATCCTAGCTACCTTGATCCAGCAACAGCAACAACCATTGCGACAGCAAACAGCAACAACCACTGCGACCGCAACAATAAACCCAGGTAAGAATTTTAAATTTGCTAATCCACAATCAATTCAGAATTTTAAATTTTCATTATGTGGCTGAGAATCTTGGATTGTGCATCTGCCTATGACAGAATGGATTCTGCGCCATTCAATCCGTAAATCCGCCGTGTCAAAGCTTCAACGAAGTGCGAAGCCACTTTGCCCATTGCTCCACAAGGGGAAGAATTCACCGTCATGACCAAATCGCTGGCAAACTTCAAATCATTTCTCTGTATAACCTCCACGCATCCCATAAGCAAGTGCACCACAAGAATCCCGGATTCTTGCGCCCCGTTATCCACGGCCTGTTGCTGTTCCACAGCGAGTAGTAGAGAGACTTGAACCCTCGTCACTGGACTGGGCACTGAAGCTCTGCGCGTGAAAGTTCGTGAGTGTGGAAGAATCCCCAGAACATAGAGGCAATCCCTGGAAAATATTGGATCTAACAGAAGGATCAGGATCTGTGGAAAAAACCTGAGGGTTAGATGCCCAGCTTCCATTAAACTGCAAACCATATTCTTGAATGAGTGCCAAGTCCATAACAGAAAGACTGGGATCATCCTGAGTCGGCTTATGAACCTGCGGGGAATCGATCATCCTAACCAGAACGTGAAATACAAGCATTGTATGTGGTTTTGTATGCGAAAGTAGCTACTGATGATACAGTCTGCATAAGACATCTTCTGAGTGCTATGTTTTCTCCAGGAACCGTTAATACGAGTATTGAAAGCCAGTTCTGTCTGTACCACCGATGATTGGTACGTAAGTGTTCTGTGTGCCAAGTATATTATATTTAAATCTTCATATAATATTCCAATATACATTGATCTATTGTTTTTGTTTTAAATTATCATAATTCCAAAAGCAATATATATGCAGCACTAGTAGAAAGCGAGATTTAAAAAAAAAAAATCATAATTTTCATTATGTTATGTCCCTCCTGTGTGACTTGTAATCCTTTCAAGCATAATTGACTTTAATATTGCTTTTTCCACATTGTTGAACAGTGTTTTTTAGTTGCGACTTGTTTTGACAAAAATTTCCCTAATATGCCCAAATATTGCTTCATTTGTTCCTCTTCCAAAATCTTTGTATAGTCTTGAATTACATCTAACTTTGCACCTCTACGCCCAAAGAGATTGTGATGTTTAACGTAGTCTTCCATTTGTTGCCTCAGTTGTGTTTGGGGAATGGCACTTTTAGTAAAAGGGTTCTGTGCTTCACGTCTGGTTTCCCAAATAGTCTCTAAAGTTTTTCTATCATAGAGGCTCTGAGTGGCGTCCTGGTCGCGCGGTATTCGGATGGGGTCGTAGGCAAACTCGCACGTAATGATGTCCATATATTCCTCTGGTAGCACCTCCATCTGGATTTCTTTCCCTTGTTCAGTTGTTACTAATGAACTAGGATGAGTCATTTTGAATCAAAATACCCCACAAATGGTATACAAATGTTTCTTGCCACCGTTGATTGCAGAACTCCAAGTACTGTAATCAACCGAAAACCTTTTTTTCATATGGATCGCGAACTGATAAACCAAATCGAGCTGTTCGGATAGTGTTACCGGTGTCTCGTGTTTCAGTTGTTTTGTTTTAATCTTTAATTTATATACGTAATGATCAGGTATTTAGCGTTTAGAGGTCGGCTGCTTTGATGAGGTATTTAGCGTTCAGAAATGTTGCGTCGGCTGCTGTTTTTTGAGTAAATATATTTTTTATATATATCATTGCAGTCAGACTAGCCAAGTGTTTATAACTTAATATGCTTATAAATTAATATGTGGTAAATTTTTTAAGTTAAAAAAATATTTATTTATATACATTAAGAAAACAAATATATTTTTTTATACATAAAATTGTATTGTATTCGTATCATTGTAGTGTAGTTTCAAAATATACCAGTGTAGATCCAAATCCTAGGCTCTATCAAGCACTTAGAGGGATCAAATCTCCCGAGGTGCAAACCTCTTCTCAGGTATTGCACTAAAAGAGGTTTGCACAACAGGAGATTTGATCCCTCTCGGCTCTTGATAGAGCCTAGGATTTGGATCTACGCTGGTTCAATTCCAATAGGGATTTAGAAACTTCTAGTTAGCCATGCAGTTAGATTGAGTTGCTAGATTCGAATTCATTTCTCATGATTCTAATTATCCTTTATGTAACACTATTGTATACTGTTATGATTAATGAATTTTATACTGTAATTATAATGATCAATTCTTGTTTATTTCCAGTGAGATTTGTTTTGTTCAGTGGGTATTATTCATTCATTTTCACTGCAAATAATTAACAGTATAATAGCACTCATTGCTTGAATATCAATGGAATATTAATTCTAACACGTTGTTAGAGGAAGCTTAGGAAAGCTTGAAGTTTATCTACTCTCCATTCTACACTAGAAGCAGTTGGGTTTCCACAGAAGTTCCACAAAGATTACCTTGATTCCTGTGAATTTATTCAGATTGGCGGTGCGAGCATGATGGACCTTGAGAAAGTGTAAATGTCAAGAGGGAAGGCTTGATTCTAACATAGTACGAATGTTTTTGGTTTTGCAGTGAATTTCCATAGGTGCTACATAGCTTCATTGAAGATATTTTCTGATCAGTAGGAGAACTATGGATTCTCAACCTTCCACACCCTGGATCCTAACACCCTTCAATTATGTTGATTGGAGGGTAGATATACAGGTTTCCTTTTTAGGATGATAATGGGAAGGGAGGCTAATCCCCATCATCCAATAGAGAAAATCAAGTTTTTGAATTGCTTAGATGAAGCTTTTGGCTTACTATGTACTCGCATATCCAAATACCTCCTCTTTCACCCTGAAGGTTTGAGGACTCCTAAAGAAGTTTGGGAGAAGCTTGAAGTCTTGTTTCGAAATCAAGATGAGATTCGGTGACAATTTTTGGAGAACGAGTTGATAGCCTTGCATCCCAATAGTTTCGATAACATACAACAATTCTTTACAAAATTCAAGTCTCTTGAACTTCAATGCAGACAGTGCGAAATTGAAAGAAAGGATGAGAAAAATGTGCTCTCCATACTCAGCAAACTAGGTACTGAGTATTATGTATGTGTCTCTATCTTCCATTCCAGAAGAGATTCCATTCTCAATTGGAAGATGCTCTCACTTGATACCTTTTTCGAGTCCTTAATACAAGAGCAAGAGAAGTTGGTCCAGATCGGAGTCATATAGACTTCGAAATATTAAGCTCTCCTAGTGATAGACTCTACCAAAATGCAAACTAAAGCAAGGAATAAGGGGAAGGATCTTAAAGCATTATATTCGAATCCTAAAGACATTCAAAATACATCTGAAGGATCTTCAGGATCTAAGAAGAAGAAAAGGTTTGAAAAGAAAAAGTGTCCCTATGGTATGAGGGGTTTTCACCCAAAATACTCGTGCATGAAGAAGACCCTGAACCAGTTGTTGGTAGGAAGTTTTGGGTAATTTTAGCTGTGCAGCATCACTGGATGCTGCAGAAGGTCAAAGATGTTGCACAAGGTGGAAAACAAAGAGAAAGGATGACTAACCATATTTTATGTATTTTGGTGATATTTTGTAGATTTGGACCACATTATGTGGATTGTGTTCATTATTTTGTATGTTTTGGTCCAAGTAGTTAGAAAGTGGACTTTAAGTGGACCACCAATGTAAATACGCAAGACTATAAGTAGATCTAGGATTGTGAATGTTGGGGGGGATCGAGAAATATCCTTGTTAAGGATTAATATCTGTGTGCGAACTGAGATCCTTTGACATGTGAAATGAAGAACTGTTTTAGAGAATATGAGTTTTGCTGTGGAGATTAATATGTCATGACAGAAGTTGATCAGAAACATTGTTTCTTTCTCCATATTCCTATTTCCCTGTTTTCTACAATCTAAATGTGAATGCTATGTAAATGATGCAATGATTCTCTGTTATGAATGATGATATCATGATAGATATGTTTATGCACCGATCTTTATGCTGCGATCTAAATGAGTTGATATAATAAATAATGGTCTAAATGGATAATCTGAATGATTAGCTCTGCTAAGTAATGTTGCAATGAGTTGACAGTAGATGTTAGTTTTTTTCAACATTTAAGCTAGCATTATGTTAAGATCTTTTCACTGAGAGAATAACAAGCACAGCAATAACATAAGCACATCACATGAGACAAGAGACACAAAGAGTTTTGGGAGGGGAAACCATAAATGGAGAAAACCCCTCAACTTCCTCTAAGATAGTATCACCACAAGATGTGATCCCAAAACAGTAAGATGACCTCCCAACACAACAACAACCTTCTGTCTTCTGTCAAGCCCAAGAATTTCCTTCTCCAAAGGTGCACTACACTTGAGAGAGCAAGTGATGTATTTCACAAGTGATAAATAGAGAGACACACACTCTCTATTTATATTAGTCCGTTCACTTGAATTGCCATTTCACATGTAGGCTCGACCTAACATTTATTACTCGAGCCTACACCTTAATTAGTGTATAATAACTCAAGTTCCCCATAACTATGGGGACTTACCTAATGACTTGATATGACTTGTTTACATTATTAATCCTCCCGATCGGAACATCGGGGTATGACCACATGACTCAAATACATAATAGAAACATCCCGGAATAAACATCGGGTTACAATACATAGAAGATACATAGAATAATACATTCTGAAGTTACATATACATCAACACTCCCTCTTAACTAGGAAGGTATTCTTTCGACACAATTTTTCAGCACTGGTCTTTTTCTCTGCATCAACTGGATCATCTTCATCTTCAAGTCATCTGGATCTGGATCATCTCTCGATCTGGATCATCATACAAAGGCATCACTGGATCTAGATCATCACTCGATCTGGATCAACATCACTGGACTGGATCTGGATCATCACTCGATCTGGATCATCTCTCGAGACTGGATCTGGATCATCACTCGATCTGGATATCCACTGCTGGATCTAGATCATCACTCGATTTGGATCTCTCATAGTCATCATAATTGGATCTGGATCATAGCTCAATCTGGATCTCCACTGGTCACCATCATGTGTGTACTATCTCGTCATAGGAATTCCTACAGAGCCAGCCCTTTTTCATGCTGGTTGTAGGCCTACTCTCCTATAGGTCTTCGCCCAGCACTTACATCTGACCTGCTCGTCAGAAAGGCACGCCCAGCACTCACATCTGATCATGTAGTAAACTACAATCACATCAGAAAGGCCCAGCACTCACATTCACCAGCATGATAGGCACAATCAACTATCATCTGTGAAATGGCTCTGCACTTATATCTGACCTGATCGTCAGAATGGCACATTCACCCAGGCCGGAACACATCCTACCACAATGATGAATGACTTTCACCCAGGCCAGAGCCCCTCCTACCACAATGATGAAAGATTTTCACATTCACCCAGGCCGGAACACATCCTACCACAATGATGAACGACTCTCACCCAGGCCAGAGCCCCTCCTACCACAATGATGAGACATTTGTGCACTCACATCTGACCTGGTAGAAACTGAATCCTACACTCTCTGTCAGAATGGCCCCCGGTCCCTGACTGAGCTACCTGGTAACGGACCAGGCGCCTCCACTCTCCCGGAGAGTGGAAGTTGCCCTTACATCCGACCTACTCATTGGAATGGCCAGCACTCACATCTGTCATGGGAGGAACTTAATCATTTAGCCATGACTAGAATGGCTCTGCCCTTACATCTGACCTGCTCATCGGAATGGGACAATCCCACCCAATGATGGAAGACTCTCAACTCTAATAAGGAGAGATTTCTACACTTACATCTGACATGGAAGGAACTAAATCCTTTAGCCATGAAAAGAATGGCTCTGCCCTTACATCTGACCTGCTCGTCAGAATGGCACAATCCCACCTAATGATGGAAGACTCTCAACCACAATGAAGAGAGATTTCTGCACTTACATCTGACATGGAAGGAACTAAATCCTTTAGCCATGAAAAGAATGGCTCAGCCCTTACATCTGACCTGCTCGTCAGGATGGCACAATCCCACCTAATGATGGAAGACTCTCAACCACAATGAAGAGAGATTTCTGCACTTACATTTGACATGGAAGGAACTAAATCCTTTAGCCATGAACAAAATGGCACAGCCCTTACATCTGACCTACTCGTCAGAATGGATCTCAACCTCAGCACTTATATCAGTCATGGAAGGAACCAATCCTCTCACCACGACGGAATGGATCAGCCCTTACATCTGAGCTGCTCGTCAGAATGGCTATGCATCTCAGCACTGTCTCTGGGAGGAAGCCTCGATCTGGAGAACACCAAGTCTCTCTCTGACGTACTCAAACTTCAGCCTAGCCAATGGCTTCATCAATACATCAGCTATCTGTTCCTCCATCGCAACATACAGGAGCTTCACTGCTCCTCTCTGTACCATATCCCTGATATAGTGATACTTGATCTCAATATGCTTCGACCTGTCATGGAACACAGGATTCTCTGACAACTTCACACAACTCTGGTTGTCACAATGTATACAAGTAGCATCCAACTGGAGATCAAATATATCAGACAGTAGCTTCCGCAGCCATACTGCCTCACAACTAGCTGAACAAGCTGCGACATACTCTGCTTCAGCTGTACTCAGTGCCACACAGGATTGCTTCCTGCTAAACCAAGAGATCGCACCTGATCCCATACTGAAGCAACATCCCGAAGTACTCTTCCTGTCGATGGCACTGCCTGCCCAATGTGAATCAACATAACCCTCCAGGTTAATCTTTTGATTCGCATCATACTTGAGCCCATAATCAAGTGTA
>LPNX010761415.1:8989-69383 GCA_001517045.1 Pseudotsuga menziesii | reverse complement strand
CACTACCGCATCATCGATAGTCTTTCCTTTTGGCCACATGATGATTTGACCATCTATGAATGCAACCCGCATTCCTTTTGCATCAATGCTGAAATGGAGAGAAGGTTCTTGTTCAATCCTAGCACAAACAATACTTATTTCATTGTTAGAGACTTACCAGAGTATAGCTTGTATGAAGATTCCCCACTACCTTTTATTGGACATTGGTAGTCATCTCCTAGTCATTCATGTTCTGATAGTCTCACAAAAGATTCCTTGAATCCCGTCATATGTTTGGAAGCCCCACTGTCTATAAGCCAATCATCACTTCCATGAATAATGTTACCTGTGAGAGTTGATATTAGAACATATTCATCCTCACTTGAAGAATCTTCACTTTCATGTCTGGATCTCTTTTTGGATGGTTCATCGTCCTCTGCAGCATGAGCATGATGTCTTCTTTGGCCTCGTCTCCCTCTGAAACTGGAACCTCTATACTCATGTAGGTGTCCAATCCAGAGAGATAAAATACTTCTATGCTTGGAAGTTGTAAAATTCACCAAGCTTATCATCAAGCTGATGTGATAGATCACTTTGAAATGAGAACCTCAAATGGAAATAGCAAAGGATTAGATCTTACCGATTTGAGGTGTCTGTCCTTGTCCCGGAGTTCGCTGATCTAGGGTTTGTCACAGAAACCCTAATTTTCAAAACTTGGAATATTTCAGATCTGATTGGATGAACAGATAGATCTCTTCAAATGGAGCTGTCCAATGTAATCCTTTTCTGAAAACAGTGGAGGGAAGCTCCCGGAACAGGAAGCCCTAATTTTCTGATTTCTTCTGCAGAAATGCCTATTACTGTTTCTATGATATCTCCAAAATTAATGCTCCTATGTGTCTGAAATTTCTCACTGAGGTAACATAGCATGTCCCTGATTCAACACCATAGGTTTCATCAGAATTGGTTTCACCATTTAGTATTTATGATCCTTTTCCCAAGGTGACCTGTTATAGGACTGTTCAGAACAACGAAGTTGTACGGCCTGCCATGTGTCCCTGATTCATCTTCTGAGTCTGATATTTGGAACAAAGAAATTAAAGTCCATGAAATTTCTGCAACATCTTCAGGAATTCCATTTGGACCTCTGTAGCCCAAGATATTGCAATTTTCCCCAGGTGTCCTGTTTATGGATGATTTCTGGAAGAGGATGGAACCCTAACGTGGAGAGATCATATCTCCCAGAATATAGTAAATCAAAGGCTGACCTTTGGACACAGTGTTCACCAGGATTTTATCTTCGGTCCCTGAAATTTTTAGATTCTGATACTTCTCCAATATCGGAATATAGCGACTGTACCAAAACTTAGCAGTTTTAGTATTTAGGGTTTCTCCTAGCTAGGGGTCAAACTAGGGTTTGACTTTCCCGGAGATTTACCCAACCAAATTTCTTGATCCAGGTATCTAAATTTAGGTTTTGATGAGGATAACAATCCTATTCTGGTCTCACCCAAAAATTCCTCTTCTATAGAAATCCCTAATTTCCACATCGAAACTGAAAATGCTTGAAATTGAATTCCGTATCGACAGAACAATGCACCATTTAATGGAGAGTCATCTTAGCATACTTTTGCTGAAAATATGTGGAGAAAGATCCAAAAAATAGGAAGCCCTAGTTCCTGTATCTGCACAATGTCTTCTTCTCAGGTTAGCTCTGATACCATGTTAGTTTTTTTTCAACATTTAAGCTAGCATTATGTTAAGATCTTTTCACTGAGAGAATAACAAGCACATCAATAACATAAGCACATCACATGAGACAAGAGACACAAAGAGTTTTGGGAGGGGAAACCATAAATGGAGAAAACCCCTCAACTTCCTCTAAGATAGTATCACCACAAGATGTGATCCCAAAATATTAAGATGACCTCCCAACACAACAGCAGCCTTCTGTCTTTTGTCAAGCCCAAGAATTTCCTTCTCCAAAGGTGTGCAACACTTGAGAGAGCAAGTGATGTATTTCACAAGTGATAAATAGAGAGACACACACTCTCTATTTATATTAGTCCATTCACTTGAATTGCCATTTCACACGTAGGATCAACCTAACATTTATTACTCGAACCTACACCTTAATTAGTGTATAATAACTCAAGTGCCCCATAACTGTGGGGACTTACCTAATGACTTGATATGAATTCTTTACATTATTAATCCTCCCGATCGAAACATTGGGGTATGACCACATGACTCAAATACATAATAGAAACATCCCGGAATAAACATCGGGTTACAATACATAGAAGAATACATTCTAAAGTTACATATACATCAACAGTAGATGCGTAGTCCTCCTTCATATTGAAAAAACTTGGTTTTGATGATTCTCCCTCGAATTCCTCAGGTGGGACTTCATCTGCTCCGCAGGTGTTGATGGATGGGGTAAAACCTGTCTTGGCAGGTGCTTAGGGAGATCGTTGTGTTTTGGGTGTTGATACAGAGTGAACCCCTATTGAAGGGTTTCGTGTCAACAAATGGTTTCGCTTCTGAGACCATAGTACTAAGGGGGAGGAGGACATGTTGTTCGATCTGACAAAGCCAGAATTCTAATACTGGTTTAACCAGAAGGCATGAGAATTTTGTATGAAAGAAAATTAGAACCTTGGAGTAACAACGTCAAAGTGGATGGAGAGACACTTGTATTCTGATCTACATGAGTGCTTCTTTAGTGAATTTTTGATCATCCTATACAAGTGGTGTGCATGATTGACCTATCGAAAGACAAATTTCCAAAGAGGTGAACCAACTAGCTGGATTCCAGAACTGATCCAACAACTGCAGGAGGTAGACAACAAAGCATCAAGGGCTATTGAATTTTGGATTGAAAACATCTTGGAGGGCTACATCACTGATTTCATAGTCGACATAGTTAAATATTATAGTGATGCATAAAGGGATTTATTCAACAGACAAAGAGGTAGGCTTATGTTGTCTTTGCAATTTTCTATTAATATGCTCATCTGCGAAAAAGGCATATTGAAGATGAACTCTGTCGAGTAGAATTATGGTGTGCAAAGGCTGCGGGTATCATGGAGATGAAGGTTGGATGGAATGATTCAGGGTATATGGATGGAATTTACGAAGGGACTGTGAGGGAAGCCGAGGAAGGAAGTGGTTTTATGAGAGGAGTAGTAAGGTTTCGGTAAGAGAAGAGGTAGAGGACATGAGAGATTCCTACTATGACCGAGACATGAGACCGTTAAGGAAGACCAATCGGGATGAAGTGACCCTACAATGACGAAAGAGACAACTAGGATACACCCGATCCTGAGTCAAGACTGACCCAAAGAAAAATGTACCCACACCTCCGTGCACTGCGCCACACTCATGAAGAAACACAAGTTCAACAATGACTTGTCCGATGTGTCAATGTAACTCTAATAGTAGCAAATCGACGACTATAAGAAGAAGGCCTAGGATGGCAGGAAATGATCTGAAGTTTACCATGTTTCATGGGAAGGGGAATAAGGATCCCAAGCAATATTGGTTCATGTACAATGCAGTATGGACTGTCAGACAAACTTCGGTTGATGATTTCAAGAAGGGTCAATTTTCAACGACCCTTCAAGGTTGCGCACTGGTTTGGTTCATGAAGTTTGTGCAAGTTCCTACGGGGGATCCTAAAAAGACTCTGGATGAAATTAGAAAAGGATTGATTGAAGAATTCTAAAATCTAAAATCTGAGGCACAATACATCACAGAGTTAAAATAAATCAAGCAGTATCCCAATGAGACTGTTTGGGGTTTTGACTAGCGATTCAAGACATTAATGGCGAGATTCGGCTTAGAGATGAGTATAGTTCAACATAAGGGGTGTCTCATCGCGGTGTTAATACCTTATATCAAACTACTGTTGATGCACCAAAATATTGTGACACAGAGCAAGGCTCTGGAGATTGCAATGAAGTTGGAAGCCTAACCTGTTGGTAAGATTGTAGTCAGTATGAACCAGATTCAAAAACAAATGACGAATCTAACTCTCTAGTTTCAATATATGAAGAAAGGAAGTGAGCATCGTGAGGAGGTTTGGTGTACTCGATGTCGCACAAAAGCGCATCATAAGGATCAATGCCTTGATTTCCGAAACTACCTATCTTCGGGAGCACCAAACCCATTACGTTATGGAGGCATGACATGGTTCTGCATCTACCAAGTTTATGGGAATCGACATAAATATTGTGGGTATATGCACAATATGGTAACGAAGCCAGAAAATTTGTATTTCACATTTTGTCGATCTATTAGGCATGAAGATAAGCATTGTTGCGCATATGATTTACTCTAGGACAAAACAATGGACATGTACTACATGAAGGGAGAATTCCATCGCGCGGTGCAGCTACCGCAACAATAGCCACAAGTGGTACAATCATCACCTCAACGGTAGTTTCTGCCATAGCCACAAATGTAGATGCAGTTTGCAACGTAGTCCCAACCACATTGTAGTTTGTGCCACATCCACAGTAGAATTAGATGCAGATGGCTCTGTAGCAGCCATAGTATACTCAACTGTAGCAGTATCTCCAGCAGCAGCTAAATCCCCCTCAACAACAATTTAATCAACCATAATATCAGTAGTAAGGAGGATTCCATGGAGGATTCTAACGAGGACTGGGTGGAGGTTTTGGTCAAGGAGAAGGATGAGGCCGCGAACCAGTGCAATGTTATAATTACAAAGTACTGGGACATTATTAGATAGATTTACTACAATTGAAACCACATTGTACTTATTGTATCGTTGTTGACCACAATGTTGAAAAATGTCATCAACTGATCACGAAATGGCAGGAAGAAAACATTCTTCATTTGTAGAACCAGACCGAGAATCATATATCGGATCAAAATCTAAACAAGTTGCCGAATTAGAACTAGAACTAAAATGAAAACTAGAATGTGAATCATCCAATGAATCCACCATTGAACCAGAACCAAGGGCTGATACTTGTGACAATCTCCTCAGAACCCAGGATGCAGGATGTTTATGTTGTTATCATTACTCATAGAGGTGTGACAATGGGAAAAGATAACCCACTTCCACAAATCCAGTTGGATGGAAAGAAGAAGGTGGAGTTTGGTGGCGACGTTGAGAGAGATACATTCTTTAAAGCACATGATGTGATAAGAAGAGATCTGGGTAAGTTTCCTATTTATGAAATGACAAATAATTTTGATTTAACTTCGGTAGCAGAAATTCTTTGAAAGTTTCTTGTTACTAGAAAAGGATTTCGATGCTCTTGCCAAGATTGAGATTCTATTGCATCGACCGAGAAAGATATGGAAGGAGTCTGCGGTGAACTCTTTACATAAGAGAAAGATGGGAAAGGAGATCACAAAGGAGATGAGAATGAATATTCAGATTGGGGACTATGAGGTAGATTCATTCATCTTGGATCTAGGTTTAGACGTCAACATTTTAAAAAGGAAGACATGGCAGAAGATGGGGAGCCCACCGCTCAATTGGTCCCTTATGAAACTGCAACTGGATAACTAGGACAAAGTGCAACCGATTGGACAGGTTTCACACCTTGCAGTAGAAGTGGAAGGAATGAACACTTACATGGACTTCAATGTGATTGAAGTTGTTGATGGTGGAATCTGATATCTCTCATTGTTGGGGATTGGATGGGCCAATGACAATTTGGTAGTAATCAATTTTAAGACGCGTGTGATGACCTTTGAAGACAACGACATAATATTCATAGCTCCGATGGATCCAACTGAAAGATGAAGATATGTTGAACCAATTAAGGAAGAATTTGGAAGAGGATGGGATCATGCATATAACATTTCAAAGGATTACATCCATCTGACTGCCGATGGTAAATTGGGTTGGCACAACTCTAACTCTGTGTCTTCCGAATCTGATGATGCTTTAGAAAACTGGCAGAATCGGATGTATGAGGTATCGATTAGGAAGTGTGGCCTGATTACTCGTTCATTGTGCCGAGTCATAACCAAGACTGTTGAATTACCATTATATGAAGGACTGGTAGATTTGTCTAAATTTCTAATGGAATTTGAGGATAAGGTGTCTGAACCACAACGATTGTTGGCATTGGATGAAGTGCTAAAGGCTATGCTAGCACATTGGTGGGTGACGCATAATAATTTGATCAATGGGTGGTCATAGTGTCGAATATCAATGACAATTCGATTTGGAAATGTAGAAGAGTATCAAGCTGGAAGGTACGATGGGATGAATAACCCTGGTAATCATCTGATCGAGTGTCAGGCCTTGTGGGCACTGCAACCAAATGATGATTGGGTCCATGCTTTTGTAAACACATTGGATTAGATGCCACGGTCATGGTATGTATCCTCTGATTTGTGCAGAGAGATCACTACCTGGAAAGAGTTGATGATTTTCTTCAATCGCACTTTCAGTTTTGTGGATACCAATCCATCTATTCATAGTGCACTGAAGCACATCCGTGACATTGTTCTGAAGGTAGTTTCAGTTGCATATCCGGTATATCGACATGCAACTTGTTCGATGCAATCGATGATGGAATGATACAATGTGACAGGAGGGCATGATGAGGGAAACGATCTAGGTAACATCAATATTCTAGAAAAATAAGGGAGTCGAGATGCCGCAGCAACCGATGTACCGACGGATTTTATAAATTAACCATTAAAAATATGGAAGGTCAACATTGGAACCAAGGAGAACCCAAAGTTTGAAAATATTGGGGACTACTGGGATGAAGAAACCATGGCAAAGATCACATTTTGATGCATTTGGCACATGGTGAAGGAGATCTTGATCAATCGATTGCATTTGCGAGTTGGAAATTATCATCTACAGAGAAGAATTATACCACGACAGAAAGTGAAGGATTGACAATGGTATATGCGCAACATAATTTTTGACATTACCTATTGGGAGGTAATTTCAAGATGTGTTAGATTTTTAACATTAAGCTAGCATACCATTAGGATCTTTAACTGAGAGAACAAAAAGGACAACAATCAAACACAAGAGGCAATGAACACAGTGTTTTTCCTTGGGGAAACCATAAATGGAGAAAACCCCACGACTTCTTCATAGATAGAATCAACACCAAAATCAAGAACCCCAAAATAGTAACATGATCTCTCGACAATAGTAACCTCTTTCTTCCTTGCCCCAGTGTCTTTCTCTTCCTCAGCTATGCGCTACAACTGAGTGTAAGTGAGTGTGTTAAATAGAGAGGCTAGCTCTCTATTTATACTAATTCTTGACATGACTAAACCCAACTAGGGCCAAATTCACTAGGTGAGTCTAATAACCTTAGTGCCCTGGAACTGTAGGGGCTTTAACTCTTAGACAATAGGAGGGTTACCCACCTTGACTTGACATGACTTGTTTACATTATAGAAACTCCCGATAGGAACATCGGGGCATGACATGACTCAAGTACATTACAATACATCTTGGAATAAACATCGGGTTACAATACATAAGAAATACAAGTGAATACATTCTGAAGTTACAATTACATCAACACTCCCTCTTAACTAGGAAGGTATTCTCTTGACACAATTTAACAACACAATTCTTATTATCTATATCATCTGGATCATCGTCAAGCTCTCGTCATCTTCATCTTCAAGTCACCTTCATCTTCAAGTCCTCTTCATCTTCAAGTCATCTTTCATCATCGGATTTGGATCATCACTGGATCTGGATCATCATCACTGGATCTGGATCATCACTAGATCTGGATCATCACTGGACATCATCACTGGATCTGGATGATCACTCGATCTAGATCATCTCTGTTGGATCATCACATAAATCATCACGGGTGTTATCTCATGATTCTTCTTGTCACAGGAATTTCTACAGAGCTATCCCTTTTTTTATGCTGGGTGTAGGCCTAACCTCCATGTAGGTCTTTCTCAGTGCTTATATCTGACCCTAAGATAGAATGGCCCATCCAACACTTACATCTAACCTTGACTCGTCAGAAAGGCACTCCCAACACTCACATCTGACCATGAGAGGAACTTAATCCCTTCACAATGTCAGAATGGCCCAGCCCTTACATCTGACCATGGAAGGAACCTCATCCTCTCCCATGTCAGAATGGCCCAACCCTTACATCTGACCTACTCATCAGAATGGCCCAGCCCTTACGTCTGACCTACTCGTCATAATGGCCCAACACTTATATCTGACCTACTCGTCAGAATGGCCCAACACTTATATCTGACCTACTCATTAGAATGGCCTTGCACTCACATCTGATCATGTGATAATACATCCCATGGTCATATCAAAATGGCCCCCATTCTCAGACTGAGCTTTCCTGCTAACTGACCAGGTGCCTCCATTCTCCCAGAGAATGGCATCATCTCTTATATCTAATCAAGTGGGAACCAATCCCTCAATCACATCAGAATGGCCATGTGCTCACATCTGATCATGTAAGACTACATCTTACAGTCATTTTAGAAAGGGCCTCAGTCCAAGACCAATTATTCTTGGTAACTAACCAGGCACCTTCATTCCAAGAATGGCAACAATTGTTATATCTGATCATGTAGGAACCAATCCTACAGTCACATCAGAATGGCTCAACACTCATATCTTATATGGAAGGAACCAATCCTCTCACCATGATAGAATGGCTCAGCCCTTGCATCTAAGCATGGAAGGAACCAATCCTCTCACCATATCAGAATGGCTCATAGACTCATCTCTTCCCCTTGGAAGGAACCTTGATCTGGAGAACACCAAGCTTCTCCCTGAAGTACTCAAACTTCACTCTGGCTAATGGCTTTGTCAACACATCATCTATCTGTTCATTCATTGCAACATACTAGAGCTTCACTACTCCCCTCTACACTATATCCCTGATATAGTGATATTTGATCTCGATATGCTTCGACTTGTCATGGAACACTGGGTTCTTCGGCAACTTCACACAACTTTGGTTGTCACAATATATACAAGTAGCATCCAATTGGAGATCAAATAAATTAGACAGTAGCTTCCTTAATCATACTACCTCACAACTAGTGAACAAGTTGCGACATACTTTGCTTCATTTGTACTCAGTGCCACATAGGATTGCTTCCTGCTAAACCAAGAGATCACACATGATCCCATACTGAAGCAACACCCTGAAGTGCTCTTCCTATCGATGGCACTGCTTTCCCAATCTGAATAAACATAACCCTCTACGTCAATCTTCTGACTCACCTCATACTTGATCCCATAATCAATTGTACCCCTCAGGTACCTCAGAATATGCTTTGTAGCAATTAAGTGAACATGTCTCATATCTGTCAGGAACTGGCTAAAGGTGTTCACAGTAAAGCAAATATCTGGTCTTGTGTTTGTCAGGTACATCAAGGACCGAATCATCTAATGATACATCGTAGCATCAACCACTTCTGATGAAGCATCAATCAATAGCTTCAGGTTCGATGCCATAGGTGCGGTCATGGCCTTGCAGTCCATCATCCCGAACCTCTTCAGGATCTCTATCGTATATTTCTCTTGTCCCATGGAAATTCCATCTGCATTCTGCCACACCTCCATGCCTAGAAAATAGGGAATCATTCCCAAGTCCTTCATTTTGAACTCAGCAGCAAGCTTTCTCTTTGTATCAACAATCAACCCATCCATACCTATTATAAACATATCATCTACATATAGTAGGAGCATCACTGGGTTGCCATATTCAACCTTGTAGTAAAGGTTAGAGTCTGCTTTACTTTTGGTAAAGCCCAAACTAGATAGAAGGTTGTCAATTCTGACATACCATGTCCTGGGTGCCTGTTTCAAACCATACAGGGCTTTCTTCAATCTACATACATGAGACTCCCTATCATGTGTCTCAAAACCGAGTGGAAGTTCCACATACACTTCCTCTTCTACTACACCATTCAAGAAAGCAGTCTTGACATCCATTTGGTGTATCTTCCATTTCATCACTGCAGCCAGAGAAAGTACTGATCTGATAGAAGTGTGTCTAGATACATGTGCAAAATTTTCTTCATAATCTATTCCTTCTTTCTGGGAGAAACCACGAGCAACAAATATTTTTTTATATTTTTCTATGCCACCATCTGCAGCATGCTTGATCTTGTAGATCCATTTGGAAGTTACAACTGACTTCCCTTCTGGTCTTGGGACAGCATCCCAAACATCATTTTTCATGATCAATTGGTACTCTTTGATCATAGCATCCTTCCATTCTTTCTATTCTGCTGCTTCTTCATAATTAGAAGGTTCTTCATCGATGAAATCACATAATAATGCTACATATCTTGAGCATGATCTAGTCCTCTTTCTTTCTCTGTGATTTTCTTCTGGAGCCCCATATCTTTCCACACCTTGGATAGCTTCTCATACCCAAGCAAGTTTCCTCTTGTGAGGATTCTTCTCCTGAGGTGGATCTACAGGTATTTGTGGTTCTCGATCAAGGATTTGAATTCCTTGAAATTGCTAAATAATTCATCTTTGTTCTTCATGAAGTAAATCCATGTATTCCTAGAAAAGTCATCAATAAAGGAAACATAGCATACATACCCGCTTAATGAACTTGATGACATTGGTCTGCAGACATCGGAGTGGATGATTTCCAATATTCCTTTTGCTTTGGTTTCTCTACTTGGAAATGTCTTCTTCATGTTTTTTCCTTTCGCACATCCTTTGCAGACCCCATCATGTTTTGCTTGAATTTTTGGAATACCTTCAATAGCATTGCTTGAAAGTGGTAGTGCTCTGTCATGCACATGTGCAAGCCTTCTGTGCCAAAGCTCATTTGGCTCTATTGTGTCATGGACCAAGGATTGTTATGGATGGCCCTTCAATTTATACAATCCTCCTTCTTTTTCTCCAATCACTACTGCATCATCAATAGTCTTTCCTTTTGGCCACATCATGACTTGACCATCGATAAATGCAACCCTCATTCCTTTTGCATCTAATGCAAATATGGATAGAAGGTTCTTCTTTAGTCCTGGTACAAACAATACTTCCTTCATTGTCATAGACTTTCCAAAGTCTAGCTTATAGGAGGATTCACCACTACCTTTTATTGGATATTGGTAGTCATCTTCGAGCTTCACCTTGTGAGGTGATTCATGTTTTGATAGTCTCACAAAGGATTCCTTGAATCCGATCATATGCTTGGCAGCCCCAATATCTATAAGCCAATCATTGCTTCCATGTGTGATATTTCCCATGAGAGCATAAATCAAAACATATTCTTCATCACTTGAAGAATCTTCACTTTCATATTTGGTCTTATTTATGGAAGGTTCATCATCCTCTGCAGCATGAGCATGATGTCTTCGCTTGTTGTTTTTCTTCTTGTGAAGGTTTCTTTTTCTTTTAGGACAATCTCTTGCAAAGTGTCCTATTTCATCACAAGTATAACATCTGAGTTGATATTTCTTGTGGGAAGAGTGGTTACCTTTAGAATGATGATGATGATGGTCCCTTCTAGGTTTCTTGGATTGAACTGTTAGAGCTTGATCTTCACTTCCCATCTTCTCTTCTCGAGCTGCTATCCGAGCTTCTTCTTGTGAACATTCTTCCCAAAGTCTATTGAAATTGACTAACTTCTTTCTAGCACAGATCCCTTGAATGAAAGAGTCCCATGTCCTAGGGAGACCATTCAAGGTGGTCATTACAATCTCTGCATTTTCCACTTCTTCATCTACTACTTCCAGTTGTTCGTTGATCTGAGAAACTCTAGTGAAGTAAGACTGGATGGTCTTTGCATTCTGAATCTTCACATTGTTCAGTTGGTTTCTTAGAGTCATCTTCTGGTTTATGTTCTTCCCTTCAAAAAATTTGGTTAGGGCTTTAAACATAGCTTTAGGTGTCTTTAGGGAAGACACTTGTGGTATGAGGTGATCCTTGATTGAATAAGCAATAATCCTCTTTTCCATAACCAACTTCTTCTTATGTAAGACCTTAGCCTCATCTCCCTCTGGAACTAGAACCTCCTCACTGATATAGGATTCCAACTCATTTTCTTCCAAGACTAGGCAGATCCTATACTTCCAGGATCAGAAGTTATCAGCTCCCTCAAGCTTTTCATCAAGCTTGGTATGATGAGACATTTTAACTGAGAACCTCAAATGGAAATACAAAATATTTAGATCTTACCAGCTCAAGATGTCAGATCTAGATTTGGAGCTGAAATTCTGCAGTGCTAGTTCAGGAGCATATTAGGTTTTTTCTTTTCCGGAGTTCTGTCCAACAAAATGCTTTGATCTTGATCCCTAACTTAGATTTTGGGGAGGAGATCAATCTAGGCCTGGGCTCACTGAAAAATTCCACTTCTGTGAAAAGACTTAATTTCCAGCAGTAGTGTCTTGTCCAAAACTGAAAAACATCAGAATTGGATTCTGCTTCAACATAAAGATGCACCCTAGGGAGGAGATTTATTCCAACATTATTTTGCTGAAAATATTTGGAGAGAGATACACAAAGTAGGAAGCCGTAGTTCCCACAGCTGCACATTGTCTTCTTCTTAGGTTAGCTCTGATACCATCTTAGATTTTTAACATTAAGCTAGCATAACATTAGGATATTTAACTAAGAGAACAACAAGCACAACAATCAAACACAAGAGACAATGAACATAGTGTTTTTCCTTGGGGAAACCATAAATGGAGAAAACCCCGCAACTTCCTCAGAGATAGAATCAACACCAAAAGTAAGAACCCCAAAATAGTAAGATGATCTCCGGACAGTAGTAACCTCTTTCTTCCTTGCCCCAGTGTCTTTCTCTTCCTCAGCTATGCGCTACAACTGAGTGTGAGTGAGTGTGTTAAATAGAGAGGCTAGATCTCTATTTATACTAATTCCTGACTTGACTAAACCCAACTAGGGTCGACTTCACTAGGTGAGTCTAATAACCCTAGTGCCCTGGAACTGCGGGGACTTTAAACCTTAGACAATATGAGGCTTACCCACCTTGAATTGACATCACCTGTTTACATTATAGAAACTCCCGATAGGAACATTAGGGCATGACATGACTCAAGTACATTACAATACGTCACGGAATAAACATCGGGTTACAATACATAAGAAATACAAGTGAATACATTCTGAAGTTCCAATTACATCAACAAGATTTTCACGGAGCATTCTGCTTTGAAATACCTGGTCAATAAGCCTCTGTTGGGGAAGAAGATATGTCAAAACCCTAGATTTTCTAAAAAATTTAAAATTTTTAAAACACAGATAATTTTCATAAGTACAGTCAACTAATTGTTTAATTAGTTATATGTTATTGAATTCATTATCTGAATTATCTATTTGATTATGTTTATTTTACAGAACAATTCTTTTTCAGTTTAATGACTAGTTTTTCTTTGCGACCACAAGGTGGAACTATCATGATGTTCTGGGCTTACTTAGCTTTCGAGCTAACGCAGAAAGTTTTCCTGCTCTTACAGACTTACAGGTAAGAAGTTCGGGTGCTGCTTGTCCATGTTTCTAAAGCATTCAGATATAAGCTCGTCGCACAATAATAACTTAGTAAAAGAATATAAATGTTATTCAAAATTCAAGTGCTTTATGAGGTAAAACCTTTAAGTCATTATTCTTTTTAAAGAAGTCATAGATTACGAGATCCAGTTCTATCCGTGTTAATGATAGTTTCTCTCTTTCTCTAGTTGTAGTTTATAGTTCTTATTGAGTACCTAACACTGCGATGCTTACCAAAGTTTATCATGGTTTTCGTGTCTACACGTCTTAAATCTTTCTTTACATGCAGGTCAAAAAGATGGCAGAATTATTATGTTAAGAGTCTATCTTAGATTATGAATCTTTACCATGCCTGTCATGTTATATTTGATTACCCCATGGGATAAGAAAGTAATGTGCACAAAAGAGTTTTTTTATATTTTTATCTTATCTTTCAAAGCCTGGAGTTTTAAAGGAATTATATACTACTTCAAATAGACTATCATAGTGTTGATAATTGAATTCCTCTGCACATAATTTGCTGGAAAAATATTATCTATTTAAGGTTAGTATATCATTATAATTTCAATGCCAAGCCCTTAAACAATTTAAGGCCTAACATGCTCAAAATACAGACTTTACTAGTTTAATGTCTGAACATTCAAGGGTGAATGAGGTTAATAATGACAAGAAGGTTATTACCCAAAATTGATCTTATGAATTTCTTTCATAAACCTCAACTAGTATAACTTGGATAGAGTTATAGTTGTTTTAAATAAATGATGCCATATTTGTGATAACAAGGGATTATAAGATAGACCGCGCCCATAAAAGTTTATGGGTTACTCTTGGGTTAAAGATTTATACTCTTTTATTACATCATCCCTTGTTGGTATAATATGCTAGGTAGCAATATTTACATCCTTGTTAGGTTATATTAGTTTGTTTAAACAAATAGTTGCATACCAAAATAGTATTCGACTACCGTTAATTCTATAAATTTCTTTATAACATTATTATGGCACACCCTTGAATAGAATTATCGTTTGAGTGAATAATTGCTATGCATAAATAAAAGGTGCAATGTATAATGCAAGGGGTTGTCGAACAGACCATAATCCATGATGAGTTACGGTTTAACCTTTTGCCAAGAGTTATGATTGTGTGAAAGATTACATATTATATTTGTATAATGATGGATTATATGATTCCCCACGCCTTTGATGATTTTTAACGCATATTTTTATAGTGATAATCCTTTATTTACCATGCAATGTATATGACAGGTTGACCTCGGGCTAAAGGTTATTGTAGAACCTTCGATACAACAAGAAATGATTGGAGAAAAATACTTGTGAAGGAACGTTCGCTGGGACTATAGACTTGTACCCATAGCATGCAAATTATTTGTTGACTAATGTGGCATCGTTTTGGCCATGTGTTGCATAGTTAAAAGCACCGCACTGAACCCTAGCTTGTCATTAGCTCCGTTGCCTTTGGCCTCCTGCCGCTCTGCTGCGAGGTTCTCATCTGCACTGTCACTTGCACTTGCTATTGGTATATTTCTTGCTTGTTTTATTCCTTGTGAGCTCGTTCCAAATGCATAGTAGAGAAGTGCTATCACCAAAGTGTTTGCTGCTTGGACATATGTCAGCGATTCTTCCTTCAAGGTTTCACCATCGTAGCTAGCTCAATCCCAAACCTTCTATTGTAAGGAGTTTCCTTCCCCCTTGGCCTGGCACTAAGAATCATGGTCTTTCATTCCAGAGTTGCTGTAGCTTAGGTTTTCACCGTAGAGTAGTGTCTTGGATGGAAAGAAGTGATGACCCAAGCACATTTACTTGCTGGGCTTGTTGTTTTCGTTCTCCTTTGTTGTAGGTTGTTTGTTGGGTTAATAATTCCTTCTTTCTCGCAGCGGATGAAGGGTTTCATCCTCCTCACGCTGGTGGTTGCTTTACTACTCGTGGGTGGTCGTGCAACAGTAAAATTTTAGGTAAGAAATTCTATTTCAACTTCATTATCATTGTAGTTTTTTTTAAATTATATACATAGTTGTTTATTTTGTATACCAGAATTTAATATTATCATTCTTCTTGTTCACAGGTTGACCCGTCCCTTTGCGTGGTTGTGCGAGGCTGTGGTAACTGCTTGTTGGTTCACGGGTAAGCCCTGGGTTATCCATGGCAATTCCTCCTTGTTTGGTCCCTTATGGTTCCTTTAATAGTTGGTCGTCGTGGCCTGCAAAACCCTAGTGGTTTTGGTTTATTTGGGTTGACCTGTTCACTGTTTGTTTGTTGATATTAAACCCCTTGCTTGATGCAGGGCCTCCGGCTTAGGCCGTGACTGTAAAATTTAGTTTTGTTTTGATTACTGTGTATATATAAATGTAAATGATGGAAAGGCTGTAAAAGCCTCACTCTGTGGATTTTGTTTAAGGCCGAGAGGCATTAAAGAGTTAGACTCTTTCCGTTTATTATCTCTATTGTATATTTTGATATTCGTAGGGTTTTACCCTAACTCGGCCATATAAGAAGTGTTTACAGTTTCTTTAAAAATTATCTTTATTTATAGTTGTGCTTCTGTAAATTATTGGGTTATTACTTATGTTGTATATTGTTTGGTTAAATCGGTAAATCAAGCATACTGTTACTCTATTGGTTTACTTTCTTACGCGTTAATGCACTAGATTTTTACCCCGTAATATTATTTAATTTTCAAATGCTAGGGTTTCTATACATGGTTTTTATATTAGTTTGTTTTATTATAAAATCTGTAAATGTTGTTATATAAATTTAACCTTTGGGATATAAGAACTTCATATCTTTGTGATGTACTTGTGTAATTGTCAGTTACATCCTTTGAGTACAGAATTTATATTTTATTTAATGTTTACTATTATAGAATGAGAACATTACTTTATTTACATATTAATACTGTTACTATAAGTGTACACATTATCTATGTATTTAGTTTGTTTTTAGATATAAAATAATAAAGTGCTTTGTCATTTTAATCTTATACCATCTGTACTAAATATCTTATATGAGATTCCTTTAGTATTCTGTATTATTCTATTTAGGTTATAATACTAGTAAATATAAAAGCAAGAATGATACTATCTATGTTCTGACTTGTAAACTATATGAAAGTATTTGTTTAAATTTCTAGAAGACAGGTTAGTAGATATATATCTTATGTAAATTCTGCTAGATAAATGAAAAGTTATTTACATTGCTGTGTAATTAAAAATCTTACATCTATTAGTTTTAGCTCTAGAAAAATAATTCTAAAGAAAAATAGTCTATCCTCCCTCTCAGTTCGAATGTTATAAAAGGAGAATACAGTAATTATTTAATTCTATACAGAAAAGAAATAACCTGTAGAAATAAATGGCATTCTAAATTAACCTGATACTACATATTTTAACTTTTATATATATAGTCTTCCTTTGTTTCAAGTAGATAAAAAGGTTTCGAAAATGAATACTGTAAAAGGAACTATTCATTTACCAAACATACTACTGACAGTAAAAATATATAACTTCTTTATTTGTTTTTAAATTCTGTCATTCATAGTCTAAGTGTCTAACCCTAATCCTTCTCCATACACAGAATGTTGTTTCTTCTGATAGTAGAATAAAACTAAACATTCCCTTAATTGAACTAACATTGCATCATACTTCCTTCATATAATTTCACCACTTGTGCTGGAGTACGATCTGGATCGCGCCAGATGAGGAAAAACACAGGTAGGGTTTGTCTTTTATTAAACATAATTTCATTACTAAACAAACTGAGTTATCCTATCCTCTAAGCTTCTACATCATAAACTGTAAATGCATCATTCAATCATACACAGATAATAACACAGAAATTAAATAATAACAGAACCTGTTCTTAGAGCTTGGACGACAACAGCAATGGGAGGCCGTTCCTCCCTACCAACTCCTGGAGAGCGCTCAAACAGCGACTCCTCAGGACCCCTGACCTTGCTCTGGTCTCCCTGGCTGGAACTAGGTGCAGCAATAATCAAGTACTAGTCTTGAGACTCAATACCAATCCTGAACTTATCAGTCAATTCTCTTAGCTAACAAGCTGCATCAGACCAAGTTACTGCAGATTATTTCTCAAAACACCTTCCTTACAGTTTTCCCTTTTTCCCAATGAATTCCTTGAAGTGCATCCCACTTGAATGATTCTTCTCCTGGAAAATATCTAAGCAGCCTCAGCTCTCTATATTGGGTACTTTTAAAATATTGCCTAGGTCTTTTTGGGTTAGTTGTCATTTATTGAGCCACCTGCTCTGATCCCACTTTCTTGGGGGATCATGACCCCAAATGTAGGGAAGTTGCCACCTACAACATAGGAAGTGTTTGAGGATGCTGCCACTTGTATTTTGCTCTCCACCTAGTTCCTTCCACCAGTTTGACTAGTAACACTCTTATTAACAACTCTCCCAAGCTGTTGTCTCCACTTTTTATTTATTAAAAATAAAATATTCAGAATTACATTCCACATCTTTTGACTCTGCTGAGTCATCAGTTCCTACTTAGCATTAAATTTAACATAATGTCTTAGGAAATCAAATTAAAATAATTAACATTATTTTACAAAATTGAGGTATGTGACAAGATATGTCATTGGAAACTTCTCTTTCAAGAGTTTGATTATAAGATAATTGTGAAACTGATTCGCTTGAATGCTAGCCCTAGATCACTTATCGTGAATTGAGGCAGGAGAAGAACCAACAAACATTGAAGATGGGTTTCCCAATGTACAACTATTCAAATTTGAGATGGTTGATGAATATTATGAGCAAATAATTCAGTTTTTGGAAACGGGAACAACACCAGAAGAGCTTACTACAAGTCAAAAGAAACAATTGGTTGTTAAAGCCATGGATTTCTAGTTGATCGTTGGACAACTCTATAATCTAGGACCAGATGAGATCTTAAGGCTATGTGTCCTACCACATGAACAAGGGAAAATATTAGCAGAGGGACATGCGTGAATCGCCAGTGGACATTATGGAGGTCATGTTACTTCCAGGAAGGTGCTCCATGTAGGGATTTGGTGGCCAAATCTCAATAATGATGCGACGGACTATGCACAGACTTGCTATGTCTGTCAAAGAATAGGAAAACTATCAAGGAGGGATGAGATGCCATTAGTGCCTTAGGTGACACTACAATCATTTGAAAAATGGGTTGTGGACTTTGTGGGGCCAATCAACCCTCCTGGGAAGAGAAATGGTGCGTAGTACATCATTACAGCGACACACCAGGGAAATTTTTAGGGGCGAAATTTTGTCAATTAGCTATTTTTGGGTTTTTTTCAAAAAATAAATTCTCTATTTGATCATTTTTAGTGTCTAATCTCACCTATATTTACATAAAATATTATTTTTAATCATAATATTCGCCAAAATTTACACATTTTAGTGTTAATTTTATGTTTCATATTTAATATTCTCCTACCTATCTATACACATGTTTTTTTCAATCCAAAACAATCGCCTAGAATACTATACTTAAGTATAATATTAGAATCCTTAAAAAATACCTTGTGACAGACTATTTGACAGATGGGAGGGGCTCGCACCGATAGTATATTGCACTGTTTCGACATCAACGAGGTTCCTGTTTGACAACATTGTTACTTGGTTTGGATGTCCAATGATATTCATGAGCGACCAGAGGAGTCACTTCATCAATCACACATTCAATGCATTAACATAATAATTTCAAATACAACATAAGAAGAGTACCATGTATCATCCAGAAGAAAATGGAACATTTGAGGTAATCAACAAGGTGTTGGAGCATGCACTCACCAAGGTATGTAACGCGAACCGTGATGATTGGGATGTAAAGATTCAAGTAGTCTTGTGGGCATCTCACACCACTTGCAAAAAAATGACAGGGTAGACACCATTCAAGTTGGTGTATGGGCAGGAGGAAGTCATACCAATGGAGTACATTGTTCCTAGTTTGCACATTGTCACACCAACATGAATGAATGATGAAGGACCATTAGAGGAAAGCATAGTGCAGTTGCTACAGCTAGAAGAACACAGTTTTGTTGCAGGATTTTATCATCAGGTTGAGAAGGATCGCTAGAAAGCATGGCATGATCGACATACCAAGAACAAACACTTTCAACAAGGAGATCTAGTGTCGATTTATGACAACAAGTTCGCCAAACATCCAAGTAAGTTTCAAATGCATTTGTTAGGTCCATATGTTGCCAATTCCAATACTTCAGGAGGTGTAGTACAAATGTAATAGTTAGATGGTGTGATGCTTCCTAAGCTGGTGAATGGCAGCAGGATGAATCCCTACAGGACGGGCCCAGAGTCGCACGATACTTGAGGCACTGCGTGATCTAAAAATAAAAAATAAATGAAAATATCTCTTTGTTTTTGCATAGGATAGACATCAAGTGGATTGCGAACTAGAAGGACATGGCTGCGCAAGTAGAAAATTCAGTATCACAGTTACGGAGTCATGTCACGATGGCCATAGGTCTGTGACAAAGTCAAATCAGCAATAAATGTAGATAGTTAAAGCAATTAACTGACTGTGCATTTTCAAGAGACGTGCATTAATGGGGGATCTGACTATTGGATTGGGTCATTAGAGGAAATTTGGGATCTAAAATGGGCCTTATAAGAAAACGTGCCAAATAAGTTTTTGTGAGTTGGAATTCAAGAACCAATAGAATTTCAATAAAATAATTCAACCATAATGGTTGAATTGGCATATTTGTCATTAAAAAAAACTACTTTTTTTGTTCGTATTTTCGACATATCTCATTGTGTTTTTACTCAAATTTCGATCAGGAGAGCTCGTTGGATGCGGAATTTGATTCCGCATCCAACGAGTACCCACACTGCATACTTTTGACGGACCCCGCTACCCCAAAAACAAGAAATACCTGAAAAAATGTGATGATGATGTCATCATCACGTTTTTTCAGGTATTTCTTGTTTTTGGGGTAAAGGGGTCCATCAAAAGTATGCAGTGTGGGTATTCGTTGGATGCGGAATCAAATTCCGCATCCAACGAGCTCTCTCGATCGAAATTTGAGTAAAAACACAGGGAGATATGTCAAAAATACGAACACAGAAAGTAATTTTTTTCTTTCTTCCTCCAAAATTAATTAATATTATTTTAATATTTTAACCATTATTTTATTATTTTAACTATTATTTTATTATTTTCCTTAGGAGGCCCATTTTATACCCCAAAATTCCTCTAATGGGATCAGCGTCAGATTTGGGTGATTAATGCATGATTTGGTCGAAACGATTAAAGATGATTTTGTCATGATGGTTATGCAATCACCTCGGTGTTATAAGAAGAGCTCAGGAATGGTCGAACTTCATCATTGTGAAAGCTAAAGTTGGTGACAAAGGTGCATATTTGTTGCAGTAAAGTGTATTGCATTATGTAGTCGAGTTGCAAAGTGCAGGAGTATTTGATTTGTTGAGCACCATGAGTTTTAGTTTCCCATAGAGAATTTAGCGGAGCTTGTGTGGCATGTAGAGTGATCCAGTTACAGTCAAGATTTCCAGCGAGAGGGACTTGTAGAAGGAGCAAGTCGACTTGAACGAAGACCGACTTAGTCGATCAGCTGACTAAGTCGATGGGCCGACTTAGTCGATCAGCCGACTAAGTCGGTCGGCCGACTAAACTAGATAATTAAGTTGGCTAACTAAAAGTCGTGTCGGTTCACCAAACCGACATGTAGTTATTTTGTAACTGTTTGTAAATTGTATATATTAGGCTGTTGAGCCCAACGAGAACTTAGTTCAGTTCTCTGCCTTGTATGAACTCATTGCATTAATATAATCTATTTTCCTATATGTTCTTGTCTCCTGTCTCTGATTTATAGATATATATGTTTTAGTATGTATTATTGGTAACCTTATGTGATCTGTGAGATTACAACATTGGTTCCATTGCTGGTAGTACATGATTGGAATATATGCTCACATATGATACCAGAGCAGGATATTAAGGACTGGTGGGACCGTAAAATTGTGAACTACTTGCAAAATTACACACGAAGGAACTAATTAACAGTCGCTGAAGCCAAAGCAAGATTTTTCACAGAGACGCATGAAAAATTTGTCGAATTAGTGCCACAACTGTTGAAGCAACTTCTGGATGAGAAAGCCGGACACGACTAAAGAGCAGTAGTTACTAGAAAAACTGATCCGAGGAGGCTGAAAAAATCTGTCAGAGTGGTGTGAGAAAATTTCCGATGACTTCTGTGAGTAGCAAGCAGTCGAAGACCGAACTTTTGTAGAAACTGTCAAAGAAAAATTTTACACATATTTCACCGAACAATTTTTGTGTTCCCTACCGACCTTGCTGTTCAAATTCTTGATAGAAAAGGGAGCAAGACACATCTTCGAACCTCATCCACCGCTGTGCGAACAGCCATCAAATACTAACTGGGCGGAGAAGCAGAGGCAGTGGGAGAAGTTCATTGCAGAAAGGGAGTGGGAATACTTCCTAAGCAAATAGACAGAACTATCCAGGATTTCTAAAAAGTGTCGGGTAGGCTATGGGGGGGTAGTTGGTCATGTGTCGGACGTAGAGTATAGTGGATCCTAGTCATCCTAAACTAGATAACTGTCACCAGTAATGAAAAGTTGACCGAAGAGGACCTTAAGAAAATAGCATTGTATGAAAGTATGTCAGACACGCAGAAGCGCAAAAGATTGAAAGGGATGAAAGACAGCAGAGAAGGGAAGCAAGATGTGAAAGAGCCACAGGGCTACACAGAGAACAAAACCCTAGGGAGAATGACAAGGAAGAGAATCCACCATATTCGGGTCATAACCGACATGAAGAAGGCGTGGAGCAAGAAGCGTCCCCTACGGAAGAAGAAGTGTGTATAGAGCAGCCAGAAGCTCTCCAAATAATAGCTCCCAACAACGAGATAACCCTTTCCCCAACAAATCCGCATACTAGAATACAGACTATTGTCGAAGATGACCTCCGACTACGAGCTGGTGACTACAGCATATGGAGCCGACTATGCGATGAAACATACACAGGTTGACACCTTGTTATACATCGACTGCTCGAAGGGAACTGGGTGACATTTCAGGAGGCACCCTCCCTCCGGAGTATCCACTTGCTCTTACCGACACATGAAGGAGCACCCCCCCCCACCAAATACAGCTTTAGAAGAACTCGAACAAGCAGACCTGCGAACACCAAGTTGCAATGGACCATCGACAGCTGAAGTTGACATCAACCGACTGCAAGTCGACGATGACTTAACAAGCAACGGGAGCTCAAGATCCGTCGACCAAAATTCCCTAGGCCCGACTACATCAATAACCCCACCACTTTCACCACCACCCACACCTCCACCTCCATCCACTTCTGAGAGCAGTGAAAGTGACTCAGACATGGGTCATGGATTGGCTCACATTCCTCTCTACGAGGGAGATGAAGACCCCAGACGACACTGGTTCGTGTGCGAGTTGACCTGGGAAGCAAACCAGGTAACAGATGAAGACCGAGAAATGGATCAGTTCGCCGGAGCCTTAAGGAAAAGGGCCTTAACATGGTACATGACCTTTTCGAAAAGGAAACCTAGAGCGACAAAAGCCGAGATTAAAGCGCAGTTCTTATCATTCTTCAAAACTCCAGATGCCAAGTACCTGGCCACCAAAAAGCTTAAAACAACATCACAAAATCTAGGGGAGATAGTCCGTGACTACGACAAATGTTGGAAGGACCTACTAAGCCAGCTAGATTACGTTATTGATGAACAGTTACTAATTCAATGGTTCCTTGCAGGATTATCACAGAAAGTATGCTGACATATCAGTCTGGAGACGTTCAAGACATATGAAGACAAACTAACAAAATCCCTACAGGTCGAGATGGACGAAGACATACCTTCTTACCCGACAGACCACAGAATAGAGGAACAGCTCGAGAATGTGCAGAAGTCTTTGAAAGAACTAACCCTCAAGAATCAGGAAACATGGTGTACCAACTACTCGACGGCCAGCCATTCGAAAGATAATTGTCGACAGCAATATAGTCGACAAGACGTCTGTTTCGTACAGACTAAATCCTTTTGCGACAATTTCCAGGAACGCGGAGACCACTCTACAGCAGACTGTCCGTTCAATATGAAGAACAGAAAGGATTCCTAGTGCGCCATCTGTGAGACCAAAAGTCACAATACCGCCGACTGTCAGTTAAATCTGAAAAATCGACAGAACTATCAGGCGGTATACCAAACGAATGCAGTAGCGCAAAACAATGAGCAAAGCAATACAAACAACCAGAATGGACAAAGAGCTGATGGTCGATGATATGAATGCTGGTACGACAATCGATGACAAGGGTTTGGAGGAAGAGGTCGATTCCCCGGAAATCACGACATACGAACTCATTGACCCACCCAGTGCTTCATATGTTATAAAGAAGGGCATCGATACACAGATTGTCCATACAAGGACAGGACTGACCTTAAATTCTGTACACACTGTGGAGTAGGCGATCACTCGTTGGAGGATTGTCCTACTATGTTAGAGAAAATCAATACGAAGAAGAATGTTAATGTCTTGTCTTATGTACAAAAGCATGATGTACTAACTGCTAAGAATTTACATATTGTTACATGACAAGGCACAAAAATAGGGCCTGATAACCCCCAAATTAGCAAGATTAAAGACACAAATGTTTATCTTGACCCTATAAAGAAAAAACACACATATCAAGAGGAAACCCACATATTTCACGACATTGCACAATAGGAAGACCTCGTTAGCAGTCGACCTAACACAGTACAGCAATTAATCTATCTCACTCAAACAGACAAATCTGTAGCCCAGTTCATTGATTTATTGCATCAAATAAAAAATACCAACCTTGAAAAACAAACTAAGAACATCTGCAGCCTAAACCAAAAAGAAAAAAACGATGTCGACCCACTTGTCGACCTAGAAATCGAAGGTTTCCACATCCAACAAGTAGTGATCGATTTCGGATCTCAAGTAAATATCATGACTCGGGATACATGGGAAAAGATGGGAAGACCTCGACTCTATGAGTCAAGCATATACCTAAAACTCACTGACCAAGGCCTCATTGAACCCATTGGGGTTTGGAAAGATGTCGACACGACCATCAAAGGAATATTGACTAAGGTTGATTTCAAAATTATTGACCCAAAGGAAGGATCTAGCTCCTTCCCAGCCCTCGTCGGTCAACCTTGGGGATGAAAGATGAAAGCATCTATCTCCTTAGACAAGGAACGAATTAAGCTCAAAGTAAATGGCCAAAAGGTCATCGTACCCATTCATCCATCTCAAGGGCAACCTTGGACTGAATCGATTGATGAGGAAATCGATGTCAGACAACTTTATCAGATCCACAACAATGCCGACTACATAGAACCAAACGTCCATGGAGAACTTTACTTAGGTAACCAAGACTCAATTGGTTATAACTCAGATGCTAAACTGTATGACTGGGAGATGGAAAATTATGAAACACAAGCAAGAGGGTGTTGGACTATACAAAAAGTACATAAAAAAATCACCCGATGGTGCTTCATAGTATCCATTATCCCCAAACTCTTTGAAAAGAAAATAAGGGAATGCCCTACCTTACAACCAACCAACTTAAACACTACACAACTACCCAGGTATAAGGAGAGGGAATCCCCAGTCATGCACATTGAACAAGTATCTAAAAGTATTGGAGAACATGGTCGACTTCAAAGCTTAGTGGAAACGTTTACAGGTCAAGCAGCTAGATGGTGGGATACCTATCAGTCAAAACTACAGACCTGGACAACTGTTTCAACCTTCTTTGTCGAAAGGTTTGGTGGGAAAAAGTTAACCCAGGAAGCCCAAATCCCTATCTTTACCCAAGGTCAAAACCCAGAAGAACACATTAAGACTTGTGAAAAGGAGTGGAGAAGACTTGGCTACAAAGACGAGTGAGCCTGGCCCCATTTGTTCCCTTCAACCCTCGCCGACTTACCTTCTTTTGGAAAGAATTAAGAGAAAATTTTATCAAAGACTTCCAGTTCATACCTCAAAATGAAAAACTGGCTGAGACAGCACAGCAAATCAAACAATTTCTCCAACCGACCGAAAAACAACCCTCCCAGACCCATCGACAGGTCAAAGACTGTAACAATATACAAACTGCATCCAGACCACAGTTGACTCGCTTGCACTTAGAAAATGAACACACATAAGGCAAGAGCTTCAGATGGAAAACCAACCATATGGAAACAACAAAACCTATCCATTCACTCTTGAAAGTCAAGACCACCGACAAAGCAGACCTTGACAGAATGACTGCAGCCGACTTCCCTGCTACATTCTCACAGTTCAAAGAAGGAAGTCGAACGATCAACAAAGCTAAAGCACCAGAGTGGCTAGATGCCAAAGTGAAAACTACAGAGGTCGACATTTCAAATGACGATCGACCAAAAATAGCCAAGATTGGTGACTACTGGAACGAACAACAGACCACTGAAATAGTAAATTTACTTAGAGAATTCCAAGATATCTTTGCAAGGGACTACAAAGACTTAAAAGGATTAGTACAGGAAATGGGAGAAATTAAAATAGATACTAAACCTGATGTCCGGCCTATCAAGAAAATACCTTATAAACTCGCTCACAAGTACAAGGAGATAGTTAAAAAGGAAATCGACAACATGTTAGCAGCAGGGATCAATTACCCTATCAACCAATCTGAATGGGCAAGCCCCATGGTCGTCCAGCCTAAGAAACATGACCCAACAAGGTTAAGGATTTGTGTCGACTTTAGGGAGCTCAACAAAGTAACATTAACAGATCCATTCCCAACCCCATATGCTGATGAAATCTTGAACGAAGTTGCAGTCCACAAATGTTACTCATTCACAGATGGATTCTCAAGATACAACCCAAGTATCCATAGCGAAAGAAGATCAAAAGAAGACAACATTTGTCTGTGAATTTGGTTCCTTTTCTTACAGAGTTATGCCTTTTGGGCTAAAGAATGCACCTGCAGTATTTTCCCGAATTGTTGTCAAGACTTTCCAAGAATACATATATAAGACCATGGTAGTATACTTCGATGACTGGACTATATACTCCACCTTAAAAGATCACTGCAAATGGCTTCGACTTATGTTGGAGAGATGTTGACAGATTCAACTCTCCTTGAACATTAAGAAATGTATCTTTATGACTCCCATAGGAATACTCTTAGGGCATATTGTTTGTAAAGATGGTATCAAGGTCGACTTTGCCAAAATTAAAATCATCCTCGACCTGAAACTACCAATAAACCCTAAACAAGTCAGGGTGTTACTTGGCCATACAGGCTACTATAGAAAGTTCATAAGACACTATTCAGATATGACCTACCCTCTGGAAGAACTACTAAAAGAAGATCAAGAGTTCAAGTGGACGGAGGAATGCCAAATCTCCTTCGACAAATTGAAAAGAAAACTGGTCGAAGCCCCCATACTCAAATTTCCAAATTGGTTGACCAAATTTCATGTACATATTGATGCATCAGGAATCGCCATAGGAGCCATCCTAACTCAACCAGGGGATGACAAGACAGACTACCCTATAGTTTACAGCAGTCAAAAATTGAATAAGGCTGAAAGGAACTATTCAACCACCGAAAGGGAAGCCTTAGGTATGGTCTTTGCCCTTCAAAAGTATCGACATTACCTTTTAGCCAACCCCTTCACATTTTATATCGACCATCAAGATTTGAAGTACCTTGTCAATAAACCCCTCCATCATGGGAGAATTTGTCGCTGGCTACTTCTTTTTCAAGAATTTGAGTTTGAAGTCGTGGTCCGACCAGGAAAGTTAAATGTCGGGCCCGACCACCTATCCCGTATAGACACAGGAGAGGAACCGACTGGAGTCGACGACGAATTGCCGGACGCACATTTATTTCACATAGAAGCAGTACCAAAAGAGCTCGAAGAAATAGATCAGTTCTTAGAGACAGGTCAGGCGCCAGAAGGTATGAACACCAAGAAAAAACAAATTTTAGCTATGAAGGCTGCCCCTTACAGCCTCATCAATGGATTTCTATACAAAATGGGGTTGGACAACATTCTCAGGAGGTGTGTACTCAACCATGAGCGAGACCAAATCATGCATGAAGCACACTATGGACCTGCAGGAGGACATTTTCAAGCGGATACAACTGCAAGAAAAATCCAACAGTCGGGATTATGGTGGCCGACGATCCATAGAGATTGCAAAAACTTTGTTAGTCGATGTGACCAATGTCAACGACTTGGTCGACCTATACCGAGCACAGAAATTCCCTTGATATCTGTAAAACCTAGTCTCACATTTGAAATCTGGGCTATAGACTTCATAGGACCATTTCCTATCCCAGCCAAACGATTAGGTGCAAGATATATTATTACGGCAGCAGAATATGTCACTAAATGGGCAGAAGCTGAGCCCGTCGATACATGTTCAAGTGAGGTAGCCGCAAAGTTTCTCTACGAAAACATAATCACTAGATTTGGATGCCCACTCACATTGATCAGCGACCAAGGATCACACTTTATCAACAAAACCATCAAAAATTTGACCGATCAATTTCACATCGACCACCGACGAAGCACCGCATATCACCCTCAGTCGAATGGTGTGATTGAAGCTTTCAACAAAACATTGACAAAAGGGTTAACCAAAATATGCAGTACCGACAAAGACGACTGGGACGAGAAAATCCCTGCGGTCCTCTGGGCATATAGGACATCATATAAACGGTCGACCGATCAAACCCCCTTTCGACTAGTCTACGGGCAAGAAGCAGTCGTCCCCCTACATTTCCGACAGCAGACACCTATTATTGCACAACTATTACATGTCGATGTCGAACATGCAAGAAAGGACTGACTATTTCAACTCAGGAAGCTGGAAGAACACAGACTCATAGTGATACAACACCACGAGATTCACAAGCAACAACAAAAAGCATGGCACGACCGCAACATCAAAAACAAAAACCTGTCGGTTGGAGACCTTGCCTTACTCTATAATAGTCGAGTCAAAGGAAAACCCAAGAAACTCTAAGACACAACGAGAAAGTCGACACAAGTCGACTTGAACAAAGACTGACTTAGTCGATCAGCCGACTAAGTCGATGGGCCGACTTAGTTGATCAGTCGACTAAGTCGGTCGGCAGACTAAACTAGATAATTAAGTCGGCTAACTAAAAGTCGTGTCGGTTCACCGAACCGACAGGTAGTTATTTTGTAATTGTTTGTAAATTGTATATATTAGGCTGTTGAGCCAAATGAGAACTTAGTTCAGTTCTCTGCCTTGTATGAACTCATTGCATTAATATAATCTGTTTTCCTATATGTTCTTGTCTCCTGTCTCTAATTTATAGATATATATGTTTTAGTATGTATTATTGGTAACCTTATGTGATCTGTGAGATTACAACAGGACTCACCAGTTATCTATGTGACCATTTAAGAAGAGGTTTCAAGCATTCCAGTGGGTTCATCATCCTTTCCAAAGAATAATAGGAAGGCGCAATGACCTACATCCCTAGTGCAGCAGAAGAAGCAAACTAAAACGTTTGTGCGGGCACATGAGGAGGCACCCACATAGACGGGTCCATCGATGTCCAAGGATGAAGAATCATCAGTTTACATAGGGGAATCTGCTATAGATATCCCCGAGTATGTGCCTCCCTATCAGCCCAATGCGAAGATGAGAAACCTTACGAAGAATCAGAGGTACCCGGTTGGGATGCCAACGATACTGCAGGGCATGGTATGCCTCATGGATATTGTTCCCTCGATTATGCACATGAAGTATGACAATCCCGTTCTGCTCGCATCAACAAAGATTACTACATATTACCCATGCCAGTGGTAGAAGCTAGACCAATATTAAACATTTCACAGGACTAGGCATGCGATTTAGAGAGATCAAGGTTGTTGGGGCTTATCAACATGCCACACTTTGGATGGTTGACTTAAGCAAATGCATGCATGAAGAAGCTCTTGGCTTTCTTCCATGGTGGGATTTTGTGGCTGGACCGATTGGTCATGGTCTCTGTGGCACTCATTTTAGACATCATGGCATTTCCCAAAGACGGTCCTGACCCATCACAGTATTTTAAGGGGAAAGACAATGACAAGAAGTTGGCCGCAAAAATTAATAAAAGATATAATTTGCAGCGCAATAGACAGACATACCAGATTGACAGTATAAATGATTAGGTTGTCCACATCAGAGAGAGAGAGAATCTTGACTAACAAGATAGTTAGAATAAACTGACCCAACCAATGTAACTTGGGGGTCATTGCATGCACAGAGCAATGTGCCTAAGGGGTGCAAATGAACTGGTCATTATTCTTAATGAACCAGTTGACAGACAATGCACAGGTAGTCCAGTTGGCTACTCGTTTTTATTGTGCTTGTGGCTTGGATGGAGCTGGAAGATTACCAATGAATGGACGTGGAGGCTGCAAAGTTTGTAAGGGTGTGTGCTACCATAACCTATGGTATGTGAAAGAATCTGTGCAAATTAAGGACTGTGCAAATTAGTTCTGGATCTATTGGGAGGCTCTCTAGGCTACAACTATGAAGGTTCTATGACTGACAGAGTAGGTAGTTAGAAAATTCCAATGCATTGTCAGGTTTTGCTATTGGGTCTCACACCATTCATGTGTAGGCATGGCGTGATCTAGATAAGTAGTGGTTGCTGAATCCATACAAGCTTTCTGATGCAGAGCTAGAAGCTATTATTGCCGATTGGACAATGAAATGGCGTGAACCTGTCAGCCTCAAGGAAGTGTCGACGGGTCCACCAGTGGATGCACTAGCGGATCTTGTACCAAACCTGCCAAGTGACCATGACTCCAATGAAGCGTCGATGTGAACCTTGATGAATTCAAAAGTGGAGCATCTATTTTAGGAATCCTACATAAATAAGAGACAAGACCAAGGTGTGACTAGCAGCGTAACACCAGTGACTGAGGAGAAGTTGAGCCGTATCATCATAGCCATTACAACAACAACTGATGTGGTAGGAGAACAAATGAAGAAGCAAAAAATAGACAGATTTGGTGAGGTAAAAAATTGCCTTCATTCATTGCTTGATGTAGTAGTAAACATGGTACTAAAGGAAACCAATTTGTAGCACGTTGGTTCGATCAAAACTATGACACGGATTTTGAATGTGCAAATTCTGCCGCATGCGATTGAGACCAAAAGTGAGGACCTAAACACCTCACTTCAAAAATTTTAGGATCTTTCAGTAGACATCAATGCATTGTCGACCCAGACATTGGTGCAGTTGCAAAGGGTTTCCAATCAGGATTTGGTGGATAAAGAGTAGATAATTGACAACCACCTTTTGAGGTCACAAGAGAAAGAAGCTGAAGCATGAAAGGAGATCGAGGCATTGAATAAGGAGAACGATAGGCTAGATGAGGAGACAAAGAAGAATATTGAGGAGCTCAAGAGGAAACAAGATCAACTGATAGTGGATAAAGTGCAACTTTGGGACATTAGAGTATGCTTAAAGAATGTGGTTTTAGTTGCTTGTCAACAAGTGTCAAAAAAAACTGAGGACTTGCACACAGAAAAAAACAAGAGTGGCTTAGGTCCATAATTGCACAGTTGAGGTGTGACAACGATGATCTAAATGCAATAGTGGATCCAGGAACACAAGTGGAGGAAGCTGCAGAAAGAAAAAACACCATTGAATACTTGGCGACACGGCTGGAGGAACTGGAGCAAGGAGTAAAGTGATTCACTAACGCTCCTACACAACTTTGGGGCAGTGTAGTCTAGGATGCATAGCTGGAACAACTTACAACGTAGTTGCAGGAAGCTGAGCGACAGTTGGCTACATTGAAGGCATCACTTAAAGCATTGCCAAAAGCTGTATAGGTCACAAAGGAAGCTAAGTTGAATGAGTTACAACTAAGCGTCATCTAGGTTAGGGATCGTCAGCCGATGCGCATAACATAGTTAAACAATTTCCAATACGTTGGAGTCGATCTATCAGTAAAGCTAGTTTTAATGCTACAGAACATTCAGGAGGGGAAAAAGGATATCACTTCCAATATCACTGAGCACCCATTAGAGCGATACATGACAGAGAGTCAAGAGATTAGTGAGAAGATCAAGGAACAGGTCAGAGAAATCACCCAGCAGTACAAGGAATTCAAGGTAAATATCAGTGGGTACACCATTTCTAACTGACGTGGCTCAACGGTGAGCCACAAGATTTTTTTGGGGTCCTATTGGCAAGAAGTTTTGCGTAAGTTAGTAGCGCAAAATCGCGGATGATGCATAAGGTAGAAAACAATGCACAAGGTAGATTAACCATATTTTATGTATTTTGGTAATATTTTGTAGATTTGGACCTCATTATGTGGACAGTAGTCATTATTTTTTATATTTTGGTCCAAGTAGTTAGAAAGTGGACTTAAGTGGACCACATATGTAAATGCGCAAGCCTATAACTAGATCTAGGATTGTGAATGTTGAGGGGGATTGGGAGATATGCTTGTTAAGCATTAAAATATATGTGTGAGATGAGATCCTTTGATATGTGAATTGAATAACTATTTTAGAGAATATGTGTTTTTCCACAGAGATTAATATGACATGACGGAGGTTGATAAAAAAACATTTTGTCTTTTTCCATCTTCCTATTTTCCTATTTTCTGTAATCTAAATGTGAATTCTATGTGAATGATGCGATGCTTCTCTGCTATGAATGATGATATCATGATAGATTTGTTTATGCACTGATGTTTATACAACAATATGAATTAGTTGATATACTAAATAATGGCCTGAATGGATAATATGAATTATTATCTCTATTAATTAATGTTGCATTGAGTTGACAGTAGATGTGTAGTCCTCATTCATACTGCAAAAACTTGGTTTCGATAGTTCTCCCTTGAATCCATCGGGTGATACTTCATCTTCTTCGCAGATGTTGTTGGATAGGGTAAAACATGTATGGGTCGGTGCTCAGGGAGATCATTGCATTTAGGCTATCGACAAAGAGTGAACCCCCATCAACGGGTTTTGTGACAACACCAGTTGAAAACTCTCCTTGTATAGAACAATATTTCACTTCCACAAGGTGTTGAGATGTCTGATGATGGAGAGCAAAGTGAAGAACATGAGAGATTCCATGGATTGAAGGAATACCTCACTCTTTCAAAGTATTACTTGATATATTCTAGAGCATCCAACCACATAGTTTCCTCCAAAAAATCCTTCATCACTTTCATTCTATCAGGAGGCCCTAACAGTCATATGGGAGATGAATCTAAAATCCCAAATGTTGAGAAATTTTTCAGATAAAATCCAACATGTAGAGTTCAGGAATGGACTCTATGTGCCCTCTCCTATAGCAAATCAAATTGTTGAAGATGAAGAAGTAGCAAAATCTTCCACAAAGTCAATTCGAATTAAAGAAAGTCTCCTTGGAGTGACTTCTTCTCCTGCTGCTCCGAAAGTTTATGAGATCTATGATATCTCATATTCTCACATGGATGATCCAGAAGAAGAAATTTGAATATCTATATTTGAAGAAAAACTCTTCTTCCATTCTATGCAAAAATTCTCCAGTAATTCTACTATTTTAAATTGTGTGCATAGTTTACCGGTGATTGTTTCAAAATATCAAGAGGAATTTTATTTCTCTATCTCTAATAATGTTGCTGGTGTGCAGATAAGTAATACCATGGATATTTTGGAAATAATATCGTATTGTAGGAGTGATCCATTCACTCTCATTGATCTAGATATTCCAACAAATTCCTACATGATTGCATGCACCAATACTCAGAATTTTGGAGAAGGAGAAAATTGTGCATCTACCATTTGGGTGGAACAAACTCTTGGATGTGATATGAACTTATTTGGATCTGATATGATATTATTTGTATCTGATTTGATCTTATTTGGTTCATTTTTTAATCTTAAAGAGCCTCTAGTCATGCTTGTAGCTAGTCTCATCAATTTTGGTGTGACAAATCAAGTACCGCAAGTCTCCTTCAAACTTGTTGCTAGGGATTTGTTGTCAATTTCCTCTTATGAGTTTGCTGATATTATATTTTGTGAATCATTGATTGTTTTTTAAGCTATAACAGATTATGCAGCTCAATAATTCTCTCTCCACAGTCCCAGGTCTTCTCTACCTATCTATTTGATCACATGCTCATCTCCTCACAGAACTAGTAAAGAGGGATACATTCTGCATCTTCCTAGACACTTGCTCCTAACACTTGGGGATGATTTTAAATCACATGGTTTGATGTTCAAGAATGAAATATATGAGTTTCTTGGTTGTTCCTTACATGGTTCAAATTCTCAAGCACCTTTTCTCTCTCATCAGTTGATTTCAGTTGCTCTACATGGGTTTAGTTTTCATTTAGCAATAGTCTATATTTCTGATTCAGTTGAGCATATTCTTCTTCTTCAAAAGAGGAAAATTCCTCAAGACATAATAATTTAGTTTGGACTAAGAGGTTCAAATTCACAGATTCAGGATGTTGTTGCACAAAAGAACCAGAATACTGCTTTGTTACACAGAAGAACCAGAATAGTGCAAAACATTGCGGCAAAATATTTTGCAAGTTTCAAAACTTGTTTTCCTAATTTATTGCTTATATTGAGGGGGGGTTTTCCATGAGGTTTTCCCCTATTTCCTTGGTTTATTAATCATCATTTTTTATCTTTTAGATTGTATATGGGTGAATTTTGGCCTTGTTTCCAGGGCCCACAGTTGTCCAAGTTAGGATTTAGGGGGATGTTAGGATTTATAATCCTTCCTTGTCCAAACTGTCCATTATATTATATTTTCCTAACTTAGGAGTCATTTAATTATTATTGGGTCCACTAGTACCATTAGGTCCACTTGGCCTAATGGGGCCACATGTACCAGTCACTAGAGTGCGGGGAACACCGATAGAAGATAAATGGAACTAACTACACCTTCATGCATTAGTATAGGTGCCTCCTAGACCAATACCTACATTTTAGGAGCCACTGGGAGTGCCAAAACCAAACTCCTTCAACTGTTGGAAGTTGGTAACTAGTCAAGGTTAGTTATGCTCCAGTTACATTCAGTTAGGTATACTACAGCTCAGTTAGCACCAGTTATGCATGGATGCATGTGGCAAGGCACTAGTTCTCACCTACTTCTCATCTACCACTGCAGTTAGACTGTTTTTATTGATTGTAACAGATTGAGAAACTGGATTAGACATCTCGAGTTAGCCAGTTGAACTCTGATAGTGATTTAGAAAATTCTAGTTAGCCATGTAGTCATATTCGAATTCATCTTTCATGATTGGAATTCTCCTTTATGTAACACTATTGTATAATGCTGGTATTGATGAAGTTTATACTGTAACTATAATGAGAAATTATTGTCTATTTCCTATGAGATTTGTTTTGTTCAGTGGGTATTATTCATTCCTTTTCACTACAAATAACTAAGAATCTAATAGCACTCATTGCTTGAATATCAGTGGCATATTAATTCTAACAAGGAGACCATCTCTGAAACCACAATGCATTAAGAAAAAAATGGGAAAAATTGTACTTGCAACATGAATGCACAAGGTGCTTGTCGAGGCCTCCATCTCATTGACACCATGGCCTCTACTCCAAATCCAAGAAAAAGTAAATGGAACGAGGTCGCAGGAAATAAAACCCTTTTAAATTCACAAATAGTTTGTTGTGACAACAAGACAAGTGTTGGATGCCACCCCAGATACCTCTCACCTCAACGATCCATGCTCCCAAACAATGGAAATAACATTATCCCTCGAGCAGACATTTCATGTTGCCAAAAAATCCTAACCTCGCAAACTTTACATTATCACCCAATTATTTTTTGCAACAATTATTAGGACCTCATGATCACTATGTAATCCCTTCGGGAAATAAGAAAATCAATGCACAACAGGTTTGACCTTACTTGACTACACATCTTCCTCCAATTTGAGTTCTAGTTAGATGGCCTCCCATACTTCCTCAATTCTTTAAAACATAAAATGTGGCACAAATGATGCACGCCACAAATATCCTCCACTGGAAACCCTAAAACCCAACTTCAAAATAAAATACTAGACTCCAACTCCTCCAGTCCAACATAAACAATGCAAAAAACAAAACACAAACACAATGAAAACTGCATAATTATGTACAAACCTACATTCGAACCTGCAATTTCAAGAAAATAGCTACAAGGAGACCATCCTTCGAATGTGCAAGGGAAAGCAAGAAACTACATGGCCACAATGCATTAAACAAAAAACTGGCATAGATTGCACTTGTAACATTGAATGCACAAGGTGTCAGGCCATGCCTCCAACCCTCTCGCCTTATGGCCTCAACTCTTAAACCAAGAACAGACAAGGCCTGTGAGCAAGAAAGTCCCTACCTTTGAAAAATAATTAAAATGAACATTTTGTCGAAGTTAAATAGCACAATTATTGAAATGAACATTTTGTCAGATGTAAAAAGCTCTTCTAAAAGCATATGTTGTATTTTCTAAATAATTTTTTTGGAATTTAGTATATTTATAAATATTAGTAGTAATCTAAATAAAATAAGGTAACAAATTATAAATGAATCTTCTCAATGGGTCTTCTTATCGTGCATCATTAGCCATTCCAATGATAGTGTCATCGCAATCATTTAATTCAAAACAAAAATCAGTTTGAAAATCAATGTTTAAATTTTCTTTCATTTTCATTTTATATAGCAGTGGGTAGTACATTGTAGGTGACTGTATCACCTCATTTAAACCTTATTAGATTTATGGTTGGCATCAAGCACATTCTTCTAACCATGGCCATATGTGTGGGATTTGCACTCTGCATGAGAGCACCACCCTATGGATACAATAACAATAAAAATATAACAAAGTAATAAGGAACAAACTTATGCAAAAAAAAGAAAACTTCTCTGAAGTTTCTATTCATGAATTTTATTTTTTTCTCAATATATTTAAGCCTTATTTTTATGGTGTAGCACCAATAAGATTTTGAAAAAATTCTAAGAGAAAGTAAAATAACTAAAACGTTAATGTTGCACTTTACACATTTCTAAAAATTAAATGTACTTGCATGGAATTAATAGAAAAATGTGAAAAAATGGAAACTTCTAATCCAAATTGTAAAACAATATGGAACAATGCAAAAAACAAAAAAAACAAAAACTAGAAACTTTTCACTTTTGTTTATAGGAATTTTCAATGCATTAAATTCGTTTTTTCTCAAATTATTTAAGCATTATTTCTATTGTATAGCACCAATAAGATTTTGAAAAAAATCTAAGAGAAATAAAAATAACAAAAACATTAACCTTGCAGTTTACACACTTCTAAAAATTAAATGTAGTTCCATGAAATTAATAGAAAAAAGTGTACTCAAATGAAAAATAGAAAAATATGAGAAAAATAGAAAATTCCCATTAAAATTGTAAAGCAATATGGAAGAATGCAAAAAAACAATAAAAAACTAAAAAGTTTTCACAAGTTTCTATTCATTAATTTTATTTGTTCTCTCTAATTATTTAAGCCTTATTTTCTATGGTATAACACCAATCATATTTTGAAAAGATTCCAACAAAATTTAAAATAAATACAAAAAATAACTAAAACTAATGTTTCACTTTACACATTTCTAAAAATTAAATGTATTCCAACAAAATTTAAAATAAATAAAATAAATATAAAAAATAACTAAAACTAATGTTTCACTTTACACATTTCTAAAAATTAAATACATTTTCATAAAATTAATTGAAAAAAGTGAAAACAATAGTCTCTACCTAAACAAGAGACTAATAAACTAACACCACAAACAACAAGAGCCACGAGGTGGCAATGTCCCCAACATTATTACCTAGTGTTACAAGAACACTCTTACAAGACAATTTGGCTTAGAAGTTTACCTTGGAAATTTATTGGATTGACCTTAACATAATATTGCAATACCTTAAAACAATATGCCAATCTTCATTGTGAGTTATTGTTACAATGTTTTTTTGGGGATTGTCACTAAAAAATTGAAAATTACCTATTGAAAAAACACAGTTTCTAAGTTTGACAAAGACTCCTCTGTTCGACAAGAAGTTAATAAGAAAAAATAGCTCCTAAAGGCGTACATGTTGAATAAACCCCTTTACTGAGTTCCAGGAAGGATGGATAAATACTGCTTCCTATACTTGCAAACATTATGGGATGTGCAGAGCATATTATTCTTACTAAAATTAGATTAAGCCAATGGAGGGGTTTTCATTTCCATGGTAGGACTAGATATGGAGCCACGGCAGGTATAAATCTCAGCGATAGAAGTTAAAAATATTACATATACAAGAAAAAAAATAACTTATTATTACGTGATGAGGTATTGAGGTATTCACAATATCTTAAGGATTAATGCTACTCTTTCAAAAACTATGGCATCCAAGTTTTCACTTGAATTCCAATATACTAAAGAATAAGGGTTTGTGTACATGTCCTCCTTCCTCTTCCTTTCTTGCAGGGCTCAGAGGTGAACGAGTCAAGGGAGGAAGAATCACAGACTCTTCTGTGACTGCAACATCTCCTGCAACCTTTTCTCACTGAGACTAAATGCTGAGGCCAGGCTTCGATTTTCCATCAGATTGAATACAAAATTCCTCCCTAATATCAAATAGGGATGAAAATAAAATGGGAATAACCTAAAATGACAGAATGCAAAGAAAATTGAAACCATGATAAGATGCTCGGTTTTCTCTACCACCTGCGAGGAACTGGGGACGTTTTTTTCTTTTAGAGGAGGTGAAGCCGAAGGTTTTTCTGGGTAAAGGAGGTAATACCGAGGAACCCAAAATACATCCCCAAATCCAACATTAACATCTATGGTGCTTGTTCCATTCGAAAATGCTATCTGAATTCAACCTTCGGCCCACCTCACTATTCCATACTTTGTGGCCTCGGGATTGAAATGAGGAGCCATCATCACTCCCTACAACAAATAAACAATAACTATATACATTAACTATATCATCTTTCAACAAGAATCAGAACCAAACCAACTTCTTGTTGAGATTGATCTGAACACCTACAAGAATCAAACTTTAACTTGATCTCTTAAACCCATAAGAATGCATATATGAACATTTAATGGATTCTTATAGCGCTAAGGTTGACATAGAATATTTCAATGTCGGGTTCTTTTTGCGTAAAGTTGGCCAAATCCTCAAATCCTCTGTGTCAAAGTTTGCTATTAATCTCAAACCCCATCTGATGAAATCTTGCAATGTGCCCATATCTTCTTTCCTAACCTACTGCTCCTTTATTTCTATTTAAATTCAAGTTGGTACCTACCTTATTTTTCCCAAATTCAATTAATAAATTATTTATTTTAAAATCATTTTATTTTGAATGATTTTACTTAAATAATAAGTTGTTTTTTAAAACTTTGGGCAAATAAAAAAAAATTATAATACCAACTGGTTTTATTTTACAATATTCATCTCTGAATTGTATCATGTTCTCTTGGCTATGTTTTAGAGCACTCTTTCTATGGTTTTTTTTAGTCTTCCTTTCTTGATGTAGAGGCAAGCACCTAGGTTTTGAGAGCAATAACCACCTCGTCATGGCCAAATTAGCAACAACTATGTTTACCATGTTTAAAACCTATTCAAAAGAAGAACCGTTAGAACTAAAATATACCTGTGTTTTATTATCTTTGACCTAGTTTCAAGACTCTGTAGTGCTTTTGCTAGTCCGTCTAAGGAGTAACCTTGCAGAAGGTAAAGGAAGACTAATGCTCACCAACAACCAAGTTGTTATTGTATTTATGTTAATTTTTTAAAGTTTGTCATCATTCTAAATCTTTGCTGGTTCTTTTTTTCCTAACTTACTACTCCTTTATTTTTATTTAAATTGAAGTTGGTAAGAACCCATTTTGCCCAAATTCAATTAATAAATTTTTTATTTTAAAGTCATTTTATTTTGAATGATTTTACTTATAATAAGTTTTATTTAAAAAAAGAATTAACTTTAACCAAATAAAAAAATTTATAATAATTTTTATTTTAAAAAAAACTTTGGGCAAATTTATAAAAATATATTGAGTTTTAGACGTAATCTCTACTTCAATCCTTTTATTCAAAGCGCAGTGTTAAATTACACATACACCTAATCTCTAAAATATATTGAGTTTTACAGGTAATCTCTACTTCAATCCTTTTATTCAAAGCGCAGTTGAGTCATGTATGGAGCTCGACGTGCACAACAAATAGAATTCGTGTTATTGCATGTGGGTTTAGCATTTCCGTATATAGAAATTTCACTGATGTTAATGAGGTATCCGGATGAATGATCCCAAACATTAGTCCCCAAACAAATATGTCATCTCACTGGAAATGTCATAATCATTAATATTACTTTATTTTGAATTTTGAAAAATATTATATTCGAGAAAATATATATATGAATTGATGATAAAATCTATTAAATGTTTTACTTTAAAATTAAATATATATTTATTTACTCATATATATAATTTTAATTAAAAATTAAAGTTTTATTTTTTTATTATTTATTTATAAGCAGACAAATATTATATACCTCACCATTAAGAAAATGACTTTGAATCAAAATTTCTTTTCATACAAATTAATAATTCAAAAAAGAATCCCATGCTCAAGGCGGAGAGAAGCCTGCAAAATCCGGTCATCGAATTGTCATGAAGTGTAACTTTAAAGTTCTATGCTTAGTAACAGCAGCTGAGATGGAGAGAATTCAGGAAAATCAAGTCATGAATTTATTTTGAAAGAAAAATCAGGCCAATCAAATATGCACTGCAAATCTGAAGTTTAGTATGTTTAGTAACATAGAAAGAAATGTTAAATATAGTCACAAAATCTTATGTAAAATTGCAATCAGATTTGCAAATTTATTATTTTTAGTAACTTTCTGCAAAAATACGGTAGAAGACTAAAAAATTTAGACATGCATATCTAGAAAAACATTATAAATATAAATTTAACCATCTTCATGAAATAGCAAAAATTGTATCACAGTTAAAACACCAAGATGGCTCATAATAGTAATGACAGGTTGTATTTTAATGGTGATGGTGATAGCTGAAACATCATCATTCTCTACTGCTGTTCCTACTACAGCAAGTGTTAGTTATGAAGAAGAAGGTTTTGTAGCGGAGGGTTCTGTTCTACCGCCAGTGAGCTCTTCTATTCCCTCACCGCCACCATCTTATAGTTCTCCAAGGGTGGGTGAGCTTCAAAAGAATCAGGTTCCACCGGAGGTTCCTTCCCATTGTAGTAATGGTGATGTCTGTCATCCACCACCACCAGTGGTGAGTGAACTTGAAAAGGGTCCAGCTCCACCGTCGGGTCCTTCCCATTGCGGTACTAGTGATCCATGTCAACCACCACCATCTCTCTCTTGAGCTTCATCTCAGGACAATGGATGAAGAATTTTCTTTCTTTCAAATAAAAATAAATATTAGTGTTTTTTTGGTTTCGTAATTCTCTTCAATCTTCCTCTGCTTTGAAACCATTTCTTGTGATCCCAATAATTATTTTTTATAATCTCAATTATGGTATTGGTACTTGTTAAGAAAGAGATGTTAAAATTAATCATATTGATGTGTAGATTTTCTTAAAGGGAAGCAACTTCCAATTTATTTATACATGTTACATTTTTTTTGTTAAGAAATGTTCATCACAATGTATTTCTAACATTGGGTGAGAAGCCTCAAATTAGTTCTGATAACATATTTTATTTTTTAAATGAATAACGATTTAACAATAAGTTTGGCTCTCATAACATTTTTGGCTCTCATAACATATTTGTAAGTAAAATGTAATGTAAATATTTTATTTTTAAATAACATTTTATAAAAAAATTAATGTAAATATCTTATTTTTTAATAACTATGTCTGAACAAAAAGGGTCTAAGTTGGATTTGTGCCCTTTCATAATGCCCACCTGATTCCTGGAGTACCATGGAATTGCAATGGGAAGATGAAGTGGGCCAAGTGAAAATCTTGTTGCAGTCACTGGAACTATAGCATCAGTATCACCACTGCACATGAAGATATCAACATTTCCAATTCTAGCAGATGACAAAACAACTAATTTCTCTCTTATATAAATCATAGAAGCAAAAGTGCATTGAATATACTATTCACTTCAATGCTTTAGTAACTCGGAACGTTACAGTTTTCTATTTTGGATTTTGGTGGCTTTAGTAACTCGGAACGTTACAGTTTTCTATTTTGGATTTTGGTGTTGTTAGTTTGTAATGCATATAATTAAGCGAACAGAGATAGAATCGCTATATGATGTGGTCAGATTCATTCGATGATTTTTTTTAAAATAGACTAAATATACTCAAACATTATAAACTAATTTTATTTTTGATGGGGGATATGTTAGATAAATTTTATTATTTTTATAACTAATTGGTAGTGGAAGAGGAAAAATCTAGAAAGATGAAACAAATATATTTTCAAGTAGTCAGTTAACTTATGGTCAAACAGTTAAGATGAGTTGAGTTAAGTGAGTAGTTTATTTTTCCATAAGATAACTTAAGTGGTTGTGTTATTTAGATTTTTAGTGAAAATGAAAATAATAGTGAAATCTTTAAGATCATCTAGTTAAATTAATAGTTTATTCTAGTAGTTTATCCAGCTACACTTAAATAGCTTTGTTACTTAGGCCACAAGTCAGGTGGTAGTGTTACTTAGCATTCAGTGAAAATGAAAATAATACTTCATTTGGGCAGAGAAGATACCTGAAAAACCAAATTCTAAGCCCAGCTGCAATAAGCTCTTTGTATATAGGAAAATGGAGAAAGCCCTATCCGCCCAGTAATTTAGAAGAACTCCGCTGCCATTCACAGGAAGAAACTGAACAGTCATTTCAATTGATTTGCTGAAGAATCAACCAAAAGAAGCAAAATGAAAAGGAGATGTGCAAAAAGATAATACACACCTACAGCTAGTCCAACTGTAGGGAATATGTGGAGTATTAGCATGAAGTGTTGTTTGCACATCAGGGCGATTATAATATATCTCTGCATAGTTTTGAATGTAAGGGTCGTAACCTTCTATTTTCCTTGCAGTGATCTGTCAAATGCATAACCAGATAAAAAGCATATAATTTGATACATCATTACTTAAATTTATACAAGACCGAGAATATATAGTTTTAAGAGAGATTGTTTGTACCGAATTTTTGAATATGGAAAACCTCTGATTCCCTATCGGTTGCGTGCATGGTGGGCTATAAATACAATAGGGATCTATGTTACGCATCTCATTATTCGAACCATGTCAATGTAACTATTGCGGGTCAATGAATAATTCTCTTCCTTAAATTTGCAATTTTCCATAATAGCATTGTAAGTAGTATCCGATATCAAAGCATGAGACCACCAGTATTGTATAGTTCCCACATTGTCATAGTAATCCTCTATGACTCCATTTCCCACCTAGTGCGCAGTACAAAAAAAGTCAATCCTATAAGCTAAACCTATGTTGAAATTCTACTGAAATTGCAGTTTTAGTTATTAGAATTGTATATATTCAATGTGCAAAGTATAGAATGATAGAATCCATTTCAACAATTAAAACGACAATTTAAACCATAAAAATCTCAATTTCTGCAAACTTCTCTACTATTTTAACCCTAAAAGTCACAATTGTTGCACACATTTTATCATTAAATTCCAAAAAGTGCAAATTTGAGGTTAGTCCTAAAACAATATCTACTACTCACCGTACTCGGAATTGGATGAAATGGAATTAAAACATAGATATATGAATAATAATAATTTCGATTAACACAAAACAAGGTTTTTTAGTTTGTTTTGTAGTTTAGGTTAAGCCTTATTATATGAGCATTACATTGAGAAAATGTCATCCCACCCAGGTTGTAAAGTTTGGCCAAAACATTAAGCAAAAAATACCATACATACCATAAAACCCTTAAGATTTATGAATGGATCAGAATTCCCTTGATTGTATTCGTAGACTTTCTTAGTGAGTTGTGGAACATAGTGCCCTTAAGTTCAGATAGCCTTAATTTACATGTTCGAAATTCAGAATTATATAATTGCACCCCAATTGGGATTTATCGGTCAGTTTCCAACTGTATATATACTGACTTGCTTAGCTCTCTCTGCAGATAGAAAATTCCCCATACTTGTATTGAGGGAATATCTGGAACCAGTTGATAAGAAAGGCCAACCCATCCTCAGCTACCATGGCCGACAAAGAGTGTCAGTATTGTAGTATTGATATGTAGAATAGAGCTAGTAATGAAATCCATTGTGAAGAAGCATGATCAGGACCATTGAGAATGGTGAGGGAAGGCATATCTAGATATAACTTCAATGAATACATTGAGATATGAACTCTTTTTTAATTTTTTAAAATCTTTTTAAGTTAACAAAAAAATTATTTAAATGACCAACAAAATTTATAAATAGAAGTAAAAAGTAAATGTTACAACATCTTCTTCATAATCGGAAATAATATTTATAGCCTACATTTACTTGAGGAACATTACAAGATCTCCCCAAAAATGCAGGTTGGGTTTTAATTTTATGCTGCTAAATTCTTTATGTTAAAGGTGGAGAAAAGTAATCGGCTCAGTAGAGGAAGGGTTAGTTTCTGTTTGATTATGTGTAGATGATGATGGCTGTGTTGGTTCTACCTTCCCTAGTTAGTTTATGTTTGGTTGTGAGAAGAGGATGATGCTTGTATTTAATACACATGTTTAAGGGTGCAGTAAAGGTAATGAGACAAAAAAACATAAACGTATATAAAATATCTTATCAAAGGAAAGTCATCAAGAAATTGTAGGCAGGTAAAGTACAAAATAGGTATTTCAATCCTATATAAAAGGAAACAAAATAATAGACGATCTAAAATTTAAGGCAAAACAAAGAGGAGAAAGAAAAAGAGGACCATGCAAAGCCAATGAAAGAAAATCATCATCACTCAAAAAAAACACATCAATACTTCTATAGAATTATGGGCCCTTCAAAAGACTTTGAGATCGAAACCTAAAAGCATTTGTTAAATGAAATGTTAGTCATTCCAAATGTCAATACTTACAATCACAGAGTCATTTTTCTGATTTCAGGTTGTTCGATATTTCCTATGGAGAACAAAATGTATTCCATTTATAAAAAGGTATTCTAACTCAAACTATAAATAGTCACTGCTTCTTGGAAACCTGGTGCCAACCAACTACAACATATCTCCTCAAAAAACAAAAAAACAGATTAGAAGATGGGATTCATGAGACTGGAAAACCTACTAAAGTGCAAGTAATTAATATAATATTCAACCAAAACATAAATTCATGGTTAAAGGTTAATAAATTAATAGTAACCCCCAAATATTGTTGCATCTAGTTTTTATCTACACCATAAAGGATGCCTTTATTCTGGATAGTATTTTCACGATGAACTAGCCCACTTCATCAGTCATGGAAATTACCATGATGTAATCTTAATCAAATTTGAAGGGGGGAAATAAAATTTAAAGAATGATTGCACTAAAATTTGAAGGTCAATGATTTCGTTAGTGCACATGACCTTTTGATGATTGAAAACATACCCTGTATTAGGAAAAATACAAAGAGACCTAAATCAATACAAAGAACAAAGCACATAAAAATTCATTTCTGCGAGCAGTTCATATTAGTAAATAAATTTCAATATAGAAGGGTGATACCACATGTTTACAATAGAATGACAGAACAAACATTGATTTTACACAATAGCAGTGATATTTTCCATGTTGAACTTACTCTCTAAATTTTAAAGCTTAAATTCTATCTACAAATTAAGATCAAATTCTTCTATCATTTACCCCTAGCAGATGTTGAGCTCATACTGTGATGTAAAATAGAATCTATATACTATGCATGCAACATTTCTCAATTAATCCATCTTCTCCCTTGGTCCTCAGAGTTAGTGGGGTGCATCCTAAATCAAGTTCAGGAGGGAGAAAAGTTGCAATCTGGAGGGAGGAAAATTTCTGTAATGATGCCAAGGAATTGTGCCTTCAACCTCTTGAATATCAACAAAATGTTAACAATATTCTTGGTACTCCTAGCAATTCTACACAATTACAGAAATCATTTCTAAAATTTTGAAATGCAAATGATTTCAATATGCATGGAGATGGCATCAAATAATGGCCATTTGTAATTAATGGTAATAAACAAAATCAATGACATTAAAACAAAATATCAGTGTAGTACAGAGATATAGAAATGAATTCCAGTCATCATTTTCCCTTCAAAGTTCATGTCATTATAATTTTGTCATATTGATTCAATTTAACTAGAAACTGGGGTGATATCTATTGTTGATAGCCTGATTGATTATTTTTTCATACCTACCAAAAAAACTTCACCTCCTTCCTACTGACTCCACTACTAATTAGTTACCCTAGTATTAAACCCCGCATCATAGCACTTTTGGTGAAGAATGATGAGAAATATATATACCAATAGTGTGCCCATATTTGGATGGCAACAACTCCACACAGTCAACCTGAATAGCAACAACGCTTTGCTTATTCACTTTTTTGAGTTTGAAAACCATAAAAGTTTCCACCAGGAGTATTTATGGGGCAGGATAGTGCGGTCAGAGTTAGGGAAAGAGTTATTTTACCTGACTTATCCTTATCTCTATATGCATGGTATACCAGTTATAGAAAAAACAACCTCAGCCGCTATTCTTAGATAATCAAGATAATCAAATTTCTTTTCTTGGGAGAAAATGGAAGGTCACGCGTACTTCCACCAATTATCTTTCAAGTGATGTGTATTTCCACCAATAGCTTCAATAGTCCATCAGTGCTGCTCTTTCCACTACTCTATCAGGCCTAAGTAAGTAGTCTGTCGATAGTAAGTCAATCAATGAGTGCCCAACTAGGAGGTCCATTTATAGGTTATGAATCAGAGCTACAAAAAGGAGCAGAATTGACCTATAGTCACATGGAAGTTGGTGGCAGAGGAACCAACAACCCTAGGATCCTTAGAACTTTCCACCACTTGCCTTCATAAATCCTTAGTTGCTAAGTACTTAGACACCTTTGTTTATGCACGACTACTCGCTTGATTTATTGAAGTATTTCCTACTATAATAAACCCACCTATTCGTATGTCGATCTGAACCAATAACATAGTTCGGCACAGTTAGAGAATTATCTGGGTGGTAGGTCAAAGAAATCAACTGCTGGCTTTCCCTCGAGAGTATTAAACAGTCTCACGCAGATGTCATTTGCATTAGCCCCAATATTGTGGCAGGCATTCAAAAAGGTATTCAGGTGTTCCTCAGTAGTGAAAGCTATTTATTTCCTTAGTTTACTCTGCATCCTGAAGTGGTAGAAGCTTTTTAGGTACCCATTTCTTTTTTTTATTCATATCCAGTTCTAGCTCAAGATCGAGCATGGAAATAAACAACGCGGGGAACAAGTGACATCTTGAGCTATATGGGTGCCGACATGGTCGTCCCACCAGAATCTATATATGAGACGCTCGTTTTCTTGATTAGCCTACGATTTTAGCCATTGGTCTTGTAGTTCCTGTCATTGTTTTGTTCTACCGGACAACCACTAAAATATTGCATAAGAAAGTACCACTCCAACAGATGTATGGAAGAGAAGTTGTACCTGGTCTATTTACTGTGAAGGTTACTCATATGGCAGATGAAGAATCAAGTGCACAGAGGTTAGTTGATTTTATACAGTTGGAAGAATCTAGGTTCCTTTTTCTCTATGGAGATAGCAATGCATGACTACCATATAAAGACCAAGGCCTGAAAGAACGATGGGAGCTATAATCTGCTATAATCCGCTGGGCTCTTTATTTAGGGTAGCCCCTTGATGGTGTAGCTGATTCTTGTCCTGTAGCTTCCTGCTACTAGTTAGTTATGCTCAAGTGGTTCCAAACCCATCTCCAGATCGAAATCCCGAAGCATACCATACAGTTATACATAACCAAATGCAAATCAAAATCCCTTTCAATCCTCAGATATTGAATAGGCAAATGAGAGTTGAAGAACAAATTCTCCAACCCCTTGTCCTGAGAGCTTTCTAAACCAATGACTGGAGCTCGAGAAAGGCTCCCATAAATGAATGGTGACTCAACGGACCGGTGAGGCCTTTGGGGATATAACTAGAAAACGATAAAATTTCACGTAAAAAGAAACTTACATTTTGAATTAGCTACCTAAGCTTAGGAAAAATTTATCAATTCACATTACTACCAAGAAACTCACGAGGGATTTTGCAAGAGAAGAAGGTAATGTTAACTCTTCTTTGTGGCTATCCTCTTCAAGAGCCGCCTCTAGGTTCTCTCCAATGTTGTTTTATCCATGGAAATTAAATATCAAAATTATAAACCCTCAACAGCCGTGAATATCCATACCAATCTCCTCATCCACATAGGTGGCCTAAATAAATGACCAAAAATGCCACCCAATTCACACTACTTTCCCTCATAACCCACCAATCCCAAACCCCTCCATCAAACCCAAAATATTTGGGGCCAATGATCTGTTTGGACAGGCCAAATAGCTAGTTGAATAGTAATTGACGGAATTGGAGAATGAAATCTCTCCATGGGTTCACGAAAATGTCATCCACCAAGAATGTCGTAGAGGTGGGTTGAGAGCTATTGTGTCGAGAGTTGGGTTAACACCCACATTTGAATAATATATTTTTTTATTTTTTGTTTTATTTTTATTATTTTATTATATATATATATATATATATATATATATTTGTTTTATTTTTATTATTTTATTATATATATATATATATATATATATATATTTGTTTTATTTTTATTATTTTATTATATAAATTATATTAATTGCTTATATATTATATTTTTTTTAATAATTATCATATAAGAAGTTTAGTTTTATAAATTAGGATTAATATAAATTTTAATTAATTTTTGTTTTATATAAATATAATAATTTGTGTTTTTATAAATATAATATTTATTTAAAGGTATTTTTTGTTATAGTTTTAAGTATATATGATAAACTTGGATCGAGGACATTGGCCAAGAAGAGTTGTGCACATTGTGAATCAGGTGGGTGGTCATGATGTCAGATGTGAAATTTACCTCACCACTAATGCATAAAGGAGGTTTAACCTGATAGTGATAAGGACAGGTCATGATGCCTGTATTAAGAGGTCTAGGAATCGAAGTATTTAGCTAAAAATCCGAGATGGGGTCGGGCCTCTACCTTTATACTGCATCTAGATCTGAGACTGGTTATGGGTCAGCACCCCATTTTAATTATAATTGAGTCTTTGATTGGTTAAAATAATGTTCTTGGTGCTTCCACCAGTTCAATTATTAGATATTGGATCAACTGCTACAACGTTTAAAGGAACCCATGATCCTGGTGAATCTACGTCGAATGGTGCAGCTAGACGTTCGACGGTCACAGATCATGAATATAGTTATATTGAAGTTAGAAAAGCACCTTAAATGTATGGGACTTGTAAAGACTCTTGAATTGTCAAAGGATCAACAACTAGCTATGATGCTTCTAGCTAGGTATCAATATGGTACTAATTCTAGTACCTAATTCGTAATTGATGTAGGAACCTAAGTTTCCTTTTGCAAGTGCTTAATTGGGTTTGCTTCAATGGTGCAACAGGGATAAAAATGGTCAAGAGAAAATTCGTGCAATTGCTTTGTTGGATCTCTGAAGATCAAGGTGCATGGCACCAATATTATTAATAGAAGGTAGACAATTTACAAAATTTACAATTCATTGTCAAATTTCCAATTTTTCATGATACAATTATAAATGACTAATTCATATTCTTCTAGCTAGTCATTTTTTTATGCAGTGACTAAATTAATTGCTTATGTTAGTCATTTTTAACTCTGTCACTTATTATCTAGTCATATTTATTAACTCGTGACTAAATTAGTCATTAATTTTAGTCGTTTATAGTTGGATCAATCAAAATTGCTCATATTTAGTAGTAAATCACTTGAAAATCCTGTGGTGACTAGAATTTTTAGTCACCTAGTGGCTAATTCCTCATTTTGTACTAGTGCAAGTACATTGCAATACATCCTAGAATAAACATCGGGTTACAATACATAAGAAATACAAGTGAATACATTCCAAAGTTCCAATTACATCAACAAGATGCTCATGAAGCATTCTACTTTGAAATACCTGGTCAATAAGCCTCTGTTGGGGAAGAAGATATGTCATTGGAAACTTCTCTTTCAGGAGTTTGATTATGAGATAAATGTGAAGCCGATTCGCTTGAATGCTGGCCCTAGATCACTTATCGTGAATTGAGACAAAAGAAGAACCAATGAACATTGAAGATGGGTTTCCCAATGCACAATTATTCAAAGTTGAGATGGTTGATGACTATTATAAGAAAATAATTCAATTTTTGGAAACGGGAACAACACCAGAAGAGCTTACTACAAGTTAGAAGAAACAGTTGGTTGTTAAAGCCACGAATTTCTAGTTGATCGCTGGACAACTCTATAATCTAGGACCATACGAGATCTTAAGGCTATGTGTCCTACCACATGAACAAGGGAAAATATTGGCAGAGGTACATGCATGGATGCCAGTGTACATTATGGAGGTCGTGTTACTTCCAGGAAGGTGCTCCGTTTAGGGATTTGGTGGCCAACTCTCAATAATGATGCGACGGAATATGCGCAGACTTGCTATGTCTGTCAAAGAATAGGAAAACTGTCAAGGAGGGATGAGATGCCATTAGTGCCTTAGGTGACACTACAACCATTTGAAAAATGGGTTGTGGAATTTGTGGGGCCAATCAACCCACCTAGGAAGAGAAATGGTGCGTAGTACATCACTATAGCGACAGACTAGGGTAATTTTTAGGGGCGAAATTTTTCCAATTAGCTATTTTTGGGTTTTTTTCAAAAAATAAATTCGCTATTTGGTCATTTTTATTGTCTAATATCGCCTATATTTACATAAATATTATTTTTAATCATAATATTCGCCAAAATATACACATTTTAGTGTTAATTTTATGTTTCATATTTAATATTCTCCTACCTGTCTATACACATGTTTTTTTCAATCCAAAACAATTGCCTAGAATACTATACTTAAGTATAATATTAGAATCCTTAAAAAATACCTTGTGACAGACTATTTGATAGATGGGAAGGGGTCGCACCTGTAGTATATTGCACTGCTACGACAACAACGAGGTTCCTATTTGACAACATTGTTACTCGGTTTGTATGTCCAATGATATTCATGAGCGACCATAGGAGTCACTTCATCAATCACACATTCAATGCATTAACATAATAATTTCAAATACAACATAAGAAGAGTACCTTGTATCATCCAGAAGAAAATGGAACAGTTGAGGCAATCAACAAGGTGTTGGAGCATGCACTCACCAAGGCATGTAACGCGAACCGTGATGATTGGGATGTAAAGATTCAAGTAGTCTTGTGGGCATATCACACCACTTGCAAAAAAATGACAGGGTAGACACCATTCAAGTTGGTGTATGGGCAGGAGGAAGTCATGCCAATGGAGTACATTGTTCCTAGTTTGCACATTGTCACAGCAACATGAATGAATGATGAAGGACCATTAGAGGAAAGCATAACACAGTTGCTACAGCTAGAAGAACACAGTTTCACTGTAGGATTTTATCATCAGGTTGAGAAGGATCGCTAGAAAGAGTGGCATGATCGACATACCAAGAACAAACACTTTCAACAAGGAGACCTAGTGCTTATGTATGACAACAAGTTTTCCAAACATCCAAGTAAGTTTCAAATGCATTTGTTAGGTCCATATGTTGCCAATTCCAATACTTCAGGAAGTGCAGTACAAATGTAACAGTTAGATGGTGTGATGCTTCTTGAGCTGGTGAACGGCAGCAGGATGAAGCCCTACAAGATGGGCTCGGAGTTGCACGATACTTGAGGCACTGCGCTATCTAAAAATAAAAAATAAATGAAAATATCTCTTTGTTTTTGCATAGGATAGACATCAGGTGGATTGCGGACCAGAAGGACATGGCTACGCAAGTAGAAAATTCAGTATCACAGTTACAGAGTCATGTCACGATGGACATATGTTTGTGACAGAGTCAAATTAGCAATAAATGTAGATAGTTAAAGCAATTAACTGACTGTGCATTTTCAAGAGACGTGCATTAATGGCAGATCCGACCATTGGATTGGGTGGATCAATCTCAAATTTGGGTGATTAATGCATGATTTGGTTGAAACGATTAAGGATGATTTGGTCATGATGGTTGTGCGATCACCTCGGTGTTATAAGAAGAGCTCAAGAACGGTCGAAATTCATCATTATGAAAGCTCGAGTTGGTGACAAAGGTGCATATTTGTTGCAGTAAGGTGTATTGCATTATGCAATTGAGTTGCAAAGTGCAGGAGTATTTGATTTGTTGAGCACCATGAGTTTTAGTTTCCCATAGAGAATTTAGTGGAGCTTGTGCGACACATAGAGTGATCCAGTTACAGTCAAGATTTCCAGCGAGAGGGACTCACCAGTTATCTATGTGACCATTTAAGAAGAAGTTTCAAGCATTCCAGTGGGTTCATCATCCTTTCCAAAGAATAATAGGAAGGCGCAATGACCTACATCCCTAGTGCAACAGAAGAAGCAAACTAAAACGTCCACGTGGGCACAAGAGGAGGCACCCACATAGACGGGTCCATTGATGTCTAAGGATGAAGAATCATCAGCTCACATAGGGGAATCCACTATAGATATCCTTGGGTATGTGCCTCCCTATCAGCCCAATGTGAAGATGAGAAACCTTATGAAGAATCAGAGGTACCCAGTTGGGATGCCAACGATACCGCAAGGCATGGTATGCCTCATGGATATTGTGCCCTCGATTATGCACATGAAGTATGACGATCCTGTTCTGCTCACATCAACAGAGATTACTACATATTACCCATACCAGCGGCAGAAGGTGGTCCAGTATTAAACATTTCATAGGAATAGGAACGCGATTTAGAGAGACCAAGGTTGTTGGGGCTTATCAACATGCCACACTTTGGATGGTTGACTGAAGCAAATTCATGCATGAAGAAGCTCTTGGCTTGCTTCCATGGTGGGATTTTGTGGCTGGACTGATTGGTCACAGTCACTATGGCACTCATTTTAGACATCATGGCATTGCCCAAAGACGGTTCTGACCCATCGTAGTATTTTAAGGGGAAAGACAATGACAAGAAGTTGACCGCAAAAATGAATAAAAGATATAATTTGCAGCACAATAGACAGACATACCAGATTGACAGCATAAATTATCAGGTTGTCTACAACAAAGAGAGAATCTTGACTAATAAGATAGTTAGAATGAACCAACCCAACCAATGTAACTTGGGGGTCATTGCATGCACAGAGCAGTGTGCCCAAGGGGTGCAAATGAACTGGTCATTATTCTTAATGAACCAGTTGATAGACAATGTGCAGGTAGTCCAGTTCGCTACTCGTTTTTATTGTGCTTGAGGCTTGGATGGAGCTGGAAGATTACCAAGGAATGGACGTGGAGGCTGTAAAGTTTGTAAGGGTGTGTGCTACCAAAACCTAAGGTATGTGAAGGACTCTGTGCAACTTAAGGACTGTGCAATTCAGTTCTGGATCTATTGGGAGGCACTCCAGGCTGCAACTATGAAGGTTCTATGACTGACAAAGTAGGTAGTTAGAAAATTCCAACACATTATCGGGTTTTACTATTGGGTTGCACACCATTCATGTGTAGGCGCGGTGTGATCCAGATAAGTAGTGGTTGCTAAAGCCATACAAGCTTTCTGATGCAGAGCTAGAAGCTATTATTGCTGATTGGACAATGAAATGGTGTGAACCTGTCAGCCTCAAGGAAGTGTCGACGGGTCCACCAGTGGATGTACTAGTCAATCTTGTACCAAACCTGCCAAGTGACCATGACTCCGATGAAGTGTCGATGTGAACCTCGACGAATTCAAAATCGGAATGTCTATTTTAGGAATCCCACACAAAGAAGAGACAAGACCAGGGTGTGACTAGCAACGTAACACCAGTGACTGAGGAGCATTTTAGTCGTATTATCATAGCCATTACAACAACAATTGATGTGGCAGGAGAACAAATGAAGAAGCAAAAAATAGACGGATTTGGTGAGGTAAAAAATCGCCTTGAGTCATTGCTTGATGTAGTCATAAAAATGGTACTAGAGGAAACCAATTTGTAGCACATTGGTTTGACCAGCACTATGACGTAGGTTTGGAATTTGCAAATTCCGCCGCATGTGATTGAGACCAAAAGTGAGGACCTAAAAACCTCACTTCAACAATTTTAGGAATCGTAGACATCAATGCATTGTCGACCTAGACATTGGTGCAGTTGTAGAGGGTTTCCAATCAGGAGTTGGTGGATAGAGAGTAGATAATTTACAACCACCTTTTGAGGTCATAAGAGAAAGAAGCTGAAGCACGAAAGGAGATCGAGGCATTGAATAAGGAGAATGATAGGCTAGATGAGGAAACAAAGAAGAAGATTGAGGAGCTCAAGAGGAAACAAGATCAACTGATAGTGGATAAAGCGCAACTTTGGGACAACAGATTACACTTAAAGAACGTGGTTTTGGTTGCTTATCAACAAGTGTTGAAAAAAACCGAGGACTTGGACACAGAGGAAAAAGAAGAGCGGCTTGGGTCCATAATTGCACAGTTGAGGCACGACAACGACGATATACACATTATAGTGGATCCAGGAACACAAGTAGAGGAAGCTATGGAAAGGAAAATCACCATTGAATACTTGGCGACACGGCTGGAGGAACTGGAGCAAGAAGTAAAGCGAGTCACTAACGCGCCTACACAACTTTGGGGCAGTGTAGTATAGGATGCATAACTGGAATAACTTACAATGTAGTTGCAGGAAGCTGAGGGACAGTTGGCTACATTGAAGGCATCACTTAAAGTGTTGCCACCAATTGTACAGGTCACAAAGGAAGCTGAGTTGAAGGAGTTACAACTATGGGTCATCTAGGTCAGGGATCATCAGCCGATGCACATAACACAGTTAAACAATTTCCAATACGTTGGAGCTGAGTTGTCAGTAAAGCTAGTTTCAATGCTACAGAACATTCATGAGGGAAAAAAGGATGTCACTTCCAAGATCACCGAGCACCCATTAGAGCGATACGTGACAGAGTGTCAGGATATTAGTGAGAATATCAAGGAATAGGTCATAGAAATCACCCAGCAATACAAGGAATTTAAGGTAACTATCAGTGCGTACACCATTTCCAGCTGACATGGCTCAAGGGCAAGCCACAAGATTTTTTTGGGGTCCTGTTGGAAAGAAGTTTTGCGTAAGTTAGCAACGCAACATCGCGGATGTTGCATAAGGTGGAAAACGACACACATGGCAGATTAACCATATTTTATGTATTTTGGTAATATTTTGTAGATTTCGACCGCATTATGTGGACAGTGGTAATTATTTTTTATATTTTGGTCCAAGTAGTTAGAAAGTGGACTTAAGTGGACCACATATGTAAATGCACAAGCCTATAACTAGATCTAGGATTGTGAATGTTGAGGGGGATTGGGAGATATGCTTGTTAAGAATTAAAATATATGTGTGAGATGAGATCCTTTGATATGTGAATTGAATAACTGTTTTAGAGAATATGTGTTTTTCCATGGAGATTAATATGACATGACAAAGGTTGAGCAAAAACATTGTGTCTTTTTCCATCTTCCTATTTTCCTATTTTCTGTAATCTAAATGTGAATTCTATGTGAATGATGCGATGCTTCTCTGTTATGAATGATGATATCATGATAGATTTGTTTATGCACCAATGTTTATATAGCGATATGAATTAGTTGATATACTAAATAATGGACTGAATGGATAATCTGAATGATTATCTCTATTAATTAATGTTGCATTGAGTTGACAGTAGATGTGTAGTCATCATTCATACTGCGAAAACTTGGTTTCAACAGTTCTCCCTTGAACGCATCGGGTGATACTTCATCTTCTTCGCAGATGTTGTTGGACGGGGTAAAACATGTCTGGGCTGGTGCTTAGGGAGATCATTGCATTTAGCCTATCAACATAGAGTGAAGCCCTGTCGATAGGTTTCGTGACAACACCAGTTGAAAACTCTCCTTGTACAAAACAATATTTCACTTCCACAAGGTGTTGAGATGTCTGATGATGGAGAGCAGAGTGAAGAACATGAGAGATGCCATGGATTGAAGGAATACCTCACTCTTTCAAAGGCTTACTTGATATATTCTAGAGCATCCAACCACATGGTTTCCTCTAGGAAATCCTTCATCACTTTCACTCTATTAGGAGGCCCTAACAGTCATATGGGAGATGAATCTAAAATCCCAAATGTTGAGAAATGTTCAGATAAAATCCAACATGTAGATTTCAGGAATGGACTCTATGTGCCCTCTCCTATAGCAAATCAAATTGTTGAAGATGAAGAAGAAGCAAATTCTTCCACATAGTCAATTCGAATTAAAGAAAGTCTCCTTGGAGTGACTTCTTCTCCTACTGCTCCGGAATTTTATGAGATCTATGATATCTCATATTCTCACACAGATGATCCAGAAGAAGAAATTCGAATATCTATTTTTGAAGAAAAACTCTTCTTCCATTCTATGCAAAATTTCTCCAATAATTCTTCTATTTTAAATTTTGTGCATAGTTTACCGATGATTCTTTCAAAATATCAAGAGGAATTTTATTTCTCTATCTCTAATAATGTTGCTAGTGTGAAAATAAGTAATACCATGGATATTTTGGAAATAATATCATATTGTAGGAGTGATCCATTCACTCTTGTTGATCTAGATCTTCCAACAAATTCCTACATGATTGCATGCACCAATACTCAAAATTTTGGAGAAGGAGAAAATTGTGCATCTACCATCTAGGTGGAACAAACTCTTGGATGTGATATGAAATTATTTGGATCTGATATGATATTATTTGTATCTGATTTGATCATATTTGGTTCATTTTTTAATCTTCAAGAGCCTCCAAACATGCTTGTGGCTGGTCTCATCAATTTTGGTGTGACAAATCAAGTACCGCAAGTCTCCTTCAAACTTGTTGCTAGGGATTTGATGTCAGTTTCCTCTTATGAGTTTGTTGATATTATATTTTGTGAATCATTGATTATTTCTGAAGCTATAACAAATTATGGAGCTCAATAATTCTCTCTCCACAGTCCCAGGTCTTCTCTACCTATCTATTTGATCACATGCTCATCTCCTCACAAAACTAGTAAAGAGGGATACATTCTGCATCTTCCTAGACACTTGCTCCTAACACTAGGGGATGATTTTAACTCACATGGTTTGATGTTCAAGAATGAATATATGATTCACTTGGTTGTTCCTTACATGGTTCAAATTCTCAAGCACCTTTTCTCTCTCATTAGTTGATTTCAGTTGCTCTACATGGGTTCAGTTTTCATTTAGCAACAATCTATATTTCTGATTCAGTTGAGCATATTCTTCTTCATCAAAAGAGGAAAATTCCTCTAGACATAATAATTTATTTTGGACTAAGAGGTTCACATGCACAGATTCAGGATGTTGTTGCACAGAAGAACCAGAATACTGCTTTGTTGCATAGAAGAACCAGAATAGTGCAAAACATTACAGCAAAATATTTTGCAAGTTTCAAAACTTGTTTTCCTGATTTACTGCTTATATTGAGGGGGGGTTCTTTCCATGAGGTTTTCCCCTATTTCCTCGGTTTATTAATCATCACTTTTTATCTTTTAGATTGTATATGGGTGAATTTTGGCCTTGTTTCCAGGGCCCACAGTTGTCCAAGTTAGGATTTAGGGGGATGTTAGGATTTGTAATCCTACCTTGTCCAAACTGTCCATTATATTATATTTTCCTAACTTAGGAGTCATTTAATTATTATTGGGTCCACTAGTACCATTAGGTCCACTTGGCCTAATGGGGCCGCATGTACTAGTCACTAGAGTGTGGGGAACACCGATAGAGGATAAATGGAACTGACTACACCTTCATGCATTAGTATAGGTGCCTCCTAGACCAATACCTACATTTTAGGAGCCACTGGGAGTGCCAAAACCAAACTCCTTCAACTCTTGGAAGTTAGTAACTAGTCAAGGTTAGTTATGGTCCAGTTACATTCAGTTAGATATACTACAGCTCAGTTAGCGCCAGTTATGCATGGATGCATGTGGCAAGGCACTACTTCTCACCTACTTCTCACCTACCACTGCAGTTAGACTGGTTTTATTGATTGTAACAGATTGAAAAACTGGATTAGACATCTGGAGTTAGCCAGTTGAACTCTGATAGTGATTTAGAAAATTGTAGTTAGCCATGTAGTCATATTCGAATTCATCTTTCATGATTGGAATTCTCCTTTATGTAACACTATTGTATAATGCTGGTATTAATGAAGTTTATACTGTAACTATAATGAGAAATTATTGTCTGTTTCCTATGAGATTTGTTTGGTTCAATGGGTATTATTCATTCCTTTTCACTACAAATAATTAAGAATCTAATAGCACTCATTGCTTGAATATCAATGGCATATTAATTCTAACAAGGAGACCATCTCTGAAACCACAATGCATTAAGAAAAAAATGGTGAAACTGTACCTACAACATGAATGCACAAGGTGCTTGTCGAGGCCTCCATCTAACTGACACCATGGCCTCTACTCCAAATCCAAGAAAAAGTAAATGGACCAAGGTCGCAGGAAATAAAACCCTTTTAAATTCATAGCTAGTTTGTTGCGACAACAAGATAGGTGTTGGATGCCACCCTAGATACCTCTCACCTCAACGATCCATGCTCCCAAACATTGGAAATAACATTATCCCTCAAGCAAACATTTCATGTCGCCAAAAAATCCTAACCTCCCAAACATTACATTATCACCTATTTTTTTTTGCAACAATTATTAGGACCTCACGATCACTATGTGATCCCTTCGGGTAATAAGAAAATCATCCCACAATAGGTTTGAGCTTACTTGACTACACATCTTCCTCCAATCTGAGTTCTAGTTAGATGGCCTCCCATACTTCCTCAATTCTTTAAAACATAAAATGTGGCACAAACGATGCACACCCCAAATATCCTGCACTGGAAACCCTAAACCCCAACTTCAAATTCAAATACTAGACTCCAACTCCTCCAGTCCAACACAAACAATGCAAAAACCAAAACACAAAAAAAATGATAACTGCATAATTATGTACAAAACTACATTCAAACCCCCAATTTCAAGAAAATAGCTACAAGGAGACCATCCTTGGAATGTGCAAGGGAAAGCAAGAAACTCCATAGCCACAATGCATTAAGCAAAAAACTGGCACATACTGCACTTGCAACATTGAATGCACAAGGTGTCAGGCCATGCCTCCAACCCTCTCGCCTTATGGCCTCAACTCTTAAACCAAGAACAAACAAGGCCTGCGAGCAAGAAAGTCCCTACCTTTGAAAAATAATTAAAATGAACATTTTGTCGAACTTAAATAGCACAATTATTGAAATGAACATTTTGTCGAATATAAAAAGCTCTTCTAAAAGCATATGTTGTATTTTCTAAATAATTTTTTTTAGAATTTAGCATATTTATAAATATTAGTAGTAATCTAAATAAAATAAGGTAACAAATTATAAATGAATCTTCTCAATGGGTCTTCTTATCGTGCATCATTAGCCATTCCAATGATAGTGTCATCGCAATCATTTAATTAAAAACAAAAAATAGTTTGAAAATCAATGTTTAAATTTTCTTTCATTTTCATTTTATATAGCAGCGGGTAGTACATTGTAGGTGAGTGTATCACCTCATTTAAACTTTATTAGATTTATGGTTGGCATCAAGCACATTCTTCTAACCATGGCCATATGTGTGGGATTTGCACTCTGCATGAGAGCACCAACCTATGGATACAATAACAATAAAAATATAACAAAGTAATAAGGAACAAACTTATGCAAAAAAAAAGGAAACTTCTCATCCAAATGGTAGAGTCATATTGAACAATGCAAAAAACAAAAAACACATAAAGTAGAAACATTCCTCTTTAGTTTATCTGAAGTTTTTATTCATGAATTTTATTTTTTTCTCAATATATTTAAGCCTCATTTTTATGGTCTAGCACCAATAAGATTTTGAAAAAATTCTAAGAGAAAGTAAAATAACTAATGGTTAATGTTTTTTTTTTTCAATGTGGTTCACCCACCGGCTTGACCGACGGGCTACATCCACAGAATAATTTCAAGAGGGCCCACCCGAAGGGGCCTCACTCTCGGCACACTTCATGCCTAACCCCAAGAGCGTCAAGGAGAATGGATCCCGCGACCTCACTTGCCAGGAGGCCTAACTACGGTTGCTCGACTGCTTGAGCTAACTCTTAGGGCTAACTAATGGTTAATGTTGCACATTACACATTTCTAAAAATTAAATGTACTTGCATGGAATTAATAAAAAAATGTGAAAAAATGGAAACTTCTAATCCAAATTGTAAAACAATATGGAACAATGCAAAAAACGAAAAAACAAAAGCTAGAAACTTTTCACTTTTGTTTATAAGAATTTTCAATGCATTAAATTTGTTTTTTTCTCAAATTATTTACGCATTATTTCTATTGTATAGCACCAATATGATTTTGAAAAAATTCTAAGAGAAATTAAAATAACAAAAACATTAACCTTGCAGTTTACACATTTCTAAAAATTAAATGTAGTTCCACGAAATTAATAGAAAAAAGTGTAATCAGATGAAAA
>LPNX010761385.1:374799-394864 GCA_001517045.1 Pseudotsuga menziesii | reverse complement strand
ATATTTCTAATTGTTGTAGTAACAAATACAATGTTGGTATTATGTCATAAAATAATTTAATCAACTTAAAATTAAATACAAACTATAAATAATATTACTAGACACTATGTAAGGATTCAAAGTCTATGACTTTCCTCATCTTGAAAAAACTCAATCTAGCGGAAGTTCTAAATTCTAGATCCACTAAATAATTACAAATTTAATGAAATATGTGCTTATAACAAATTTACTACAATATAGGGAACATAGAGTACATTCTTGAACTAGCCATGCTGGATTTTAATAGAACCTCTACATGTTGCTAGGATCTGTGAATTATCCCCCATATGAATACTAGGTCCTCCTGATAGATTGAGAGTGGTGAAGGATTCCCTAGAGGAAACCATGTGGTTGGAGGCTCCTGAATCTATAAAGTAAGCATTCGACTGAGTGAGGTCTGCTTTCAAAGCATGGAACTTCTCATATTCTTCATTCTTCTCTCCATATTTAGACTTCTCTACACCTTGTGGAAGGGAAATATTGTTCTGTTCAAGGATTTTTTTCAACTAGTCGATGGTCTTCTTCATGCATTGGCTCTCTGAGATGAAAGCCTCTCATATAGTATGGACACTTAGTCTTATGGAATTTATTATTTTTCTTGGAACCCGAGGCTCATCGAAAGATCTTTGATTCTCCTTTGGCTTCGAATCAGTGTATTTGGGATCCTTCCCTTCGTGCTTCCCTCTTACTTACACATTGTTTGAGTCTATCATCAAGAGTGCTTGATTCTTGGATGTTTGAATAACTCCCATTTGAACCAATTTATCTTGATCTTGTATTAAGGACTCAACAAAAGCATCTAGAGAAGGAATCTTCCGATTAGGGATGGAAGCTCTTCCGAAATGGAATGTATCTCAACACAGACTAAGTACTCGTAGCCAATATTGCTCAGTATAGAGAACACAAGGATCATATTTCGCTCTAATCCACATTGTTTGCATTGCAATACTAGTGACTTGTATTTTGTAAAGAATTACTGAATAGATTCGAAACTGTTAGGATGTAGATAAATGAGCTCATTCTCCAATATGTTCCCTCGAAGTTCATCTTGTTTTCCAAACAAATATTTAAGCTTCTCCCAAGCTTCCTTCGGAGTCCTAAGTCCCTCAATATGGAACAAAGGATCCTGAGAGATATGGGTGCACATAAAGTCGAAGGCCTCATCAAGATGATTCAAAAATTTGTTATTCTCAACATGTTGTTGGGGCTCAGTTTCTCTTCCCATAGTCATCCTATACAAGCCAAGGTTGTGGAAGGACACCTGCAAAGCTTCCCTCCAATCAGTGTAGTTCAAGGGTGTAAGGATTCGGGGTAAGAGACTTGAGGAATCCATATTTCCATATGATGAAACAATCAATTCATTAAGAATATACGTAGATACCTACAAAAAAACTGCAAAAACTAAATTCAATTTGCAATCATGTCAGTTTCAAGCCTTTCCACCTCGACATGTACACTTTCTAAAAGTCTTTCACACGTAGATAGACTTCTTTGAGCAGAATTCAGAGGGAGCAAGGATATCATTCTAGGATTTATGTGGAAACTCAGATTATTTTGGTGTACAATGGAGATCAAACAAGACTTACGACTAGCCTGAAAGAAGGATCTGATACCATCTTAAATTTGTGAACCTATTGATATATAGGAAAATGAGAGAAATTGTGAGGTAGGATTATGTAGTGGAATTTAAAGAACAATGTACACTAAATTAGAAAAATTTGAGACAAATATGATAAGAATTGATCAATTAATTACAACGTTAATCTTCATTAATTCAACAGTAATACAACAATGTTACAATAAGGAGAATTCAAATCATGTGGATAAGATTTGAATATGCCAACTCAATATGTCTAAATAGCTAACTCGGAGTGTCTAAATCACTGCATGGGGGCCACTAGTCTAACTCCCAATTTCTACATAAGTCCAACAATAAGATAAACTAGCTAAACCAGTTAAACTAGTGAGGTAGGTGGAAAAAGACACCACTTCCCCATGCATCCATGCAAAACTAGCGCTAGACTGACTGAGCGTGATGTAATTGAATGTAACTGGAAGTTGACTCGGCATAATTTCTTACCTACCACAACCAACTGATGGAGGCTACTAGTGGCACTCATAGTGGTCTCCAATAATGTAGGGACTGGTCTCAGAGGAACATAAATTCATGCATGAACATACAATAAGTGGAATTTAACCTCTATATGTGTTCCCCACACTCTAGTGCAGTAATAATATCCACCTAAGATAGGGAAGATGATCAAATAGACTATATATGGACAAGGGAGGATTATATAATCCTAACAATATGAAGATCATTATAGACTTACTTCAACTTCAATGATTGATATCTGTAAACAATACAAAATAAAATTAGGACATTTGATTACCTATTATACTCAAGGTAATGACCTTGCTGAATCATCAAATAATAATCTAATGAGGATCATCAAGGAGGTTCTTTCTAAAGAGAAGATATCTTGGGATTCACAGTTGAATTATGTCTTATGGGAAGTGTTATCACTCTAGGAAACTCCTCTAGGTTGTAGCTCGATGATGCATTAGAGAAAATTTGGGCTCTAAAATGGGCCTTATAAGAAAACACGCCAATAATAAATTTTGTGAGTTGGAGTTCAAGAACCAATAGAATTTCAATAAAATGAGTCAACCATAATGGTTGAATTGACATATTTGTCATAAAAGAAAACTATTTTTTTGTTCATATTTTTGACATATCTCTCTGTGTTTTTACTCAAATTTCAAGCAGGAGAGCTCGTTGGATGTGGAATTTAATTCTGCATCCAACGAGTACCCACACTACATACTTATGATGGACCCCCCTACCCCAAAAACAAGAAATACCTAAAAAATGTCATGATGATGTCATCATCACATTTTTTCAGGTATTTATTGTTTTTGGGGTAGCAGGGTGTGTCAAAACTATGCAGTGTGGGTACTCGTTGGATGCGGAATTAAATTCCACATCCAACGAGCTCTCCCGCTCAAAATTTGAGTAAAAACACAGGGATATATGTTGAAAATACGAACACAAAAAGTTTTTTTTCATTCTTCCTCCAAAATTAATAACTATTATTTATTATTTTTACTATTATTTTATTATTTTAATTATTATTTTATTATTTTCCTTAGGAGGCCCATTTTAGACCTCAATTTTCCTCTAATTCCTGGTAACTTAAATGTCTTTATGGTTTTTCTAAATGGTTAAAATCAGATGACCTAAAAGACCTCACACGCTCAAGACATGCATAAAACTCAATCAAAATATAAGGCTTCTAACTACCAATGTTCAGAGGTTTGATAATAGGGTGAAAAGATGGAGAACTTACTATGCTGGCATATTTATATATAAAGCAATTACATATAAATGGATAATCACAACAAGGAAAAGTACTTGTAATTCAACTCATCAACATACAGATAGGGTGATAGCTATCAGATATTAAATAACATGAATAAAGCTAAATCAGACATTCAAGCACAAGCACAGAACATAAAATATATGGAAGCTGAACATATAATAGCAAACGAGCTTACATTAGATTATGAATAACATGAGAAGCTTGATAATAATAATGGTCTAAAGGTCCCTGAAGTCGAACCTTTTCTTCAACATAAGTCTTAGGCTTTATGGCCTTTACAAAAATATTCAGATCCTAAAAAGTTGGATCTGATTTACTAAAGATAGATAAAATAAATGTTTTTTGCAAAATTAGGTCAAAAACCCTAATTTAAGTACTAGTCTATCCAACGCTAACACTTGTTCACTCATTGAACTCTTTGAAAATTGTAGTGATTACTGAAGTATAGCTGTAACCTGTCATATGATAGATAAGACACTGTTTGTAAAAAAACAGGTAGGGTTTGTGACCCTTTTCTCCTTGATTGTATCCTCAAAACTAGAACATACCTCCTCTAATGGTGCTTTAAGCAAATTTAAGCTTTATATTTCATTCCTAAGATAGTTGTATTTGTAAAAACTAGTTCTATGTGCCAAAATATCTTTCTGCACCCCCCCTATTTTCTTTCGATGGTTAAGGAAGTAGAGTCCTGGGTCTGTTAGCTGTCGAAAGCTCTACTTTCTATGGCTAATGAATAGCTATTGCGTTCGCCTAAGCCATCAAAAGCTATGTTTTCTGAAGAAAAAAAATTATTATCCTTTAATCAACCTTTTACACTTCACTCCTGATTTTATGGTACTCCTTCACCCTGCATGGGGTTTGGAATAACAACAACATCATGAACTTCCTCAGGATCTTTCAAGCTTGCTGCTGCATCTGCTAGGGTTTCTAGTGCAAGATGAGCTTGAGGGATAGGGTTTGAGTTTTTCTTCTACAACCTCATTAGCCTGATCTTTCTGTAAAGTTCGGTGTTGTCCCTTATTAGCCTCAGATTCCTTCTTTTCAGTAGGACATACATCCCTCTCATTTCTAGCAGAGAATTGTGTAACTTAGCATTATTCTTGGTTAATATTTCATTATTTATTTTTACCTCTTTGTCTAAGATCTCCATTTCATGTATTTTCCTAAACAGCTGGTTGATCCTCTGAGACCTAGGTTTGCTTGAAGAAGTCTCTACTATTGGTTCATCCTAACCTTCCCTTGGTGTTGGTGAAGGAAACTCTTCATTTTCTGCTGCAACCTGCTCTATTAGGTCAACTTCTTCCTCCTTTTCTTCTTTTGAGTCTGAGTAGGGTAAGTTCAGGATATTTCCACTTTGTGCTGGGGCCCCCTTCTCCTTTACATTGAAGTCCAAGTTTGTTTTAGCTTGGTTGGTTTTATAAGTGGGAGAAGGCTGATCCATTATTACTAGTGAGATAGCTGTCCTCTTCCTTTTTCCACTCCTGGGGGTGGTGGATTTATTTGAAGGGGATTTTCCTTTATCTTCTGGCTATAGGCCTGTTTCAAACTCATTCCAGAATAAAAAATATGCCCATGATATGTTTCTCCTTTGCATCAATTCTTGAACTATGTGTTGTATCAGTCCATGGTGAGATAAACTTCCTACAATTTTAGTGGGTTGGGCCTTTACCTGATGGGCCATATTGGTTAAGCTCTGGTGGAGGTAGAAGGGTAGGTTTAAAGGGCTTCTTACTATAAAATGATTCATTAATTTAAAGTGATATATCATCACCCTGTTATACCTTCCTTCACAGGTTATGTAAACCAAGATTGCTTTCAATAATTGCTACCACCTCTCCTCTAGCCAGGTGTATGCAACACTTTTCTTCCATACTACATCTCCATGTTCAGGTTTTAAATATGATATGAACTCCACATTTTTAGTAATGGTGGTATTAAACCATTTCTCCCCAGTTCTTGGGAGTTCTATCACTTCTGCAATTAGGGATTCATCCACTAGGAACTCTTCCTTTCCTATCAACGCCTTAGAGCCATCAAAAGAAAGGGCAAATGCTTGTGCCACTTGCTAGTGTGAACCCTGTATTTTTTCATAGAAACTGTAATAGCCTAGATCTTTGAAGAATTGGAATACTTATAGATGTGAATCAAGATAGTTGATGTCCCCTAGTTCCTGTCTAAGAGTAGGTCGTGCTCCCCTTTTCATCTCTGAGTTGTGCTTCTTTGTACCTGCAAAAATCCAAAATTCGAACTATGTGAAGGAATTTAGCGCGCTCGTTTCAAGGATGGGCTTGAGCAGTAAGAATGCATGAAGAGAATGTGGAGTGTACTAAATATGGTGTTGATTTTGAGGGGTTAACCACTTGATTGGTACTTGAGTAAGCTGATGGTGGATTCTGGTGATAACCAAGAGATCGCCAGCCTAGTAATCATTTCCAGCTAGGACTTGATGCTTCGTGGAGGCTTTACTGCTGTCCTAGGACAGATGGAGGGAAGGCTAGGGTTTTTATTTCCATCAGTCATTTCAAATCAATAACGATAGTTTAGCCACCAATTTATGATTTATTGCAGTCCCCTGGTCTTTTTGGTGGTTTAAAGTGCTAGATTATGACACGCCTCATGCTGATGAGTTTGATTTTGATGGACAGATAACCATTTTCCTTTTTTGGCCTTTTCGGTTGTTAAGAGAATCTAGGGTTTAATTCACAAGCTATTGAAAGCCGGGATTTTTGGTGGCTAATGAACCATTGGTATGTTCGCCTAAGCCACCGAAAGTCTCCTTTCCAAAATTTATTAAACAACGTGAATGAGCCTTTTGGTAGTTAAATTTCTTCTTGGACCACCTCATTTAGTTGCCGAAAGGTGGGATTTTTGGTGGCTAATGAACTATTGGAAAGTTTTCCTAAGCCACCGAAATTTCCCTCTCCAAAATTTTATTAAAAATGTGATCACCAGGATTTCGGTGGTTAACATGGTCCTGAGTTGAAATTGTTAGATTCCGAAAGTTAGACTTTTCAGTGGCTAATGAACTGCTAGAAAGTTCTCCTAAGGCACTGTTGCTCAAGATTAAACACCCTTGTAACCTAGGGTCTGGGGTTACCAACTTACTTATAAACTTGTAGACAATTAGCTTTAGTAAAGTACAGAAAGGAAATAGGAAGAAATACTTGACTCACCCGATTACCGACGGTTGATCCAAGATTAATCTTCTTCCGCTCTGCTTCTATCTAAATATTTTAGGGATGCACCTCCTTCACCTGCAAAGAGAAAATTCTCCAAGTAAAACCTTATATATGTATATATGACAGGTTAGATAAAAAATATATATAGTGCTTAATCAAATATATTCATCAACCATAATACATGAAAGAGACTCAACACAATGTTGAAAGAAGAATTCTCTTTATTAACAATCAGTGAATAAGATAAGTGTACAACCCAATACCTAAGACAAGGATTCCTCTGCATCCAAAGGACTCTAATTTCTGCTGCTCCAAGACTTCTGAAGATATACCACTAGCGTAACTTTTCTCTCCAAAATTTTTTCCTTAACGCCCTCCCAAGGCCTCTATTTATATCTTGGGAAATAGAGTGGTTTCGAAGGTTGAGGAGGTTGAGATAGTTGGGGTAGTTAATGATTAGGGCCCAATTAATCTCCATTAATCGTGATTTATATTTTTTAATGTTGAATGGATATGTACGTGGCTATTAATATAGGAAACCCGCATATGACATGCAAGTTGCTTAAAGGAAACCCGCATATGCTGATGTACGCGAATTGCAATGGAGATAGTCGCGTACAATACACGAGTTGTCAATGAAGATAGTCGGGTACGTACGCGAGTTTCAATGAATATAGTCACGTACACCAATCAAGACTTAGAAAAATCATATGGCAAGCTGGTTCATGGATAAATGCATCTCATGTCATGCCCATCTATAGTGTTTTGGAAATCTTCAATCCTAAAATGTCCTTTTTTGTACCAACATAGGGTGTTGGAGACATTTACCATCATACTCACTCTTTCGATCAAATTGGCCTAGTTAAACCACTATCCTAAGTTTAATTAACATCAGTGGAGCATTAATTACCATCATCCCAGTCACTCACACGCCTACCTACAGTCAAGGAGGATAACTTAGCCTTCTCCTACAGTCAAGGAGGCTAACTGGAGCACTCCAGGGGTGATCTGTGTGACATTAATGCACCTAATTGCTAACTGGTTGTTACTTTCAGTTCAACAAGTCAGTTACAGTCAGTTAAGGTGCCTCCATTCATTAAATATATTATTTAATGATTATTTAATTATTATTTAATGAACTGGAGTTAACAAGGCGCCTCCACCAACTTCTGATGGTCAGTTAAGCTTCAGTTAACCTCATCATGGTTCAATGGAGTCATGCAGTACTAGCACTTGATGGTTGGTTTGCTATGACATGTGTTTGATCTCCTTTAGTTGATATTAAGTCATTTATTGCACTCCGACTTCAGTTAGGGTTGGTGAGTCAATTAGGGTTTTGGTCAAGTGGTTAACTGAGTGAGATTGCATGGAAAAGGGTCAATTAAGCTAGACTCACTCATTGAATTCGAATTTTTCCCTTAAGTATTCGAATTCTTCATGGATTTAAGCCATTGCTCAGCATGGAAATTGTAACCCATTATTTTTTATAAAATATACAGAGAGGAAACCTATTTTGGTTCCAGTTATTTCCAATTCATGATTATTTCTTAATAATTCTTTGATGATTTTGATTCCTAGTTCCTAGATCATGTGCAAGAATTAATATGGTATCAGAGCATATGGTGGGATGAAGAATAATCTCTCAAAAACAATATTTTTGACAGATTTCTCCATGAGAAGTGAGCAATAGCTCAAAATTCCAGCACTGCACCAGAAGCCAAGGCTTACCACTTAATACCCCAAGTAAAGAACTTGTTGATCAAGCTTGCTTGATTGACTATGCTGGGTGTGATGAAAGCCTAAAATGTCATGCTTTCTGACCTTATGGTGCCCCTTTTGTTTTTATTTGTAGGTTTTATCAGGTACAACTTCGAATGGACTCATCAATCCCTCTTCTCACCCCATTCACAAGCTATTCGGAATGGAAGTTGAAGATGATTGCATATCTGAAGAGACGAGGTCTCTATGAGGTGTCTATTGGACTTGGAAAAGAGTATTATGAGAATGAGAATGAATAGATAAATGAATGTGATAGAGCTTTTGGAACAATAGGTCTGGCCCTTGATGATAGCTTGTACTACCCTATTGATTTTGCTGACCACCCAAAGGATCTCTGGACAAAATTGGACAGAACCTTTGGAAAGCACAATGAGGATCATAATAGTACTTTGGAGATCACATCCAGCACCACAAGAGTTCTTTACTAAAAATTCTTGGCCTCTACTCTCTCTGATGAAGTTGTTCAAGATGAAGATGAAGCAAAATCTTCTACACATTCAATTCGAATTGAAGAAAGTCTCCATGAAGTGACTCCTTCTCCTAATGCTCCGGAAGTTCATGAGATCTTTGATATCTCATATTCTCATATTATTGAAACAGAAGAAGACATTCAAATCTCTGATATTGAAGAAAAACAATGCTGCACTTCCATGCAAACATTCACCGGTGATTTTCCTTTGAATTCTGTGCAAAATTTACCAGTAATTGCTTCCGAAAGTGAGGAGAAATTTGATTTTTCTTCCTCTAATGTTGCTGCTGGTGTGAAAATATGTAAAAACTTGGATATTTTGGAAGAAATATCAGATTATAAGAGTGACACATTCGCTCCCCATGATCTAGATCTTCCAGCAAATTCCTGCAGGATTGCATGCACCAAAATTCAGAATTTTGAAGAAGAAGAAAACTGTGCATCTACCATCTCGGTTGACCATACTTTTGGATCTGATATGAACCTTATTGTATCTGATATGTTCTTATTTGGATTTGATGTGATATTTATTGGTTCAAAATTTCAGGTTCATAAACCTTCAGTATTGCTTGTAGCTATTCTCATCAACGGTGTGAAGAAACAAGTACCGCAAGTCTCCCACAAAACTGCTGCTGGGGATTTGATTTCATTTCATAGTTTTGGATATATTGTGAACTTATTTATATCTAATTTACATTCTGATGTGATATTATTTTGTTCATATTTTAAAATCCAAGAGCTTTCATCCATTCTTGTAGCTGCTCTCACCAATTCCGGTGTGAAAAATCAAGTACCACAGTTCTTCTTCAAATTTGCTTATGGGGATTTGGTGTTAGTTTCCTCTTATGAGGTTGATGATATTTTATTTTGTGAATCATTAGATATTTCTGAATCTATATCAGATTATGGAGCTCAAGCATTCGCTCTCCAGAGTCCCAGGGATTCTTTACCTTTGGTCACAAGCTCATCTCCTCATAGAACTAGTAAAGAGGAAGACATTCTGCATCCGCATGGACACTTGCTCCTAAGATTTGGGGCTGATTTTACCAATCATGGTTTTCTGTTCAAGGCTGAAACATATGAGTTTCTTGAGTGTTCCACACATGGTTCAAATCCTCAAGAACCTTTGCTCTCTCTTCAGATGATTTCAGTTGCTCTACATGGGTCCAGTTTTCACCGCGTAGCTGTTTATGTTTCTGATTCAGTTGAGTGCATTGTTTTTCTTCCAAAGTGGAAGATTCCTCCAGACATCTTCACCAAGATATTTTCAGAAAATAAGTTCACTTACCTCCGTTCACTGTTGGGGGTGAGTTCATCAGGGTGATCCAGACTACTTTTAGTGTTCAGCTTGAGGGGGGATTTTTTCCCACTGGGTTTTCCCTCTTTTCCTCACTTAGTTTGTTTTGAGCATTATTTTCAGTTGCTTTATTGTACAGGGTGACCTATGGCCTTTGTTTCCAGGGCCCTAGCATTTTATGCATCTATGTTTTCTAACTCTTCCTGAGTATAGCTTAAGGGGGGGTGTTAGAGACATTTACCATCATACTCAATCTTTCGGTCAAAATGGCCTAGTTAAACCACTATCCTAAGTTTAATTGACATCAGTGGAGCATTAATTACCATCATCCCAGTCACTCCCACGCCTACCTATAGTCAAGGAGGCTAACTGGAGCACTCCAGGGGTGATCTGTGTGACATTAATGCACCTAATTGCTAACTGGTTGTTACTTTCAGTTCAACAAGTCAGTTACAGTCAGTTAAGGTGCCTCCATTCATTAAATATATTATTTAATGATTATTTTATTATTATTTAATGAACTGGAGTTAACAAGGTGCCTCCACCAACTTCTGATGGTCAGTTAAGCTTTAGTTAACCTCATCAGGGTTCAATGGAGTCATGCAGTACTAGCACTTGATGGTTGGTTTGCTATGACATGTGTTTGATCTCCTTCAGTTGAGATTAAGTCATTTATTGCACTCCGACTTCAGTTAGGGTTGGTGAGTCAATTAGGGTTTTGGTCAAGTGGTTAACTGAGTGAGATTGCATGGCAAAGGGTCATTTAAGCTAGACTCACTCATTGAATTCGAATTTGTCCCTTAGGTATTCGAATTCTTCATGGAGTTAAGCCATTGCTCAGCATGGAAATTGTAACCCATTATTGTTTATAAAATATACAGAGAGGAAACCTATTTTGGTTCCAGTTATTTCCAATTCATGAGTATTTCTTAATAATTCTTTGATGATTTTGATTCCTAGTTCCTAGATCATGTGCAAGAATTAATATAGGGAATGTGAGAACTTGAACGGATAAGTGCCATTTGGTTTGATAACAGATGCCCCCTAATGTGTGAGGTCAGAGAGAAGCGATGGCCGAAATACATTATAATCATTATCTTTGGAGAACTCAGAATTCCAATGGAGCAGAGGTAGTACTTAAAACAAATACATGATAATGTCATATACAAAGTCATATCCGAGGATGCTATGTTCAATATACTAGAACACTAGCTCCTTTACAATATTTGATTACATCATATAGTACGGGTACACGACCACATATATTACAAAGGTGGATCGAAGCCACAATATACGATAATGATGAGTCTTCAAAGATCTAGAAGTTGTGTAAGTAACCACAACATAATCTTGTGCAACTTAGTCCATGGATGTGAAACTAAGGTCTTCATAAAAAATCCCAAAGAACCAATACAATCCAACCCATGTGAATATATGTTATTGAAGTCGAACATGGAGCGGATTCAACAGTTTGTCAACCAATCGGTGATAATCGACAACTGAAGCAAAGGAATTCACCAATAATGAAAGTGAATCCCGAGGTATGATCGTCAAAACTCTAGGTCTTCGTCATCAGGAAGTGCTGATGCAGAACCATACTGTGATAAGGAAGGCAATAGATCCTCCAATGGATCACAAGAGTGACTAGGAACTGGGTAAAGGAAGGGAGGCACAAGTACTAATAGATACAACAATGATGGAATCAGGATATAGATCAGACACAGGGTTGAGTCCTTGAATAGTGAGCATGACACAGAGATGACCCAAGGCAGCTTTTAACTTTATAGATAGTACAACTAGAATTATCTTTCATGTAGGAGACATTACCAGATTCGCTAGGTAGAAATGACAAGAGGAGGAGTAAGAAACTTGAAGTAATAGCTGAACTGAAAGTGAACACTGAGACATGAGTATTGAAAAAAATGGAGAGTTCTATGTTTAAGGAGGACATGCTACCACTGACTGAGAACCAAAAGAAAACTTCTTCCTTACCTTCCTTGTTAAATTTTAATGAGTCCAGGAAAGTCAACTCGAATCTCTCTTCATTTTTTGACAAGCTTGAAGAGAAGAGGGAATAATGCTTGATAGTGTCACTAATTCATGGATTTTATGAGCCCAAACTAGTACATGCTCACTTGGTGTTTTCACATTTAGAGAGTCTGAAAACTCCAAAGAAGACTCCAGTGGGGTCCTTTTTCGTCCAATTTAGTCTCCTGAGGCTGGAAAAGTATAAAACATACCATAGAAGAACTCTCTTAACTTCTATAGAAGAAAAGGTGAACCTTTTTCGTACTTAGTCAGGGAGGTCCGAAAAAAGGTTAAATTACCACCTACCCAATGCTCTTTCGAGAACAACATATAGCTTGAATTTTACGAGTGTGAAGGAAAGCAAGATCACTCGGAAAGATCCATTTGAGTATGATAAATTGGGATTACAACAATAAACTCGATGCTTTGTTCTTGATGTTTAACGAGCATTACAAAGACATAAAGTACACTCAGAATATTTTTCATGTTTAGGTCCAGAGCACGAAAAAGAGAAGACTGAGCTCATACCGGGTGTTCCTTTTTCATATGTTTAGTCCCTCAAGTCCAAAAAAGTAATAAACCTGTACCTGAGAATACTCTTCTCAATTCCGTAGAAAAGAGAGTGATCCTTTATCCTATTATTCCACATGGTCCGAGAAAGAGATAACCCACCACCAATGTGTATGCCCATTCATGTACTCTTAACGAGCTTGAATGGACAAGTTTACTCGGCAATCAAGTCTGTTTTAAGGAGTTAGACCTGGGCCTAAAGAAACTCCATAAGGGCGGAGAGTCCTATAAAGGGATAGCTTGTAAAAAGAGACCAAAATGAGGTTCAATTTGGTGTGAAAAATAGCTAAAAAAGATTCCCCTGAACCTATGAAAGCTGCAGCATGAGTATCGAAAGACAATAAATAGGTTCTAAATGAGGATACTCATGGGAGGAAGGTCCTATCCATGGAAGAACAATGGTAAATACAAGGAGTTACTGGTTAAAAATACCATAGTCTGTGGTAAAAGTGTTAATGCTAGGATTAAGATGGAGTAGGTATAAATGCAAAATGCATGTGAAATGATCAAAAACCATCCTATATGAGCAAAAAACAACTTAGAAATGACGATAAACCTGTCACATGGAAGAAAAGATATGGCATTAGTTTAAAAGTTATGAACTATAGGGAAAAAACCCACTGGAAAATAATTTTTCTATAAATAGTTCAAAATATGAATAAAAAACTTACCATTTGATTTTTAACCATAAAAAGACAAGTTTTACCTCTACCTTTGATTGCTCAGTGTGGACGATTCGGTGGACCATTCTCAAAACCGCAAGTGTCAGGTAAAACTACACCCCATGCTCTTTCATTTTATCCAAGAAATTGTTAATTTTGAGCCCTAATTTCATGTTTTCAAGCGCCCTTAAAGCAGGAACGCTGTATACGTGGGTATGTTATATTAATAGTCATGTACACATGTTCTGTACCTAGGTTTCCCGAAAGACAGCCGCGTACAGTACGCGACTTGCCTAGAAAGACAGTCACGTACACTGCGTGAGGTATAAAAAGAATGTGTAGGGTTAAAAAATTCAAATTTTACATGAATCTAATGGTTTGCATTTGCTTGATTATTAGATTGAAATATGGTGCTTGAGTGGAGGGAGCGAGAACATGAATACATGGACCAAGGAGCTCTTCAATATGCCCCCATAGTGAATGTTTTACGTCAAAGTGGGTTATTGAATTTTTTATGTACCTCACCTATGCGGGAAAATGTCCGCCTCTTAGAGTTCTTGATAAATTATTGGGATCATGACTTGGGCATGTTTGACCTTCAAGGTGAGTCTTTAGATATTACTTCGGAGGATGTCTATTTCATTGTTGGTTTATCATGACAGGGATCTCCAGTGAACTTGGAAGGCACTGGCAGAGGCGGTGACCCTCTAAGTGTACAAAACTATATCGATATATACTGCGATCCAGGCACTCAAAAGAGGGGTAGCTGCATCCCTATTGTTCACATTCGCAACTTTCCTTTACAGGTGTTGACGAGCACTATAGTGAAGGTTGTAGGGTCATCATCACTTCAACTTGCAACTCGGAACCAGATGAGACTAGTAGTAGACTCTATGTAGGGAGCCCTATATGATTGGTGCTCGGAAGTGATCCCGATTATGAGAAAACAACTCTTTGACTGCAAAAGAGGCAGGAGGAAAAATTTTGGTTATTATAGCATATTAGTAGCCTTCTTCTTTGAGTGTCGGGATTGAGTCCTGCAGTACCATTTCCAGTTCGTTCTCCCCATCAGCCTAGGATGAGTAGGTGGGGAGATATCTTCCTCCGCCATGGAGGTGGTGGCTCGGTTCAGAGTGTCTACGATGATGACTTATACTTTTGGTGGGAGCAACAGTTGCCAGCCTTGGAGCAGTTTCCATATGCTGGCTTAGATTTCCATGGTGATACTGACCTCGTCCTCCCTCCAGGAGGAGCATGGGGAGAGTTAGGTAATTTTTATTTTTCAAAATTTTAAAATTTTTATGAATTTTAACTATATAGATATATACATATGTATAAGAGTTCTAATCCTTTTAAAATGTCAAAATGCAGATATTGGACTAGTCCTCCCTACTAGGAATCCATGCATGTATCTGCATCCTGGTTTGGGAGAAGACTAGGGCTTGATTAGGGTTCTTGAGGGGAAGCTGGCCAGGCTTACCCAGAGAGTACCTACCTTACAGATTGAACATATCCCAACCATCATGCAAGAGCTAGTGGTTGGTGTACCACCTGTCTAGATACACCTTCTGAGGCGAGTAGCCAGAGTAGTACTTGTGTACATAGATGTTGTTCAGGCTGTTGAAGTCGAAGAGGTTGAATAATCCCAAGTGTAGGGTGATCGGGGGGACCAGGGGGGTCCAAGTGACCAGGGTGGTCTAGCTTAGCATTTTATGGACTATGATCCATGTTTTGTATATTTTTTGTATTTTATATAGTTATGATTGGATTTGAGGATCAGAGAATAGACCTATCTATATGGACAGATATTCACACACACACACACACACACACACACACACACACACACACACACATATATATATATATTTTGCCGATTTACTTAGAAATGTTTTTTATGTATGTGCTGTATACTTTTATGTAAAATGTGTTAAATTCCAATCCAAGATGTAATTAGTGTATGCATCAGTTATTGAATTTTGATTCCTTGGAATATGATTGAATGTAATGAATTCAAAATTTCTTTCCAATAACCTAACTTGCATAAACTGACGCAATAAAATAGGGTTTCGCACCTGATAAGCCCGATTGAGCTAGGAAACCACTAGTTGAGAGTCCAGTCGGACTTCCAGCTGAGTGATACCACATGAAAAAGCATCCCATAGAAGCTCAATTACATCCCTATATTCAGACACATTATTGGTAGCAGGACCTAAGCAAGCGCCTTTTGAGGCAACTAACTGTCCTGAGGGCGAATAAATAACCCATGGAACTGAACCTAAATTACAAGTGTGGAAACTGGCGCCATCAAGGAAACCTACAAACCTCTCAAAATACATCTGAAACAACCAGAAAATGGTATAAAAAACACAAACCGACGAACTAGTGTACATAAAAATACATACAATAAAATACAAGAAAAAGTGCTAAGCCTAAGCATAGTAATTTTTTAGGTAGAGCCCATTTCTAGGATGAGGCAGCTTATTCCCATGAAAATCAATCAATTCATATGCACCCTTCTTTAACACCTTTGATACGACATAAGGCCCCAACCACATAGACCTGAATTTTCCTTCCCCCAAGGGTTCTTTGTCTTGGTCCCACACCAAAACAAGCTCCCCTTCAGAGAAAACCCAAGGCTTGACCAATTTATCGTATTGGATTTTGACCCTATTTTTATGGTCTTGGTTTGCTGTCAGTGCATCTCTATGATGTTCATCAAGATGTTCTAAATGTAATAGACGTTCTTCCAGCTTAGACGTATCAGGTAACACATGAATAGCAATTCTTAAGGATGATATTTCACATTCAACCGGGGTAACGGCTTCCACTCCATGAACAAGTTGGAAGGGAGAAAACCTCGTAGCAGTTTTCACATTGGTCTGATATTCCCAAAGTGCAGGATACATCATGATATGCCAGTTGGAACGGGATGCATTAATAGTACACTTGAGGATAGTTTTCAAAGTTTTATTAACAGCCTCGACTCGACCATTTGCTTGAGGATAGAACAAAGATGAATGTTCTTGTATAAATCCTAGCATAGTGGTCAATTCAGTCATCATGCTATTTTGGAAATGAATACCATGGTCAGTGACAATCACTTTAGGTATACTGAATCGTGCAATAATTTGATTGAACACGAAAAAAAGCTGTAGTTTCCTTGTCAGCTTTAAAGGTGGGCATTGCCTCTGCCCATTTCGTAAAATAGTCTACAATGAGAATGATATATTTGTGCCCCCCAGCCGAGGCTGGGTTACACATCACGTAATAAATACCCCACTTCATGAAGGGGCCCACTAAGATGACAGGAAATAATGGAGCAGGATGTGACCGCATTTTTTTGGTGTAAAGCTGACAAGGATGACAGCGCTTCACAGCTTCCACACAATCTTTAAAGATTGTGGGCCAGAAATAACCAGCACATAATATCTTCTGGGCCGTTTCTAACCCAGATAAATGACCACACACGCTCCACTATGGGCATCATTTAGGACAATATCTGCTTCCTCGTGGGTAAGAAATCGACGCAAAACAAAATCTACCCACCTACGATATAAAGTATCTCCTATAATGAGGTAGTTCTTGGCATGTATGCATAGTTTACGTCATTCTTCTCGTGATAAAGTTGCTGGATACTTCAAAGTCTAGAGATAGATAAGTATATCTCCATACCAAGGCTCGTAGGTGGAAATCAAAAATATATGCTCATCTGGGAATGAGTCTTCTTCAATAGCTACATCTTCCTCTACTGGAAAACTTGCAATGAGCTCAGCAAAAACTAAGGATTTTTTGGATTTGGCGGATTGAAAATCTAAGTCAAACTCTTGGAGAATGACTATCCATTTGTTGAATTTGCCTCCAACTATCTCTCAAGACAAAACATATTGAAAAGGATTAACATCTTCCACTACCATCGTAGTCCTCAGTAAGATGTAGTGACGTAACCTCTGAACAGCATAAACAACTGCTAAGGCCAACTTTTCGACGTGGGAATACCTAAGTTTAGGTCCGGCTAAACCACGACTGGGATAGTAAATGATATACTCTTGGATCTTATCATCCTACTGGACTAGGACTAGCCCTATGGTCGACTCAGATGCGGCCAGATACAATATAAAATCCCTAGAGTAATCTGGCGGACGTAATAATGGTGCCGACAACAAAGCTTTTTTCAATGCCTCGAATCCGAGTTGTGCAATTTAGTCCCATATAAATGGGGTGTCCTATTTTAATAGGTGCATGAAACCCTTAGTAATATTGGCATAATTTACAATGAAACGTCGAAGAAAACTAGACTTCCCCTAGAGACTCTGAAGCTTCCTGAGAGAATGAGGAGGAGGCAAATTTACAATGGCCTCAACTTTCAAAGGATCCACCTGAATTCCTTTGTTAGAAACAATGAATCCGAGCAGTCTCCCTGAATAGACACAGAAATCGCACTTGTGGGGATTCAATCGAATCTTATAGTATCTGCATCGTTCAAAAATTAAACACAAGTGATCTGGATGATCGATTCTCTTACAAGAATGTGTAAGCAGATCGTCAAGGTAAGGTTTGATAATGGCCTTAATATCATGAAAGGGAAAATTCATTGCCCGCTAAAAGGTTGCCCCAGCATTTTTCAATCCAAAGGGTATTTTATTGTACGCGAAGGTACCCCAAGGACAAATAAAAGTTGTTTTATGTTGGTCTTTTCGGTTTAATTTGAATTTGATTATATCTAGAGAAACCATCCATAAACGAAAAGACTTCACTTCTCACGTAAGCATCAATAATTTGATCTATAAATGGCGTGGGATAGTTTTCCTTAGGAAAAGCTTTGTTTAAATCTTGAAATTCAGTACAGATGCGTTTCGTCCCTTTATTTTTATCAACAGGAACAGGGTTGGATACCCATTCCGTCAAAGCTATGGGATAAATGAAATCGGCTTTCAGCAGTTTTTCAACTTCAGCCTTTACTGTCGCCTCTTTACGTGGGTTGACAGGTCTCAACCTTTCCCGAACAGGTTTAGCATTAGAGTATGTTTGGATCTTGTGCCCGACTATAGATGAATCAATGCCCTGAATCTCCTCATATGACTAGGAAAAAACGTTGCGAAATTCCTTAAACAAGGCCGTATAGATCGCAATATCCTAAGGAGAGCAGTTTGCACCGATATGTATATTTTCCACAATGTCAAGATTTATAGAGATGTTGATAGGGATGGTAGCGAAAATGTTTGCCATATTCCCCTCAGCAAAAATTACTTCCCTTGGTAAGGGATTAATGGGCATATAAACATCATCTTCCAGTCTCATATGAAACTCCTGATTCTCTATCATGTTTAACTCTAGAAGAAAATAGGATCGATTGTGAAGAAATTCACATATATTATCTCGTCCGTACATGGCTTCCAGAATGGCTTCATAAGAAGGTAAAACCATATCTAAATAGTCTGTAGAATGCAAAGAGTCTTTTCCCCAAGAAAGCAAATAGGATTCTTCCAGCTCCTCTAAGACTGTAATGGGGACCCACTAGTACAAGTGATCAATTTTGCCACGGCAAAACATGGCAATATCCACGGAAAAGCATGGATATTTCCACGTCTAAGTGTTTTTTTCCCGTGGAAACAATTCCGTCGCAATAGAGACGACCCCTAATTTGCGTCGCAAGAGCGACAATGTTCTATATTTCGTTAGATGTCTAAGCCATTGCTATATCCACGCCTAGCCGTCTCTGTATCCACTCCTGGCCGTCTCTGTATCCACGCCTGTCCGTCTCTGTATCCACATCGGGCCGTCGCTGTATCCACACCGAGCCGTCGCTGTATCCACGCCGGGCCGTCGCTGTATCCACGTCGAGCCGTCACGTCGCTGTATCCACGCCAAGCCGTTGTTGTATCCACGTCGAGCCGTCACTGTATCCACGCCGAGCCGTCGCTGTATCCACGGCTGTGAAATTTTTAAAAAAATTGTCGTCGCTGTATCCATGGCTATAACTGTTTTTAAAAAAAATAGAAATGCCATAAGACCAATTCCATGTGGAAGTAGGTCATAATCCTTACATAATTAGTATACCCCCCTCACATGCATACATACATCTCGCACATCTTTATCTCATGCTTCATTACAATTTATCTTGCACATCTTCATTACATGCTTCATTACCATGGTTTAAACTTTAAACAACGACCCATAACCTCAACATCTAAATGTTAAGCTGGTTTGGTCAGTGGTCACATGTCACTAATATATAAAGTGACCCTTATTCAAATATTTAAGTCTGCTAAACATTGGAGTGTAACACAAAAATAATAATCATCTTTTTCAACCATATAAATTGGTGGTCGCGTGCCAGTCAATGCTTCACACATGCTGTGGGATATGTTTTTGTTGTGCAAAGTGAGTAAAGTCCTTCAGATATCTTCCCCGCCTCTCCATGTCTCCAGAACTATAAAAACTTATCTCTGACAACATTATCCACAGAGGTTCCAAAGTATGGACATCCAAAGGTCCATAGTATTTCATCCACAGAGATTTCATCTATCTCTGACAACCAACACCAACCAAATTTGTCATCCAGTTGTCAAATTTCAACAAAAGGTCCATAGTATTTACACCTCGCTGGCTCTGATACCAGATGAAATTCCTAAGAGAGGTTTCTAATACATTTAAACCGT
>LPNX010761385.1:351969-366389 GCA_001517045.1 Pseudotsuga menziesii | reverse complement strand
AAGCATTGTCTTGATATTATTTATGCTTTGTTTGAGATCGAGTCAAGCTTCTTCACCTCTCGCTAGGAAAATTGACTTTTACATCCTAGTGTTTGGTGAATGAGGGCCCTCAATTATCTAAACATGAAGAGCACCATCATATTTGTGGTTTTCCTCAATATGTTGTTGTATGATTTGACCAATCATTGTAATTCCTACCCCCTATCTTCCAGGCGTGGATACAGCGACGGCTAGGCGTGGATACAGTGACGGCTAGGTGTGGATACAGCGACGGCTAAGAGTCCAGGCGTGGATACAACTATGGCTAGGCATGGACACAGTGACACCTCGTTCCTGTTACATTGGATTTTACACCAAAAAGTAAGAAACGTGGAAAAATCCACACTTTTGTATTAGTGACCGAAAAGGGGTCAACAACGGTTTGGGTGATAACTTGATAAGCCACTTCCGCTGCCGATAAGGGCACTTCAGGTTCATGGTGGGAAGGGAGAACCCAAGGATCATTCCTATCAACAACCGTAGCTATGGGATTCCCCACACTAGTAGAACCTATGTAATTAATCAGAGGTGGAAGATCAAATGTGCCCATCAATGATGGATACATTCCAGTGCCTAAGCTCTCTGAAGCAGGTTTGACCTGATCAACCAATGGGACGGCGGACTCATTAGATTCCATGTGGCCTTTTCGAGTAAAGCTGAGTTGGTCAACAGTGACCAAATTCCCTTCATGTGGAAACACTACCACCCGAAAGATGACCAATGCAATAGCAGACATGGCATAAGTCCAACTTCTTCCCAAGAGAAAATTATAATCCAAAGGTGCATCAATCACCTCTATCTCAACAGACACCGCTTTCCCTACCAACTTAATTTCAAAAGCCGGTAGGATACCATGCGGATGGAATGACCTTCCGTCAAAAGAAGTAAGTAGGGTGTTTGACGGGACCAGCTCTGGGGATCCAAGAGCTTTCCAATAATACAAGGACATAACACATGTAGAAGCACCCTCATCGACAACTGCTCTTCCAATGGTCTTTCCACCATGGATAACATCTATCGATAAGGCTACATGATATGGTAGGCGAATTTTGACATCAAACAAATTAAATTTCACCATGAGACTCGATGACTCCATACTGCCTAAGGATGCTAAGAGTGCATCCCGCTGGGTGGGACAACTCTGTAACACCTCTAACACTGACATTGCATCGCTAGCATTAGGATTATGCAAGGTCTTCTTAAAGACACCTTTCGGTATCTTGGGCATAATTTCGGCAGGTTTCTCAATCGTGAGAGGGTTAGAAGTTTCACCTATTGACTTACCCTTCTCTGAGGTCTCTTTTTCATAGTTCTTATTCCTGGTCTGTAGAAAATTTTGGGATCAAACCATGTTGATATAATTTGGGTCGGGGGAATTTGGGGTGCCCCCTGCTGCATTTGAAGCTGAAGCAAAATTATGTCCTTGGGGAAAAGGATCCTTCAGGACAGCGAGTTGTTGAGATTTTAACAGCTTTCGAGCTTGTTCCATAAGGGTACAAAGATGGGTGAGGTGATCTGGCACAACTTACATAGGAATTTCACCTTCTCCTTTTCTTTCTTACCCTCATCAACATTGTTTGCGGTTTTTTGCTTGTTTTGATTTCCCTCCCCTTTCTTTCCTCTCTTATTTTTCCCATCGGGCTGTTGATTTCCCTTCTGAGAGGTTTGTGCAAAAACATTTGCATTTTGGGGTGAGGGGGCAGCCTTTGCTTCCTCTACCATATAATTTTTGACGGACAGTTGATGGAGCTATTTGGCCAAAGATTCTACAGTGGGAGAATTCATGAAACCAACCACACCATCGGCATGGGGTATAGGCTTAGGTTTCTCTCCATCATGTGTTGGCCTTGGTGCCTCAGGGATAATCTCATATAAGATCCCAGACTAAGAATATATCAAATCTAGTTGCTGGGCCCTGAGGATAGCTTCTTCCTCATCCGTCACTCCTGAAGTAGATACAGCCTTAGATATATAAGGCAATAGGGATTTAAGGAAACATTCTAATAAGAACTCAAGAGGAATAATGGCTTTAATAAGGCTCTTCTGTCTTCTTCATTCTTGGATGTGATCTGAGATATGGATGGCTTTGTTCTTCCTGAAGGTAGACAATAAGTTCGTTTCAAAATCATATCGGTCAGGAAGCTGGAAGTGACTAATAAATGCATTAGCCAAGTCCCAAAAATTGCTAAACGCAACAGAAGGCAACTCAATGTACCATTTTGTTGCAATACTTGTCAAAGTTGTTTGGAACAGCCTCAACCGAACTAAATCTTCGTTCAGTGAGTTGGAAGAGCACCATAAATGGAAAGTGGTGGCATGAGCTCCAAGATCATCACCAACTTTTCCTTTGAATTTTGGGATATCTAAGGGCAGCTTGGTAGGGAAGGGTGGCCAGGAGGGATCATGTCTCACCGGGTCATTCATCAGTTTAGACAAATCTGGAAAGTTTAATGTTGCTAGGAAAGGAATATTAGCTCTAATCAGAGCACTAAAAGTACCAGTTTGGTGATTAGAGGGACTTTCCCCCATATTCCCATATGTGAAGGTGGGGTTTCCCCCTGCTGCTAGTTGTGAAGTGGATGGGTTGCTTTGGAAAGGATTCCATCCATAAGCTAGAGGATTGTTTGTGTGAGTTGCAGTATAAGAGGTTCTGGCTACCCCAGTCGAAACTGGGGTTTGAAATACAGTAGCAGGTATCCCTCCGCTAAAAAGATAAAAGGGAGAGCTCGTGAATAGAGCAGAAACCATAGTTTGGAAACCTTGACAATAAGGGTTAGTGTTTCCAAACTGCACCCCTACATATGATGGTTTTGGGCCTACATATGGAGTGGATGGGGGAATGTGCCCCACATTCCAAGGAAATCCTGGGACAAAAGCCGAGGATCCTATAGGACCACTCTGGGCAGTGTGTGCGAAGGAAGTAGGAACTGTAGGTACACTAGGAATCCCAGTGACCATACCACCAGAATCACCTGCTAAAATTGTGGGAGCCGGTGGTTGAACCACTCGGCTCGCTGGAGTTGAGGGCGTAGTAGGTATACTTGATCTAGGGGCACCTACCATGGGAGGTAGTACCCCTTCAGCCGGAGTGGCTGAGGTGGAAGTAAAAGAACTTTTTCTTGTAGTAGACATTATTCTGCCCATAGGGACTCCAATCACGGGTGGATCAAAAGGATGAACCTGAACGATCGTAGGATCATTTAAATCAGTTAGAGGTGTATTAAAATTCCTTGCAAACTTGTCATCCTGCAAGTCTTCTATCTCAACTGTGTTTAAATTGAAACGGTTTTCCCTAATTTCTGGTTCACTCAGAACTTCACTAACTCCTATAGGTTCAAAAGAACCATCTGTGGCCAATCTCCACCTTTGAGGGTGAGGTGGAGGTTCCAATATAATAAGCGGAGGAAGGTCTTGCAACCTTCGTGACCTTCTGATAGCTTCGTTCTCCACAATTGTAAATTTGACTATTCAAACCCTAAGGTCAGTTAAACACAGACAAACCACAGAGCAATCACTATAAAAATTCCTAAAGTCTCAACAATCACAAGGTGTACAAGATATGCTTTCTTGAAGAAAGCTAAGAGACAATTTATTGGCATCCTTGAAGAGGTTCTTAGGCACAAGCATAGGAATCACCCACCGCCCTCCTACACTTTCAACAAGGGTTACCTTCCAAGCCTGTCCAAGGTGAACCAGAAATAGCCTTCTGGTTTACCTATGCATAAACGCTAGATGTCAAGAGATTATAGGCTACCTTAACTATACCAATAGTCTGGGGGGATAGTCATAAGCCTGATTTGTACGCATGGGCAGGGTAGTTGAGCCCGAAACTCTGTCTAGGATAGAATCACAGGATGTGTAAAAATCTTGGTCTACATTTTGACAAGGAATCGAAGGGTTATCTCCTCAGTCCAATGCCTCCACGTGACCTCATGCTTAACTCCCATTTGAGAGGAGCTTCCCAGATACTATCGATAAAGAGAAGGATTTACCTATCGATTGGCCCACTATGTCTAAATTTAAGTACTTATGGGGAGTTTACACTTATTATCCCACAAGTCTAGCCTAAGCTAGTAGGTGTATGGCCCTATAAAATAAAAATTAATAATAAATTTTAATTATGGCATTTATTTTAAGGGTTGTTTTTACTCAGAAGGAAAGTGGAGTGAAATACTATGATGTTATTGACTCGATAAGAAACGTAAAAAATAGGTGTATAAATCAATTCCAAAGCAAAAATATCACTACTTAAAACAAGCTTCTCTTTTTCTTTTTTTTTGTAAATATAAACTAATGAAAATGCAACTAAGGAAGAGAAAACTAAGGCTTATTTTTGTAATTTTTGAGATTTTATTTAAAAATTTAAAGTAAAACTACCATATGCAATTTGAATGCAAATGTTTACAATGCTTTTCTTTTCACTTTTCAAATTCCTCAAAGATTACTATGCACCTAAATGCAAAAATTCTTGAGTATGCTTGAATAATCTAACTATATAAAGTAAGCAAAATGAAGTAAAGCAGATTTATAAAAACCAAAGATCAACCACCTATGGAAGACTTGGAAAACACCCAGCTTGGGAGGACACAATGAATGGAAATCACTAAAATCAATCAAAGGCAAGTGACAAACCAACACTATTCAGAAATAGAATGGGATATATGGTATCTAGAACCCTGATCACTGATTTAGACAACCAGCACTTGGACCTATCACCCAACAGGAAAATCCACTTCAAATTACTAAAAGAAAGACAATCCAAGCAATAGAAACTCAAGGGCTTACCAAAAATCATGAAGTGTGGTTAACAGGGCTATCAAACCTATAGTGCAATGCCAGTACCAAAGACCACTAAGAAAGACAAAACCCACAAAAGGACAGGGACAAGCAACCCAACCCAAAAAAATTTGTTGCTCAGATTTGTACGCGACTATTCACAAGAGCAACCCGCGTACTGTACACGACTGTATAATACAGCAAACCGCATACATAGACCTCTATATGTGACTGTGTATTACAGCAACCCTCATACGGAAGTAAAATTTTTCAACAAAAGAAAAAATTACAAAGGTCTTCAAACACCACTATAAGTTTGAACCAAGACACAACACCACACACTAAATCAAAGCAAAGACTGGGAAAGGATCTACAGAGTTAACCCATAGTAGGCTTGGCTCCCTAGCAGAGTTTCCAGTTCTGTTGTTTAGGATTTAACACCCTTTTAACCTAGGGTCTCGGTTACCAACTTACTTTTAAACTTGCAGGAAATTAGCTTTAGTAAAGTATAGAAAGGAAATAGGAAGAAATACTTGACTCACTCGATTACCAACGGTTGATCGAAGCTTGATCTTCTTCCACTCTGCTTCTATCCAAAGCTTTCATGGATGCACCTCCTTCAACTGGAAAGAGAAAATTCTCCAAGTACAACCTTATATATGTATATATGATAGGTTAGATAAACAATATATATAGTGCTTAATCAAATATATTCATCAACCATAATACATGAAAGAGACTCAACACAATGTTGGAAGAAGAATTCTCTTTCTTAACAATCAGTGAATGAGATAAGTGTACAACCCAACGCCTGATGCAAGGACTCCTCTGCAACCAAAGGACTCTGAGTTCTACTGCTCCAAGACTTTTGAAGATATACCACCAGCATAACTTTTTTCTCCAAATTTTTTTCCTTAATGCCCTCCCCAAGATTTCTATTTATATCTTGGGAAATATAGTGGTTTCGAATGTTGAGGAGGTTGATATAGTTGGGGTAGTTAATGATTAGGGACCAACTAATCTCCATTAATCGTGATTTATATTTTTTAATGTCGAATGGATATGTACGCGACTATTAATACAGGAAACCTGCGTATGACACGCGAGTTGCTTAAAGGAAACCCGTGTATGCTGATGTACATGGGTTGCAATGGAGATAGTCGTGTACAGTACCCAAGTTTTCAGTGAATATAGTCATGTACATACGCGATTTTCAATGAAGATAGCTGCATACGCCAATCAACACTTGGAAAAATCATATGGCAAGCTTGTTGAAGGATAAATGCATCTCATGTCATGCCCATCTATAGTGTTTTGGCAATCTTTAATCCTAAAATGTCCTTTTGTGTACCAACATAGGGAATGTCGGCACTCGGACAGAGAATTTCCATTTGGGTTGATAACAGCCACCAAAAGCTAAAAACTTTCAAATTTCTTGAAAAACAGAGCACCAGATATTCCAACATTGTTAGTCACCCAAACATCTTTCATAATATGACCTAAAATATTCATCACTATCAAAAAATAATTGTCTAAGTGGAATTACTAAAAATTGATTTATTTAGGAGATAACATCTGGCTCCTACTCGGGGATGGGAACTTCCATGTGAGGTCCCAAGAACCCTAGACCAAAACTCCTTTCCTGGAAAAAAAAAGAATTAAACCTATATTCTACTGTTCCATTGGGCATGGAGTTTATTTTGTAAGAAAAAACAATCTACTAACTAATCTTTTACAATAACAAGGCCTTAAAGCATCAGATGAAATAGAGTTTTAGAAATCGCCCATTTACTGGGCCATCAAACACCTCCTCTCCTTCCAGATTTTGCAATTTGAAGGTGTTGTTCTACTGCACTTGAGCTATCACAAAAGAGCCTATCCACAAAGAGTCAAACTTTCCATGCTTTCCCTTGTCTTGCCTGAAAGTATCCCACTTGCGGACCCAATCTCCAATCTGAAAGTTATCCACTTTTTCCCTTTTGTCAAAAATAATCTTGATCTTCTGTTGATGAGATTCTGACCTTTCCATCACCTATTCCTTAACTTGTTGCAACTCCACCAAATCAAGCATTCTCTTCACCATGTCATTTGGTTCATCATGTTCCTCCTGAAAGAATTTTTCAACTGGTAGAATTAGATGAATGGGGAAAATGGCCTTAGTACCATAAACCAACTTGAAAGGATAAGTCCCTATGGATCTCTTGTCAGTCACTCTATCATCCCATAGAACAAACTTTAACTTAGAATCCTAGCTTATATGATTAGTATCCAATAGTTTTCTGATGATCCTGACTAGGCTTTTATTGGATGACTCAGCAAGGCCATTTCCTTGAGGTTAATAGGAAGTGGAATGCATGAGTTAAATGCCCATGTACTCACACATGTTAATCAATGCCCCATCTTTGAAAGTTGGTGCATTATCAGTCACTAGCCTTACAGGGCAGCCAAACCTGATAAAGATGTTCACATATAAAAACCTCATGATGACCTGGTGAGTGGAATTCCTTGTAGGGACTGCCTCTATCCACTTGGTGAAATATTCTATGGCTACTAGGATCCATTTGTGCTGAACACTGGATGAAGGATTACTTTCACCTATGAAATCAAGACCCCACTGCTGGAAAGGACCATTCACTACAATAGGTCTAAGGGGAAAGGATCTAAGCTGCTGCTTCCCTATGAATATTTGGCACTTGTCACAAGCTCTCACAAAGGTACACACATCAGAGAAAAGAACAGGCCAATAGTACCCATCCCTCATAATCGTGTGGGCTGTGATATTCCAGTAATGGTGGCCTACACATGTGCTTGAATGAAACTGATGCATGACCCGAACTGACTCTTCGATATCTAAGCATATCAACAAAACACCAGACAGGTCTTTCCAATACAGCAGTTTATCAATTACACAAATTTAACAGACTTAAGATTAAGAGCCCGTGCTTGATTTAGAGTGATTCCAGGAGGAACTTCTAACTTTTGCAGAAAATTAATAATACCTGAGTGCCACTCACATGAGGACAAGTTCTCAGCTACTTGTTGACTATCATTCTACTCCTAAAATTCCTTTGCTATTGTTCCTGCTATTGTTTCTACTGTTGTTTCTATCTACAGGTTAGCTGAAGTTATACCAATAAAATTCATTCCCAAAAGATCACAATTTTCTTTATCCATGAGTTTAGCTATACCTTGGCCTTTCACTAACTTGGTGGGCTTTAATTCTATGTCAAACTCAATAATCTTGGCAGTCCATTTGGATCTCCTTCCATCAATGTCAGGATGAGTTAATACATCCTTTACAGCAGCTAAAGGGACATAAGCAAGGACCTTGGAATGTAGAATGTAAACCCTAAAGGCTTTCAATGACTTGATGAGAGCATAAGCCTACTTTTCAATGGGATCATATTTTAGTTCAACATCCCTCAATGTCTTGCTGAAAAAGGCAATAGGGTGATCAAGGCATTCATCATCTTTTTGTAACAACACAGCTGCCACTGTGTCATAGGATGCAAAGGAGAAAATGCAGAAACCATTGGTGTAGTCTGGACTAATCAGAGTGGGAGCTTCCATGATAGCCTTCTTGATGTCCTCAAAAGAGATTCTTGCTTGCTCTGTCCATTTGATTTCAGCATCCTTTCTTAACATAGAGGTTATGTGTTTTACCAGCTCAAAAAAGTTTGGGATAAACCTCCTGACAAAATTTATCTTACCCAGAAATGACTGAATATCCCTTTTTGACCTAGGTATGGACAACTTCTAGATTGCTTCAACTCAAACAGGATCAATCTTCACACCTTCAGCTGAGACTATGTGACCTAGGAGTTTTCCCTCACTGATTGCAAATTGAGACTTCTTCAGGTTCAGTGATATCCCAAATTTTCTACATTTCAGAAATACCATCCTCAAGTGTTGCAAATGTTCTTCATTGCTGTGGGAGTAAATAGTGAGATCATTAAGGTATATGAGAACAAATTTGTCTTTCAATCCTACAAAATCTAGGTCCATGGCTCTCTAAAAAGTGGCCCCAACATTCATTAGCCGAAATGGCATTTTGGCATATATGAAGGTGCTCTAGGGAGTGGTAAACGTAGTTTTTTTCTTGGTCATCAGGGTGCACAGCAACTTGGTTGTATCCAGAGAAGCCATCCAGAAATGACATGACACTAGCCCTTGAGACTCTTTGCAACAGGTGTTCCATCTTGGGTAGTGGATAGTTATCTTTCTTGGAGCATTTGTTTAGGTTTCTGAAATCCACACATAACCTAATCTCCCTGTTATTCTTCCTTACCACCACTAAATTCCCAATCCATTTGGAATACCTGAGGGAAATTATGATTTTGGCTTTAAGGAGATTTTGGATTTCTTTTTCAATCATAGGTAGTAGGAGAGGACTGATGGATCTGAGCTTCTGCTTGAAAGGGACGGTGTCCTTCTACAGGGAAATCCTGTGTTGGATGATACTAGTGTCATAGGTTTTCAGGTCACTATATTCCCAGGAAAATATACTAGCAAACTCTTTCATCAGACTACAAAATTTTGACCTCTGATCAACAGTCAACTCAGTGGACAGATTTATGGGTTTTGGATGACTTTGGCTACCTATGTTTTTCTCTTGCACAGCGAGATCTTTCTCCTTCTTGGTGGGTTTACAAGGGACTTCATTATGATCAAATAGATCTTCCAGGGGTACTAGACCCTGAGGTATATAATTGCTAGGTAACTGAACAATGTTATTATTACCTACTTTATCATTTAACTTGAGTTTATGGGATTCTACCATATTTAGGTTTTCTTGATCAATATGCATATCAGAGAATTCATCTACTACCTGGAGTAATTTACTAAGCTCATCATCATTCTCAAAAACCTTCCAAAATTTTACATTGTCAGGTAGGGATGGCCTATACTTGACTTGGATATCATAGCTCATGTTAGGAGGTAAAGGGGGAACAAACATACTTGCAGAGATAGCAAGGGAATCAGCCAGATGATTCATAGCCCTAGGTACATATGAAAGTTTAAAAAACATGAAGGAGTCCCTAAGTTTCCATACCTCATCTCTGGATGCCTTCAATCTAACATTCTTTGCTTGAAAAGTATTGTTCACCTGCTGTATGATGAGATCTGCATCTCCAAAGATCTTTATGCACATGATTCCCATTTCTTTAGAATCCTTCACTCCCAGTAGCAACGCCTCGTATTCTGCTATGTTGTTAGTAGTCTTGAAATCATGCTTATAAGACAAATGTATAGTCTCCTTTGAAGGAGAAATCAGGACTATTCTTGCACCTGCTGAGGCTTGATTACTGGCCCCATAAAAAAATATGCTCCATACAGAGGTGGTTACCTTCTCAGGTGGCTGTTAGGTAGGCTTTATAAGATGTATGGATGTTGGCTAGGAATCATCTATCTGCAGGATGCATGCCCCAAAGTCTGTGTCTACTGCATATATTGGATGGTTTATAGAGTTTTTGGCATTGCTAATGATGTAGGTGAACTGGTTCTCCCTATAGAGTCTCTTGGTCTCCCCTCCAAACATTGGAATTGTAGCATATGTAAGTTCCATCTGAAGGGTACCACCCAGCCTTTTACTCCATGAGCGAGACAAAAGGAGGCCAAACTTGGGTGGGATATCAGCCACCACTATGTCAATCACTATACTTTTTGAAAGCAGCTGGGAGAGGTTTATGACAAGGTCTTTGATGAGGCCCAAGCATTTGACCTCCCTAGAGTCAAATGAGAACAGATCATGGTATGGTTTTGTCATGTTGATGCCAAGCTCATCCATCACAGCTTTTGGAATTAGGTTATGGGAAGCTCCTGAGTCCAGCAAATAGTTATGAAGGATTTTATCATGGATATTTAGAGATATGTAGAAAGGTGGAAAATGCTCATCCAACTCTTCAATCATACGGCCCAGGAGTACTATGGGCTTATCATCTTGCAAGTTCACAACGTCAGCATCTAGGGGAGTCCTTGGATGAATGGATTTCAGTATGGATTCCTTGAAAGCCTCATTCTTCATCAGTTTTATCAAGGGAAAAGGGATTTTTAACTTCTGTATTTCTGACTCAAGATTGAAATTATAGGACAGTTTGTAAGAAGTTCTTACCTCTTGTGGTGTGGCTTTGAGCTAAATAGGATCATGAGCTGGTTTTTCTAATGGCCTTTGCTATTTTTTTGGAGGAACGGTCATCTTCTTTGCAGGGGCATCAATATTCCTAGCCTGAGGAGTAGGCTGCTTTGTAGGGGCACGAGTCTTCTTCATAGGAGCAACAATTCTAGATCTTATATTATAACCTTCTTGATAATATGCCTGATACAGAGATTCTTCCATGACATGTTCATTCATGAGGGATTCCTCATAGTCTGCTTGTGTCAGGAAGGAGAGATCTACTTCATCCTCCATACATTTGATATTGTCTTATGCCTCTCCTTCTTCTTGAGTGAACTCTAGTTCTTCTTCTAGTACAACATTCTGAAAAGGAGCTCTGATCCTTTGATCCTTAGCTTGATTCCTATCCCTTTGAAGGATCTGAGCTGGTGGGTTATTTCTTCTGTAAGGGACAAAATAAGGTTTCTGTTAGCAAAATCATTTGGCCCTTTACCCCTCACAAGTATTTTCACTCAGTCTTTTAGTCTAGACATTTCAGATGCCAGACTATCCAACATTTTGGCAATTTTCTCCATCTTGTTCTTTGATGAAGAAGCCCCTAGAGGATCTGAGGGTTGCTTCTTCCTGCCAATTTTTCCTTTAACCTTCTGAGATGCAATAATATTGGATTCAACTTCAAGGGTATCATCTTGCATGAGTGATAGAGAATTTGATCTTCTTTCTTTGAGAAGAAGACATAATTTTGAATCAAAGGCATTAGCATATGTGATTTTGTCTAAAGTGTCAGTAGGCTTGATCTCAACAGGGATCTTGTTGAACATCTTGTTAAATATTTTGGTGAAGTTAGAAATAGACTCACCATTCTCCCTCTTCATATTGCTAAATTCAGTGATATAGTAAAGGTGGTCTCTTCTCTCTCCCAAATGCTTCAAAAATATGTCATCTAGGGCTTCAACGTCTGCTATTGATCCAGCAGGAAACTCTTTGAACCATTTCCTAGCCTAACCATCTAGAATTTGCACAAAAACCCTAGTCCTAAGTCCACACATCTTCTTGGTCAATGTTTATATTCTCAGCATAACTGTAGAATGCCTTTAGGTGTTCTTCAGCTGTGAAATCTCCCTCCCCAGTAAACTTAGGCATGTATTTGAGATAATCTCCAGTAGGCATAACAACGAGGGGGTTATGAAGAATTAGAGGGGCATATATAGCTACAAGGATCCTTTCCATTTTGGTCAGAGGGACATTCATATTGAAAGTGGGTAAGGAAAGAAAAGAAAAATACGCTGATGGTGTGAGTGGTAGCTGAGAGAGTATTCGGGGTGGATTTATCTTAGTGGAGTTGCCAGGGATTGGATCTACACAAGCAAGAGTGCTTGAAAATTCCTCAACCCTAAAATTTTCTGATTCAATTATAAATTCCTCAGAATTATATGTTTCAGCAGAAGGAGATTGAAATGGAGGCCTGTTTGATATAACAACAGAAATACCTCTTGAAATATCTAATTTGGCTTCCATTCTAGCTCTGGAGGTCTGTCTGAGTGAAGCCCTAGCTCTTCTTAGAATCTCTTCTGGATCTGAAACAGGTGTTACTGGTGGCCCTTGAGGGTTTGCTCCGGTACTTGGTCTTCTTGAAGCCACCTTATTTCAATGGATTCGGCAGATACATGATTACAACCATAATAGTGTCAAGAATTTTGCTATCATCAAAGTAGGATTTGTGTCGTCTCCTAGGGAAGCTGAGCTTCAATCTCCTCTCCCTGGCAATAGTACCAATTTGTTATCACTCCAGGAAAATCCTTTAGATTGTAGCTCGAGGATTCCTGGTAACTTAAATGTTTTTATGGTTTTTCTAAATGGATCAAGTTAGATGACCTAAATTACCTCACACGCTCAAGACATGCATAAAACTCAATCAAAAGATAAGGCTTCTAACTACCAATGTTTAGAGGTCTGATAATAGGGTGAAAATATGGAGAACTTACTATGATGGAAGATTTATATATAAAGCAATTACATATAAATGGCTAATCACAACAAGGAAAAGTACTTGTAATTCAACTCATCAACATACAGATAGGGTGACAGCTATCAAATATTAAATAACATGAATAAACCTGAATCAAACATTCAAGCACAAGAAAATAGCAAAAAAGATATGGAAGCCGAACATATAATAGCAAAAGAGCTTATATTAGATTATGAATAACATGAGAAGCTTGATAATAATAATGGTATAAAGGTCCCCGAAGTCAAACCTTTTCTTCAACATAAGTCTTAGGATTTATAGCCTTTACAAAAATATTTAGATCCTAAAGAGTTGGATCTGATTTACTAAAAATAGATAAAATAAATGTTTTTTGCAAAATTAGGTCAAAAACCCTAATTTAAGTATTAGTCTATCTAACGGTAACACTTGTTCACTCATTGAACTCTTTGATAAGTATAGTGATTGCTAAAGTAGAGATGTAACCTGTCATCTGATAGATAAGCCACTATTGGTAAAAAATAGGTAGGGTTTGTGACCCTTTTCTGCTTGATTGTATCCTCAAAACTAGAACAGACCTCCTCCAATGGTGCCTTTCAACAAATTTCAGCTTTATATTTCATTCCTGAGATAGTTGTATTCACCAAAACTGGTTCTTTGTTCCAAAATATCTTTCTGCACCCATTTTTTCTTTCGATGGTTAAGGAAGCAGAATCCTGGGTTTGTTAGTGGCTAAAAGCTATGCTTCCAGTGGCTAATGAACAGGTGTTGTGTTCGCCTAAGCCACTAAAAGCTCTGTTTTCTGCCAAAAAAAATTATTAGCCTTTAATCATCCTTTTCACTTCACTCCTGATTTTTTGGTGCTCCTTCACCCTGCATGGGGTTTTGCAAAACAACAACATCATGAACTACCTCAGGATCTTGCAAGTTTGCTGCTGCATCTGCTAGGGTTTCTAGTGCAAGATGAACTTGAGGGCTAGGGTTTGAGTTTTTGTTCTACAACCTCATCATCCTGATCATTCTTTAAATTTTGGTGTTGTCCTTCATGAGCCTCGTATTCCTTCTTTTCAGTAGGACATACATCCCTCTCATTTCTAGCAGAGAATTGTGTAACTTAGCATTATTCTTGGTTAATATTGCATTATTTATTTTTACCTCTCTATCTAAGATCTCCATTTCATGTATTTTCCCTAATAGCTAGTTGATTCTCTGAGACCTAGGTTTTCTTGAGAAAGTCTCTGCTATTGGTTCATCCTGACCTTCCCTTGCTGTTGGTGAAGGAAACTCTTCATTTTCTGTTGCAACCTTCTCTGTTAGGTCAACTTCTTCCTCCCTTTCTTCTTCTGAGTCTGAGTAGGGTAAGTTCAGAATATGTCCACTTTGTGTTGGGGCCTCCTTCTCCTTTCCACTAAAGTCCAGGTTTCTTTTAGCTTGGTTGGTTTTAGAAGTGGGAGAAGGTCGATCCACTGTTACTAGTGAGATATCCCTCCTCTTCCTTTTTCC
>LPNX010761385.1:220785-351371 GCA_001517045.1 Pseudotsuga menziesii | reverse complement strand
CCATGCTATGTTTCTCCTTTGCAGCAATTCTTGAACTATGAGTTGTATCAGTCCATGGTGAGATAACCTTCCTGTGATTATAGTGGGTTGGGCCTTGCCCTGATGGGCCTTCTTGGTTAAGATCTTGTGGAGGTAGAAGGGTAGGTTTAAAGGGCTTCTTCCTGTAAAAATATTCATTAATTTAAAGTGATATATCATCACCCTGTTATACCTTCCTTCACAAGTTATGTAAACGAAGATTGTTTTCAATAATTACTGCCCCCTCTCCTTTATCCAGGTGGATGGAACACTTTTATTCCATAATACATCTCTGTGTTCAAGTTTTAAATATGATCTGAACTCCACATTTTTAGTAATCGCAGTCTTAAACCATTTCTCCCCAGTTCTTGGGAGTTATGTCACTTCTGCAATTAGGGTTTTATCCACTAGGAACTCTTCCTTTCCTATCAGCACCTTAGAGCCATCAAAATAAAGGGAAAACGCTTCTCCCACTTGCTAGTGTGAACCCTGGATTTTTTCAAAGAACATGTAATATCCTGCATCTTTGAAGAATATGAAGACTTTTGTATGTGACTCAAGATAGCTGATGTCCCTTAGTTCCTATCTGAGAGAAGGTCCTCCTCCCCTTTTCATCTCTGAGTTGTGCTTCTTTATACCTGCAAGAAACCAAAATTCGAACTTTGTGAAGGAATTTAGCACGTTGGTTTTAGGGATGGCCTTGAGCAGTAAGAATGCATGCAGAGAATGTGGAGAGTACTGAAGATGGTGCTGATTTTGAGGGGTTAACCACTCGATTGGAACTTGAGTAAGTTGATGGTGGATTTTGGTGATAACCATGAGATTGACAGCCTAGTAATCATTTCCATCTAGGACTTGATGCTTCGTGGAGGTTTTACTGTAGTCATGGGATGAATGGAGGGCATGCTAGGGTTTTGATTTCCATCAGTCACTTCAGATCAATAATGAACTTTTAGCCACCAATTTATGATTTCCTGTTGTTCCCCAGTCTTTTTGGTGGTTTAAAGTGCTATATTATGACATACCTCATGCTGACGAGTTTGATTTTGATGGATAGATAACCATTTTCCTTTTTTGGACTTTTCAGTGGTTAAGAGAATCTATGGTTTAATTCACAAGCTATCGAAAGCCAAGATTTTTGGTGGCTAATGAACCATTGGTATGTTCTCCTAAGACTCCCAAAGTCTCCTTTAAAAAATTTATTAAAAACGACGTGAATGAACCTTTTGGTGGTTAAATTTATTCCTGGACCACCACATTTAGCTGCCGAAAGGTGGGATTTTTGGTGGCTAATGAACTATTGAAAAGTTCACCTAAGCCACCGAAAGTTCCCTCTCCAAAATTTTATTAAAAATGTGATCAACAGGATTTCGCTGGTTAACGTGGTCTTGAGCTGAAACTATTAGCTGTCGAAAGTCAGGCTTTTTGGTGGCTAATGAACTACTAGAAATTTCACCTAAGCCACCAAAAGCTAAAAAAAATTCAAATTTCTTAAAAAATAGAGCACCAGATATTCCAACTTTTTTAGTCACCCAAACATCTTTCATAATATGACTTGAAATCTTCATCACTATCAAAAAATAAATTGTCTAAGTGGACTTATTGAAAATTCATTTATTTAGGAGATAACAAGAAGAAATAATAAGCACAATAATATCCACATGTAATTCACCATTTTAATTAGTTTATTGTTCGAAAGTAATTTTTCTTGTGCATTTGGGAGTACTTGTCATGAAATTATTACAAGAGGTTTAGGAATAACGAAATTACATGCAAAGGAGGATCAACCAAATCATTCAAGTTCAACAAGAAAGTGAGGAGGTTGCTAATACATTGCAAATATACTAGGAAAAAATGAAAGCACCTTTTGATAAAAGAGCTAAGGATCACATCTTTATTCCTGGATATGTTGTGTTGAAACGGGATAAGTGAATGAAGATTTAGGAAAACATGTTCACTTCGATAAGCTCTATAATGATTATCAAAGGACAAAAATATTACTCTATCAAATACATTCATGTAGAAATCTTGGGACTACTTGTTAACAACTAGTTTCATAAACACTTCCTTGTTTATTGAATTGTTCTTATTTGGTAGTATTGTGTAAATTAGTGTTTAGTACATAGAAAAGGTTGTAGTTTTGTGAAACTTTTTATTATCATTTATTATAACACTTTTAATTTATTAGTACGTGTTAATTTTCATTTTTAAATATGCCAAACAATGAGTCCATATTTTTAGAAGTTTCTTTGATTATTGTGATTCCTAAAGTGTTTTCTTTAGCATAGTTTTTTATGATGGGATAATATTTTTGAGTAAGTTGAAGTAACATGGAGATTCCTAAAAATATTTTGAAGCCTAACATGATTAGTTAAATCATGGTTATTATCCTAGGTTTGAATTTAATTATTCCCAATTTTAAGTTGGGATTACCTTAGTCACTTCAAAGTTAAAGGTCGATTGATAAGCTTACAACATTTTCATATTACAATTATGGAAAAACACTATAGGGAAATTTATGAGAATATGTGAGTAAACAACTCTTTCATTAACATATATCATTCCATAATTATAAACTGCTCTTTTTTTCATAATTCTAAAGCCTTTATGGCAACATGAATTCCATAAACAAGCTAAGAATCTAAGCACATAATTAACCTCACTGGGAATTGCAGAGAATTAGCACAAGGAGAGAAGAAGAGGAATTAATGAACACACATTAATGAATTATCAATAAATGATAATTGATATTATTACAATGGTAATACATCCTAATAAATTAAAATAGATTTGTATGGAGACAACTCATCAAGCTCAAAAAGGCTGACTTACCAAAATATAGCAAACCCTCATAGGTGGCTAAAGCTCTTCCCAAATCTGTCAAGGACATCAGGAATTAGAAAAAGAATGAGTGAGTTTTCAAGGGAAATTGAAAACCATGCTAATCCTGGAAAATGGAGAGAAATTCATGAAGGATGGGTTGGAAATAAAGGAACCTAGTTTCGTAGTTAGCTAGCTTTACCTTATCCATACAAAAGTAGGATAAAGAAAAATAAATCATAATCTTTTGTAAAGCGATGTTTACTAATTCTGGATGTCCATAAAGTGGTAAAATCAACCCATCATCAGAAATAAAGCATTCCTGGGGTATGGATGGCATGTGTTGACTTTAAGGTGCAAGTGGATGTCAACTAATTAAGCTAGTGGGTAGATAATTAATCAAATAATGATTAATTATTTTATCCTAAGTATTGAGTGGGTTTAATATATTCCAACACCCCCTATAATTCTGAATTTATGGTGGTATTTCAAAAAAATATAGATGCATATCGATGCATATAGGGCCCAACAACAAGGTTATGGCCACCCTTTAACAATTACTATGTCCAAAAAGCAGAGGAAAGAGGAAAAACCACATGGGGAAAATCGTCCCTCAATATAAGACATGAGAGGAAAACCAAAATTTTTGTTGATGCTTCTCCAAACTAAATGATGATGTCTAGAGGAATCTTCTTCTTGGGAAGAAGGGAAATTTTATCACAATGGATCAAAGATAGCTACAGGATGGAAACTAGGACCATGTAGAACAATTGAGATCCAATAATGTGAAAGATATTGAGAGTTGTAATCAGATCCAAGATGATATGATGACTTTAAATTCAAACCAATAAAGATGAAATTAGCTTTAGATAGGTGAAATAACTTTCCAAGTGAATGTATAATGCCTCCCACTTCATTTACACAAAGAGGATATGTGCAAGTGGCCATGTACGAACAGAGAGAAGCCATAGGATCAAAGAGTGTGAATGCATGGGATCCATGGGTTGATATAGCTTCTAAATAATCCAAAAGATCACATATAAGCATATTAGTATACTCATAGGAACAGACTGATAATGAATCCTCTGTAGTAGAAGTATGAAATGAGGAAGGAAGGAGATCTTCAAAGAGGCTCTGAGGATTGATGCCAAGAACACATGAGGAGATGTAAAAGAACAAGTTATCAAGTATGGTAAGTGGAAATACACTAATAGGACTTGATATGGCTAGGAAAACATCCTGAAATTCACTAGGTTGCACACCAACAATGAGAGACGTATGCACAAATTCTGAAGGATATGGTACATAGATATCCGAATCTAAGATAGAAGAAATAGAGAAAAATGAATGTGTGAGTGAATCATCATCAATAAAATAAAAGCTCCATATTTCACTTCTTTTTCATCATCGGTATCTTCAAGAGACACATAAAAAGATTTCTCTTCAATATTAGCTTCTTCATTGAAGGAGAAAGCATTTGAATCAAAGAGTGTAGCAACAACATGAACTGTATGAGAAAATTCTTCATCATAAATAACTTCATAAAATAATGTAGAGGCCAAGAAATATTGAGAGAGAGAACAAGAGGATATTTTGGGTTCACTCCATGCTTCATCTTCTACTTCCTACACACCAAACTCTTTTTCCAAACTTTTCCAAAGCTCAAATGGATATTCAGTAAAATCTATGAGATGATGTATATTTGGAGACATTACCAAGCACATGATTCCATAAGATCTATCAAAATTATTCAGCCAGTCAATCTTCTCTTCATAAGACTCATGTTCCCTCAAAGAACCAATGGAGACATCAAAGAGACATTTCATCTTCAAGTATGCGCTCATCTTTGGCTTCCAATCAATATAGTTGAAAGGAGATAGTAGGGGAACTTCTGACTCCATTTGAAGTTGTTGCACCTGCAAATATGAAAGGGGAATTAATTGATGAGCTACCAAATATATGATACCATGTAATAATTCTAAATCCTTTATGGAAACATGAATTCCATAAAGAAGCTAAGAATCTAAGCACACAACCAACCTCACTGGGAATTGCAGAGAATTAGCACAAGGAGAGAAGAAGAGGAAATAATGAGCACACTTTAATGAATGATCAATAAATGATAAATGATATTATTACAATGGTAATAAATCCTTATAAAGGAAAATATATTTTTATGAAGACAACTCATAAATCTCAAAAAGGCTGACTTACCAAAATATAGAAAACCCCCATAGGTGGCTAAAGCACTTCCCAAATATGTCAAGGACTTCACGAATTAAAAAAAGCATGAGTGAGTTGTCGAGGGAGATGGGAAAACATGCTAATCCTAGAAAATGGAGAGAAATTCATGAAGGATGTGCTGGAAACAAAGGAACCCATTTTCCTAGTTAACTAGCTTTACCTTATCCACCTAAAAGCAGGATAAAGCAGAATAAAGAAGAATCTGTTGTAAAGCATTGTTTACTGATTCTAGATGTCCATAAAGTGATCAAGATGAACCCAGAATCAGAAATAAATCATTCCTAGGTATAGATGGCATGTGTTGACTTTAAGGTGCAAGTGGATGCCAACTAATTAAGCTAGTGGGTAGATAATTAATCAAACAAAGATTAATTATTTTATCCTAGGTATTGAGTGGGTTTAATATATTCCAACACTTTTTCCATATTCATGGTTTTTTTTGTAGAATTAGAAAGTGGGAAATGTATATATCTCTGCAGGGGATATGGATGCTTGTTGGTAGAGGAGGAAAGTCTAAGATATCGAGGTAAATTCATTGGAGCCATGGAGTCTCATAATAACTAAAACAACACCATGAATTATGAAAATATTTGTTTGTGTATATATTGTCTCCAAAAATATGTTTTACACATATGCAAAATAAACAACTATTTCCATAACAAATATCATTCCTCAATTATATTACCTCTCATACTCGTGCATGAAAATATAGGGATGCTTATAATTTCTAGTGAATCAGAAAGAAAATGTAAACCTTGGAAATTTGTGTTAACACCCAAAGTTTTCCACATAGCTCTTTATGGTCCAAACCATAATTATACATTATAGTCCCATCATTATTTCCTTGATTTTGACCTTCGCAACTAAATTCCACCAAAAGTGGTCCAAAACATTTTATCCCCCCCATAAATACCGGGAATATGGGAATTTATCGTAACATAACCCCACTCTCTCCAAAATGGACCAAAAAACCCTAAAATGAGAATGGGTCAAAAACCATGGTCAAATACCATTCACAATAAAATACCATGGGTAAGAAAATCCTGGATCATATCATAAATACATTGTGAAGGTATCCTCATAAGAACGTTGTGTCCATCATAACTTCTGAGATTTCAATTTTCCATAATTCCTCACTTCCCACACCTTTTGCCACACTATCCCACGTTGCATGTCGAGTTATCTCCGCGTGACCCTTGATCCCTTTCCCAGTGAAAACCCCTTATTGGAGATAAATAGAGACCAGGATCATGGGATGTTACTCCGAAATATTGTCACCATCATGTTATGAGATAGGTATTCACTTGTCTTCTCCAATCCCTCAAATTTTTCTCTAGAGAAATGAAAGGATGAAATTACCCCCTTGCAATTTTTCCTTGTTTTGAGCTAGTAAGGCTCCTTCTCCATTGATAAAAAGCATTACCTAAGTCAGCAACGCTCCTCATACATGAGAAAATAGGGGTGCCACCCAGGGATAATTTTAGGGGCGAATTTTAGCCCAGTGGGCTATTTTTCCATGTTTTTCTCCCAAAAATGATTCGCCATTTTGCATTTTTTGAAGCCATGTTTCGCCCAATTTTGATGGGGTAAAACTTTTTCACCCTAAAAATAGCCAAATTATTATATAAACGATATAAAATCCTAGGAAATTAAAATAGTTTTTGAAAAATATCACCAATCATTTTATAGTTGTCATTTTAAGAATTGGTAATATTTGCCAACATTTATACACTTTTAAATAAGTACAGTTCCTTAAAATCATCCCTGGTGCCACCACCTCTATCCTTACTGCAAGAAGCGTTATCCCATTAACACCACCTGTTTTCTTCATTGAAGGAGCGGTGCTCAAGTTTTCAAGGCAAAAAGAGAAACTTCAAGAGGTTTCTCGAAGCTTGCCTTCGTGGAGCCTCATCCCTATAGTTTAGGAACCAGCTAGAGCTTGAGATCCTTCTTTTTTGGATCTCCCTTCCACCTCACCCATGAGATCCTAAACAATTCCTATCCTCTCATGCCTTTAAATTACTGGCTCATCCCCAATGGGAGGGAGGAGGAAGAATTGTATTGCATACCCAAAATCTGTCAAAATCATTCTTGAGTCTTTAGAGGCAAGGTCAAGTTAGAGGCAAGGAGCCATTGGAAGGAACTCTCAACACCAAGGCACCAATGTTGTAGTATTTCCAATTATTATTAATAAATAATGTTTTCTCTTTCCCATATATGTTGTATCATGTGTATGTATTGCTTGATTCCTTGGTCACAAGCATAGATCTAGTTTATTATCTTGTATGGTATCATCATTTTCTTCTTATATTCCATATTATATAGGTTCTTATGTAGTATCAGAGGAGAAATATTCAAGGATAGCACGGACAACCTTTGAGAGAAGTATCATGTTCTTTCATTCAAGTGATTAACTAGATCTAGTGGAGGTTTAACATTTGGTGTTTGTGTTTTGTTCTAGACCCAAACCATTCAAATCTAGGGAAACAAATCCTGTCTGCAGGAGGTGTGTATTTTCAGCTAAAAAAAGTGGTGACTCCCCTGGGGACTACTTCAAATTCTGAATCTTTGGTACGTTAAAACCTCCACCTTCATTTTCAAATTGCAGATTTATTTTTTCCATTGATAGATCTATAGATCTGCTTTGAATTTGATTTATTTTCCTCTATTAGCCTTTGGATCTTCATATTTTTGGTTCACTAGGTTTTCTAGTGATTGTTTGGGTTCATTTTTCAGTTTGTAACTTACTCTTCTATCTCATTTTTTATTTTTCAAATCGCCATCTCGGCCACCACTCCTAGGTTTTATATTAAGTGTGGTTCTAGAGCTGCCACTGCCCTTTCCCTATTACAATAAAGCGGTGCCACCACTCTTTCTCTATGTCAAACAAGTGGTGCTGGAACTGGTAATGCTCTAGTGTGAAACTACAGTAAGCAGTGTCACTGCTCTGTTCCTATGGACAAGAATTGGTGCTCAGGCTAGTAATGCCCTATTCAAGACGTTCAAATCGTGGTTCCAGGTATTATTGCTAGCCCTATTTGGTATTTGATTCTTAAATGCCTGTTTTAGGATTTGAGACCCATGCTTTAGATAGTTACAGTTGTGTTTGAACTCTGCATTTTATTTTTGAACAACAAACTCAATAAAAAAAAACCAGCCAAAAAAATATTTCTCGTGTATGAATCCATAGGTATTTTCAAGAATTGTGATTGATGTTGGTCTTTAAAGATTCATAGTTGGATTTGAATAGCACTTGGTCTTTCTCTATCTCTTATTTGTGTCTTTTTTGATAGAACAAGAAAATATTCATTTCAATTTTTCTTCATTTGTTGTAAATGATTTTGTATGTTTTTTCCTTTTTTTCAAAAACTTGTGAAAATCCATACAAAATTTATTGTAGAATTTTGCGATTAGTTCATTCTTACTTTATTTGGAAAATATGAACACTTTTGTATAAAAGTTGTAACAATATTTTCTTTCTTTTCATTAGAGATCTCACTTCTTTTTCATTCAAAAAGAGAATCTTTTGTTTGTTTTCGTTAGGAACATATCATATAAGCAAGTTTGTTTTATTTTTGTATGGGATTTATTCTATGTTTCAAAGGAATTGAACCTCTCTCCCTTCCTTAAGTAGGGCATACCTTTTAAAGTTAAAGTGAAATTTTGTACAATCATACTACATGGTTTTACCTTTTATGCCATGGCCTCAGGCATCCACCTAACTGTTCAAGATAAAATTAAGCACTAGTTTAAGTTTAAAATCTTTAGCAATTTGTGTGATAGGTTAGAGATGTGTTCCAATGTCTTTAAACCTAGGAGCTGTCATTTATTGCTTGCATTGCATACCAGGGGCTTATAGTTCTTCCATGTACCTACCAGTATATCAAACAGTCTTTCACGTACCCTAGAGGTATATCGAAAGGTACTTCATGTACTCGGTAGTATATCAGAAGGCTCCTGTCGAATGATTGTGCATTAGACAGCACTACTACTGAGTGGAGCTCCCACGTACCTTGCGTATATTGGGAGAAACCTTTAGGAATATCATGACCATCCAAGTAAATCCCTTTGGCCATCTTATCATCGCAATACATTGAGAACAACACTCGGAGATATTACTATGCACGTGTCGTCCAAGTAGTCAGTTATTCAGGAAAGGGTACTGTCCCAATCCTCCTTGTCATGCTCTACTGTTGGACCCTGCGGTATATAGCGATTTGGGGTGATTTGATAGTCTCGTTAGGTTCCAGACCTTTAATCCACTCCTCTCACATATTTTTCTTACTGCTTTAGTTTGGGTAGCACTTTTTTTCTATACATTTAGGATTTTTTAGAAGAGAGAGATAAATTTTTTACATAGTTATGGATTCTTCTTCCAGGACTACCAACCAAGAGACTCCTTTACCAAGCATGTCTTTTGTTTTCCCTCCATATGGGGATGTTGGTCCTCCTCTCATGGCTACGTTAAGCCTTCCTTGATTGACTATGCGATTACCTATTTGGTTATTGTCCAGTCCAGTTATCCCATGTACATCAATTGCTTCAAATCCTAGTCCTTCATCATGGGAGCATCAACATCATGTTCATCCCTCGCCTTCTTCGCCTCATGGGTCTTCTCCCCTTTCTCCCTCTTCTCCTATTGAAATTTGTAGTACTAGTAGTCAAGTGGATAAGAAGAAGAAGAAAAACAAACAAAAACTAGGTCTCAACCAATTACTCCTCCTAGTGTGGAGGGTGTTGATCTGTACACCCCAAAACCACGTAAGCCAAAATTCCCTTATAGGATTTGCAAGGGTGATCACCTTCTAAAATATTGTCATTATTTGCGCGTGGTTTTATAAGAGTGGTCTAAGGCTTCCTAGTAGCCAATGTCATCAGCCTTTGGTCATCATATTGATGATCCCCCCTCAAACAACGACTCTTTGGTTAAAAGTCAGAAGGGTAAAGTCAAAAATCCTTGCTTGCTTTGTAAGGACATGCACTTTACTTAACTTTTTCCTTGCATGGATGAAGATTCTAAGTTGTTGGAAGATATTATTTTTCCTCAGCAATGGCTTCCAACAGGTTATCATAAATTTTCCCTTGACATCCCATTGGTTGATAAAGTGGTCGATCTAGTTCTAACCTTGGTCGATTCCACTCTTACTTTGAAGAGTGAAATTGAAGTGATCAATTTAAGTCCATCCTTGGTTTATCCCAATCTTTATTTAAAGAGTGAAGAATAGGTTGTTCACCCCACTCTTCATTTGAAGAGTGATTTTAAGGTGGTCGAGTCGACATCATCTCCACCTGATCCCACTCTTTCATTAGAGTACGGTAAGACTGAAGTAGTCTCTTTGACAAAATATATGTCTTGTTCTTCTCTCCCGGTACATAATTAAATAAAACCTGTGGATGTTTTTATGCTCCATTCTAATTGTTTTTGACAAGAGGATATTCTGACTCTTTCAACAGAACACTCTCCATGTACTGAGGTTATTTATTTTGACTTGAGTAACCTAATAGAGTCTTGTCTTCATTCAAGTGTTCCTTTCCAAATAGTCATGAATGTTACTACTAGGCGGATTCTTCGCAATATTGTTGAGGAAGGGGCTTCTATTAGTATTATATCCTTAACTGTTTGAAAAGCTTGAGGTTCTCCTCGGCTTGTTCCATCCACCAATCAGATAATGGCTTTTATTCGCAGACCTACTGCACCTTTAGGGATCCTTCCTCATTTTCCTATTATATTAGGAGGGAAAATTATTTGTATTGATGTTATGGTGGTCCAAGGTCCTTTATATTTCAATATGCTCCTTGGACGTGATTAAGTTTACACCATGAAGGTTGTAGTGTCCAAACTCTTTAGAGTGATTAATTTTCCCCATGATGAGAATATTGTGACCATTGATCAGCTTTCCTTTGTTACACCTGACCATCACATCATTCCTAGTAATCATACTTCCCTAAATGTTACACATATTCTTGTGATTCCTTCCCCTTCTTCTAGTTAGATTCTTCCCATCATAGGTAAAATGGGGGGCATGGCTCCATTTTATGGAAATCATAGTGGATTTAAGATGCTAGCTTTTATGTAAAAGGGGAAACCTACCAACCTCTCAATGTCATGTTGGGTAGGAGCAGGTTTTTGAGCATAGTTCCCATTCTGTATCAAGATCGTTAAAAAATGAAATAGGTTTCCTTGAGCATAGTTTATTTCTAGTTTTAAGCTCGTTAAAAAATAAAAAGTAGTCCTCAAGCAAAGTTTACCTTTTGGTTTCAATCTTGCATAAAAATGAAACCATTCCCAAGCATAGTTATTTTCTGTTTCAAGCTTGCGTAAAAATGAAATAGGTCCCCACAAGCATAGCTATTTTTTTTTCAAGCTTGTGTAAAAATAAACCAGGCCACCTTGAGCAGTGTTTATTCTTGGTTTCAATCTCGTTAAAAAATAAAACCACCCTTGAGAAAATTTCCTGTTAACACTCTCTTAAATTTTTTATTATAAGAGATATATGGGAAGTTTGGCCTTGTCAAGAAGTGTTGGGAAGGAAACCTAGTGTTTGAAAGAGGGCTGATGGCATATACGAGATAGAATTTAGCCACTAGAATAGGCCATGGTGGAAATGAAGGAAAGGACAATGTAAATTGGCATCCCCACTCTGGAGTAATGAATATTGAAAGCGGAAAGACAGTCGATGGATCATAGATGCAGGGTAAAGAAGAGAACGTCGGATGCGCTGAAGGAATTAAACAGGAGTCATAATAGAAGGCTGAGATTGATCGGATGGCAGATCAACGACGTCAAAAAATTTCACACAGCGAACACGCCCAGCCAAAGCCACTTTTCCAAATCATGAAATGGGTTAAAAGGTGGAGGCATCTAACGGTCGAGGTTGGGATCTGAGAAGATCCACGGTTGTAAGTGATTTCGCATCCCAAATTAGCAAGGATGTAGCAGAAATTTTGGATTGTGAAAACTGGTACAAGTCTCTCAGATCGACGGTCACTATAAGAGCAGGGGGAGATCTGTGGTCATGGTTCATTTCACAATCTAAACTAGCACGAAGGGGACCAGAATCTCACATCGTGAAAAGTGGTAGGGTCCACTCAGATCAATGGTTGTGAAGAAAAGCCGATCTTGATCTATGGTTGAGCTACACACACACAAGGTAATAAAGGATGCAGCATAAAGGACCTCACATACCAATGGCTCAGATCACAAGGACTAACATCCATGGTGCAAGCTGCTTGGGAAGGGCGCAAAGGTTATGCTGTGTAAAAAGCTATAAAATGGTCCACATGAAATTGGAAAGGTTTTCCTTTTTCGAAACCTTGAAGACGCTGAATATCCAATCGCATACAGAGTGCCAGCATGGACCAACCAGGAGACTGTGCTACAAAGCAAGGTAGGCCCCTGATACCCCCTCAATGCTATTTGAAAATGGATGTGATAGGAGCAGTAGAAGTGGTAGGGGTGAGAGATGATATAGAAACCAAGGTCACATGTCGGAGGCCAAAGGAAATTTTGGTAGATGAGAATGCCGACATTTTCTATACCATCCTAGTGGGAGAATCCATTGAAACCACCAGAGGTAAATTGGAAATCCTTAAGGACCAAGGTAAAGATACCTGCGGTGTTTTTAAATCCTTCTTCCATTTCTTCTCTATTGGCCAAACCCCCTATTGCCCTGATTTTGTCAAATGGTGTGTAGAAAATATCTCTATCACCAAAGGTGTCATTATGAATAAGTCGAAGTCTAAAATCCTTTGTTCAGTCTAGGCTTCTGTCGTCCGCAAAACCCTGCACATCCCAGATGAGTTTTTCCATATATCCCAAAACTACCAAGAGGAAAATATTGTACGTTTCTTTAGAGAATCTACCGACGAAAGTAAAGAAACCTTCTTGAAGGCCTGTTCAAAACCCAATGGCAAACCCATTGACCTATCATACTCTATTGACCTTAACAAATTCAATGAAGAAACTCAGTGGTGTATATCCCTAGCCAGCCAGTTTCTAGGTCAAGATATTGATTCCTATGTCCCATAGTCATTGTTGAGTCTGTTGTTCATCTTGAGTACCTGACCGGATGAACCTGAATTTCCCAGGCAATCTTATCAATCTTGTTGTCTTAAGTTTGATGAATTCTTAGTTAGCGAATTTCCACGGTAATAAAGTGTTCAGATTCCAATCCTTTTTGTTGAGGATTCTTATAGCTTATAATGAAGAAGACCTGCAAGTTCCTGAATTGGAAATCACTATTGTTATGGCCACGGACTATTGTAAGTTCATAAACCAATTGATGGCCGAAGTATACGACCTTTTATTTCAAAAAAGGTTACCTAGGGTGTTGCCTGAGATGAGACAACTACTACAACTATTGAATATCAAGAGGATAGGGGACTGGTTCCTCACAGAATTTAGAACGACCATAAGATTGTATGGCTCTGTGCATCAACCCTACATTCTTCCAGCTTTTCTAACCGCCAGGGTTTTCTCCCTGGAATTGATCCAGCAAAGACTCACTATTGAAGAAGAACACTTCTTGAGCTATAAAAAGAGCTCAATTTTTTTTTTCCCCTAGGAAGTGAGACCATACATAGTCAGGAGCAGAGCTGCTTTGCCATTGGTTACTAACTTGCTCAGAGGCATGGGGATTTCTCTGGGACAAGTGGTAAACTACGACCCTCATCAAATAATTTCCAAAAGGAGGAAGGCTCACAAGTGCAAGCCTTTTCAACACACTGAGGTACTCAGACTCAGGGAAGCAGCAAACTGGGATGATTTCCCTAATCCTGCCCTGATGATACCAGCATAGAATGAAGCACTGGCTCAAACCTGCCAGGAATAGCTTCTCCCCAAAGAGAATTGGCTAAAATATTTCCAATAGTCGAGGATGTCTCATCATTGGTCAGCTATTCAGTGAGTTCAGTGAAAAGAGAAGGTCCCAAGCCTATGGATACTGAAGAGGTGGACATGACCGGCATGCCCAAAAGGAAGAAAATAGAATAGAGACAACAACTAGTACAGGTCAAAAAGGGAATTCCAAAGGGACAGATGAAGAAGAAGAATACAGAGAAAAAACAGAAGCAAGAAGAGCCTGAGACAACTGAATTACAAATCCAAGAATATGTATTTGACAGACAGAATCCAAACAGGAATGCATCTAAAGAAGACTGGCTAGGCTCTTATCGGGAGAGGGATGATAAAAATTTCAAAGAGACAACAGAGCTATATAGCGTGGCAATGCAGTTGCCTTACCCAAATGTGGCATTGAATACTGTAAGGGATCATGCCACTGATACCCTTCACTTAGCCTTGGCAATGGGGAATAAGGTGTCAGAGGTTAGTGTGAACCTATCAAAGGTTCCCACTACTGACATAATACACCTCAACAAAGAAACCGGGGATATCCTGAATGCTATATTGCTTAAGGCCACCATACAGATGTCCAAGCTAGAAAAAAGTAAAACAAATACTTTGAATATTTTAAGAAAGGTAAGAGTGGAGAACAAATCCCTCAAGACCCAAATCAACATATTTCAAAATGAAGCAATGCAAATAGAGAGACCAGCACATAAGGGAGTCTTGGCCTAGAAATTTCTTGATGATAAGGAAAAAGAGATCCAGGCACTAAAAAAGAAGTTGAAAATCCCTGCTACCCAATTCTCCCAGATAGAAGAATTGGCTGATTTTGAAATAGAGAAAGAGACGTTGAATGCTGAGCTTACCGAATGCAAATCCAATTTGCTAAAGCTCGAAGAAAAGGAAAGGAAGTGGGAAGCAGAAATCCAGGTTTTGAAGAAAAGTGAAGCAGAATTAAAATCCAAATTACCAATAAAAGAAAGGGAGCTTCAAGGAAGAAGTGTTGAGAGTGCAATTCAGTCCGTAGGTGTATCTGGAGAGATAGACACCAGTTCTCATTCTAGAGAAAAGTCCTAGATAGGCCTGAAATATATACAGCTTGTGAAGTTAAAGCAGCAGATCGAGGAGCTAGAAAAGGAAAAAGGAGAGGAGAGACAAGGAAAGGAAAAGATGGAAGAGAAATTCCAAGTTAAGCCAACAGGTGATCGGTAAACTTGCCTTGCAAGGCACTAGACATTTGACATGGGATCAAATCATTATAGAGGCTAACAAGTTCCAACCTTATATAGATTTCATTGAAGACCAGGAAAACGCTATGATAGAGGCCAAGAAAAAGGTCCTAATAGTATTAGGGGAAATTCATAAAAGACTCGTGGCAACAGCGGAAAATGCCGTTGCTTTCCTAAGCTCCTTGTCAAACGATTTCGCCAATCGATACGGTATCCAAAACAGGGTTGTTGTTGTCTCCGGGGCTAGAAAGATAATTGCTAAGAACATGATGCTGGAGACTGTACAAGCCAAAATATATGTTATTGAACACAAAGTCAAGGAGGTTATCAAGTTATTCAAAGCGCTGGTAGACAGAGGGATCCCTTTATTCTGCGAAGAGAAGGGTCCTTTATTGTGCCAAAAGGAGTATCGGGAGCATCTGGTTCAGTGTCAATTAGACAACAGAAAGTTTGGGGACATGTGACAATCATTGTCAGGAAAGATCATTTTCGATAAGCTCGCCAGTGAATTTGAATTGTTGTTTGATTTTAAAGCCACCTATGCCAAAGTCCCTGAGACTTCATACCCAGAAACGATGGAGCTGAAAGAACAAGCATTCGACATGGTAGTTGTGACTCTACCTGGTCCTAACCTATGGAGAGCCATTCAGCAATATGGATCAGCCAAATTCAAAATGCATCCATAGAAGTGGCAATGATAGTACGCGGGAATTTTTCTCTGTGTACATGACCTTTCCGATGGTCACCTCTTGCGGAACTCTATATAGCTGTCACTCGCTAGATGGAAACATAAAAGAGTTTCATGCATATTTTCTCCTGCAATCCATATTTCATTTTCCATTTTTTATGTAAATCGTGGTCGATGTGTCACCTACAAGTTTGTTAGAAGTTGTTTTTTAGTTGTGACAAATTTTGATTCCCGGATGTCGGTCTAGGAAGTCCAAAATGCTATAAATATACCTCCTGAAGAAGGAGAAAGGGTTGAAACCGATGTAATTTTGTAGTGTATGATTTCAAGAGTATTTTAATAAAGTTGCAGAGCAGAGGTCGGCGTTTTACATAGAGATTCATGTGTTGTTTGTATTACAGTCTATTGCTTCCTTTCTCATGTGAATGTTTTTTCCAATTTATCTCTTCCATTATGTTTTCTTTCATGTCTGAAATAAGTGTATAACAGTTTGGAATTCATACATGCTATGGTCTGTCTGTTGTTTAATATATTCACCAAGGAGTTCTTCTAAAGTTATATAGAATTCATTTTCTAATGCTCTGTGTTAATGGTCTGTTCATGTTCTTCTTTTCCACCAGACAATTATAATTTGACTGTGATTGAATGGCTATCTTGCCTCTGTGTTGAAATCTCTTGCATAAGTTTTGTTTATTTCTGTTACACATATTGACTCCATCACCCAATGGTTCTATATCTTGTTTCAACCAATTTTACAAACAATTTATAGTTTCACTAGTACATATCTGGCATTGTTAATATTTGGTGAGAGATCCCTCTCGAAAGAGCAGAAGGCCAGTTCTCTTTTCAAAAGTGGTTCTGCTGTTACCTGGGAGCAGGCCTTCCGCAACCTTTGGCTCAATTTTAGTGCTAACAAACTGGTGGCATTTCCGGGGACGAGTTGAAGATTATCCCTGGAGGAACGACAAGAATTGCACGATTTTAGGAAAGAGATTTCTGAGGGAAAACATAAATTTTTTCATTTGCGAGAAGGTTGTATATCTATCCTGGCGACTCCACACCCACTACGACCAGTATCACACTAGGTATGCTAGCTTCCAGAACGATCCATGCGAGAGGTAACCCTGATCCCAAAACTTTGCAAAGTTTGGATAATCCAGAAAAATTACTTAGAAATAGAAATAAAGAGAAAGTGGATTTTATGTTGCTTGGTACATCATTATCTCAAGATTTTTATGACATAGTGGAATCCAAATGGGGAGTTAGAGCTGAAAGACTACTAACCAAATCTAAATCTGAATCCAACCTAAGGAAAGTTGGGGTTAGCCCTAGTATACTGCGATCCTATCTACTTGATTCTTTGTCGATGAACCTAGAGACCTCGACAAAAGCTGAAGAGACAGCCCCTATTTTTCAGAACACCCAGTTTCCTAGCCCCCAATTTTCTCCCAATCGACCGACCTCGATGGATGCTACTAGATTTTCCCCATTAGCCCTACCTCTAGTTCTGCATGACCTCCCCTTAAACTACGCCCAAAGAATTGCACTCTATGACGGGGAGGGGAATGTATAAGCAAGATACCATGTGGTTAAATTTGATGATTTCATCGACCTGGAAGAGGTGGATGATGAAGATGTCAAGATGCGGTTTTTTGCTCAAATTTTGTCTAGGAAAGCCAAGAAGTGGTACAAATATTTGCCACCTAGCTCTATCCACAGTTTTTTTGGTTTTCAAACCATATTTCTAGAAAGATGGGATGATAAACAAATCCTGTTGCAGGTCCTGTCTCAATACAACAATCTCAAGAAAGGAGGTTTTGAGTCGGCCCATGAATTCTCAAGCAGATTTATGAGAATCTACAATTCGATACCTGCTGACATCAAACCTTCACTAGGGGCAGCTAAAATTCATTACGCTGATGCATTTGATAATGATTTTGCTTTGCTATTAAGAGAAACAAAGTCAAACACCCTCTTGGCTATGTTTACTGATGCCCTAGAAGTAGAGGCCAATATGATGGCGTAAGGAAAATAAAACCGAGGGCGGAGGTTGACAAAAGGAAAAGTAGAGAAGAGACATACCGTGACTGCTTCTACATCCTCATTCAGTGATATAAAATTTGAGACGATGCTCAAAACTATGGAAAAGTTGATGGACAGGCTAATGGTGGAGGCCAAGCCAACAAACCGTTAGAAAAATGAACCTCAGATAAGGAATCCCAATTTTAGGAGGCCAATTCCTTCCCCACTCCAACCAAATAGACCAAGGGATGTGAGGAATCCAAGAAATCAAGAAGACCAGCCAATTAGGCCTCCTTTCCCTGAAAACTATGTGGCTGTCGAAGATGAGGCAGAGTCTATCAAAGATCATATCCATCATTTCGGCAATTTAAACTCTGAGATCTACTTGACTGAGGAGGAACATGACATGTTTGCACAAGTGGATGATAAGGCCCTAATAGAGGAATTGAAGCAATATCATAAGGGATATATGCATGCTATAGATGATGTCAGGAAAATCAAGTTAAGAAGTAGAGACGTTGCTATAAACAAAGGGGGGTTAAACCCAAACCAGCCTTCTAGTAGTCAAATCGGCCTAGGGAAAGGAAATGAGAAACAAAAGGAGTCAGTATCATCTAGGGAGGTGGAAAAAGGGACTGGTAATGTGAAGGAGCTAGAGAAAATGACACCTGTGGAGCTGGGCAAAACCCCTCCCATGTTTAACCTCCAAAACGAGCTAGCTAAGCTGAAGGTTTCAAACCCTTTCAATGAATTGTTGATGAATCAGGAATACAGGGACACTATAACAAAGATGATTGCAAATCAAGGAGAAGCTCACCCAAATATCTTAGAGTTGACTGAAGAAAACCCTACTATTATTCTAGGATCTAAGATTGACAGCGTGGACAATGAAGATGAGGAGGTGCCACCCTTTTACATGATATTGAATGTGAATGATATGGTGTTACACAATGCTATGTTGGATTCAGGAGCCTCACACAATCTGATGCCAAAGGGGCTGGAGGAGAGCCTGGGATTGGAGATTACAAGGCCTTATAAAGACCTGTATTCCTTTGATTCTAAAAGGGTAAAATGTATGGGCTTGATCAAAGACATGTCGGTATCCTTTGAGCAAGCTCAATACAAAATAACTCTTATATGCTTTCATTATCCTCAACACATACTTATATACTAATTATGATCTNATACTAACAAAATAAAGAGGAGGGTTGACACGGGTTCTTAACATCCCCTCCCTCTTAAAAAAAATCTTTGTCCTCAAAGCTTTAGATGTGGAAACTGTTGCTGAATCTAAAGGAGTGGTTCACATGTAGCATCCTATGGTTGCATGTTGTGCCACTAAATTAAGACCTCTATGATGGACCGAGAGCGAAACTGACAAGTGCACTTATTGAGGATGGTCGTCGGATCTGAAATGATGGATCCTTCATTATCCCACTTTGGTAAAAAAAAAAATTGCTCTGATATTGGTGTCAATCACTTACTAAATGCGAGAAGAAGGAGGAAGTGCCAATTTATAAGCAACAGACCCAATCTTCTGAAGAATTGTATATGGACTAGAGATCTTTGGAGCGAGCATTTGATTCTCATTGAGTTTCAAGGAGGATTTCTTGTAAGGCTACATATGAATAAAAACCATGTCATTGACTTGAAAAGTGCGCTCAGAACGGTGCTGATTGACTTGGAGTTTCATGCGGGTTCTAGCCATTTGAAGATTGTCCTACAAAAGGTGAAGAATCTGATGTCAGTTTCGAAGATCCATGTCAATGGCCTGAACTGGTGAACTGCTGGGGGTTTATGGAAGGAGTACTGGAGGTGTGTGACCATAAATTGCTTCATATGGAGTCATTTGAGATGCAGTATGGTAGGAAGTATTGTATCACCATTCAACGAGAGGGAGCCACTTTTCCCACAGATGTTGTTCTTCAAAGGTGAAACAACGAAGATAAGTTTCCCAATAGTTGTTGATGACTTCATTCGAACCATCTATTAGTGGGTGATAAACTAAACTCATATTCAATTTGGTGTTAGTAAGGAGAAAATGACTTGTGAAAGGTGCGTTGCGGTCTGAGGGATTCCATGAAGAAGGAATATCTTGTCCATGAAAATTTGTGTGATTGAGGAGGTGGTATATGGAGGTCTGAGAGCACAAAAATGATGATACTTGGAGAGCCGATCAACCACAACCAATATTACGGTCTTCCCTCCATATTTAGGGAGCCCTTGAATGAAATCCATTGAAATATATGTCCAAATCCTTGTAGGGATGGACAAAGGTTCGAGCAATCCAGAAAGGATTGTAGTTTCACCTTGGTGGCGGTGACAAGGAGCACATTCAGAAACCATCTGTTGAATTTCTCATTTCATTCCCTTCCAAAAAAAGTGACATCGTTCCCTTTCATATGTTTTCATGAACCTAGAGTGCCCTACCAATGGAGAAGCATGGAGTTCATAAAATATTACATGTTTAATATCTGTGCTTTGGGGAAGCACCAGATGATGACCCCTGTATCTCAGAGAAGAGTAATCCCAAGAGAAATGTGGTACCACAGAAGGGTTACTAGCCAACGGTTGGATGATTTCAAATAATGAGGACTCATACACATAGCCTTGCTGAACAGAGTGTAACCAAGTTGGAATAGGCATAGAAATAGTTGAAAGAGAGATAGGGGCATCAAATGTGCGAGAAAGAGTATCCACCACAAGATTGTCCTTAGCCTTCTTGTAATTGATCTCATAGTCATAACCCCTGATTTTTCTAAACCATTTATGTTGTGTTGGGTATGAGACTGGTTGTTCCAGGAAATATTTCAGACTCTGGTGATTAGTCTTGATGCAATAAGGATTCCCTAAGAGGTATGGCCACCTCTTCTGTACTGCGTGCAAAATAGTCATCATTTCCTTCTCATATGTGGAGGTGGATAAATTCTTTCCAGGAAGGGATTTACTAGTGAATGCCATGGGATGTTCATCTTGAAAGAGGAAAACACCAAATCCATTGTCGCAAGCATCAATCTCAAGAGTGAAAGGCTTGGAAAAATCAGGCATCTGAAGGGTGCATCGGAATGAAAGATCCAAGGGAGTATTTGAGACTGTCAAAGGTTGCATCTGAATGAAATGGAGCTGAGTGATGACACCATGTGAATTCTTCTTAAGGATCGTTTCCATGCAATGTGAACTGATGATGCTGAGTGACCCTGGTTGTAAGCAATTGAATGTGTGTTTTTTCCCATTGACTAAAAAATGCATCCATAGTTCAGCGAAATCCCATAAGATGGGTCCAAGTGTGTGTAGCCATTGAGTTCCCGAAATCACAGAACAACCTCCTAGGGGTATGGAAAACATGTTAGAGCACAATTTATAATATCCAATAGAGATATACACACTGCAACAGTTTCCTCTGAAAGGTAAGGTGCTCCCATTGGCAACCATGACTTCAAAGCTGGAGAAAGGATCGACAAAACAATCAACTTGTTTAGCAATCTGAGGGTCAATAGGCGGCTGTGGAATGTCGACCTGATCATCTACTAGACACTGAGAAGTGTCACAAATTTCAAGTGCAGGAAGAGAAGCCACATCCAAGAAATAGGGCTTGTGTTTAGTACATTGATGTCCCCGGGTGAATTTATCATCACAATTATAACAAAGTCCTTTTTCCCTATGTGCCCGCATCTCAGCTTCAAACAAATGCTTGATAGGAGTGGTTCTAAGACTCAGAGGGATTGGATGTCTTTGGGGACCCATATTTTTTAATGGAAAAAAAGTGGATTTGGGGCCTTGCTGAGCCCTAATATTGTCCTCCGCCAACTTAGAAAACCCTAGGATTTCCATCATTGTGTTGGGACAGAACATTGTAACGTCAGATCGGATTGTATCCTTAAGACCACTGATAAAACAACTCCTATAGAATGCATCAGAAAATCCTTCTATGTGCTTGACTAAGTTCTCAAATTATGTCTCATACTCTCTCACAGTGCCAGTCTGGTGAATTTTGGTGAGTGCTCTTGTGAATTCACCAAAACCACTAGGGCCAAATCAGTGCAAAAGGAGTCTACAAAAATCTGTCCATTGTGGCTCTTCATGATCCTTGATGTATCAATAGAACCATTGAAGGGCTTCATGTTCCAAATGAAATGATGCAAGTGGGACTTTGGTGACATCAAAATTGTTATGCATATTAAATTATTGTTCTTCCTTGTGTATCCATCCACTTGGATCATCACCATTGAAGCGAGGGAATTCAATATTCGTCCCACAAAAGTTGCTGGAAGCAGAGAACGCAGTGCCTGCAGAAGACTCGGGCTGTTTCTAGTTGCTCATGGCTGAATACTGAAGATGGAGGTCGAGAAATATTTGATATAGATCTTCGATTTTGGTCTTGAGGGTGACAAGTTCTTCTTCCATTTGTCTATTTTCTCCTGTGCGGGGGATAACCATAAGCAAGTTTTTTTTTTCTTTTAATCGGAAATGGTGGAAAAACAAAAACAGAGAGGGTTTTAGAAAAGAAAAATTTTGAGTTGGGAAAAACACGAGTGGGTTACTAGGTTGTGGACACTTTCTGAGGGACAAGGAAACAAAAAATGTGAATTTCAGAAGCGGGGTGAAAGAAAGAGATGGAATTTCGGGCTTCACGAAGTGGACTTGGGATAGGGTCCTCAATGAATGAAATATGTAGAATGGAATGACAGGGGTTACAGTGAATTTTCAAGGGAAACAGAGCTAAATCAATGAATATATGGTTGAAGATTTTTTTTATTTTTTTTAAGAAATGATATGTGGCGGTGCCAAAAAGCTGTGCTTTATCAACTTGAATTGGAGTAAATGATCTATGACAATTCTGGAATTCTGCGTGTTATCAAATTTAAATAGATATGGACCCCAGGTGTATTCAGCTTCCTAATGGTTCAAAGGTAGTCACTCGGCCACCAAGGCTGTCTCGGGCTTGAGTATTGGGGCAGTACCTCTCACTTCACGGTGTAGGTAAAAATACTAACGACTTGGCCAAAAATGACAGCTCTTTGGTTTTCCTCATGGATGGAAATCTAACCAATCTGGTGGGGTTCATTGCCCTTTTCGCTTGGTAGGTCCTCTCAATGGCCAGCTACTTCATGGTTCCTATGGTACTCCTCACAATGAATTTTAGGGCTATGCCCAAGTACTTCCCACAGTTAAGTGGATAGGTTTTATTCCCTAATATGAATGAAAAATACCACTGCAAGAAGAAGAACTAATGCAATAATCACAATGCCAGAAAAAATGTGGCAAAAATTCCACCCAATGCTCAAAAACCCGTAATTAGAGCTAGGGTTTTGAGACGAAAACTTTTAAAATGAGCATAACCCGATCTATATTGCTCAGAATCGCTATTATATCATGTTTTTGGAATTGGAACAACCACGCTGCTTCTACCCACGAAATCAAAATAGAAATATGGGCACCTGGTCAAAAGATTTTCACTCTGCAATTTCCGCGACCGTCACTGAAATTCTAAAAAATGGCTGATTTTAAATCCACGATATCTCCACTTTTAGAACTCCAAATGAGATGATTTTTTTTTGAAACTGTGTATTTTTGAAAGAGGAATTCAGATATGCAACTTATTTTTCCTGAATCTACATAGAAAGTTACCACCCAATTTTGCCCCTTTTTTTTCCAAAAAAAAAAAAAATCCCACTTGTGCCAAGGAAAGTACTCTGATACAAGATGTGGAGAATCTCCTACAATAAACAATGACAATGCATGATATAACATAAATATTGGAGCACAAAAGATATTTTATTGATCGCAAGACACTTCGAGGGGGCAACCTCCTTTGAGCAAGCTCAATACAAAATAACTCTTCTATGCATTCATTAGACTCAACACATACTTATATACTAAGTTTAGTCTAAACAACTATTACCTCCCATGAATGTGGGATAATGCAACATAATAACTAGACAACTTAACAACTATTACTTACTCCCCATGAATGTGGGATAACGCAACATACTGACGGGATGACTTACAAAGCATATGTGTCCGATAAAATATACTAACAAAATAAAGAGGGTTGACACGGGTTCTTAACACAACAATTCCTGTTCAGAATGAAAACAAAAGGTTATACAGTGAGAAAAGATTGCCTTATGTCGTGAGCAGTCAAGCTCAGCCTGACATCCATCATGTTTATGCCGTCGACACAGACTTGGGGTCGTCTATCTTCTTCAATGATATATCTCCTTGCGACTCAAAAGTCACTGTGTCACGGAAAGGTAAAATGAATAAAGGAGAGACTAGTGAACTGGAAGCTTTGGAAAGAAAGCAGAAGGATGAAGGACTGTGGAAGATGTATTTCGATGGCTCGGTGGCTAAAGCAGGTGCTGCCACAGGTGTACACATAATATCCCCCATTAGGGATACCAAAGCTTATTCTTATAAGTTGGTTTTTGAATTCTCTAACAATGTAGCAGAGTATGAGGCCTTGTTGCTGGTCCTACATGCGCTAAAGGATTTAGGAGCTAAAAGGGTCCAAATTTTTGGAGACTTAGATCTTGTAGTGAATCAGGTGAATGACAGCTTCCAAACTAGACATCCAAGAATGAGGGCTTACCGGAATGAGGTGTGGGACATGTTTGGAAATTACTTCATTGAACATACATCCCAAGTGATCCCTAGATATGAGAATACAGTGGCAGACTCTCTGGCGACTGCAGCCAAAAAATTTGAGGCCCCTACAACAGGCAAAAGGAAATACAAAGTAGATATTGTGAATAGACCTTCTATACTAGAAAACACTAGATATTGGCAAGTTTTCAAAGACGATATGCAGATCAAGATATTTCTAGAGTTGTCCGGTGATTTTATGAACACCTGCATAGATGAGAATGATGTTGAATCTGAGAATCTCCTAGACGTTGAAGAGGAAGGGGAAGTGGCCGCCGGGGCAGGGAAACTAAAAGACTCTTTGGGAGGCAGGGATATAGTCTAGTTGAAGAGAAATCATATTCCTAGAGGTTTGATCCCCTCAGAGTCCCTTTTTGACCAGAATGACATAGCCATAGATCCAAAGGTCGAGCCTGCCGCAGACGCCGTCGAAGATATAAATATTGGCACTGAAAGTAACCCAAAAATTATAAAGTTGTCCAAGAAATTTCCCGCTAAAGAAAAATAAGGGTATGTGAACCTAATGAAGAAATACACGAATGTGTTTGCATGGAGTTATGAAGATCTCAAAGAATATTACACTTCCATCATACAACATCCTATCCCGATTAAACACATGGAGAAACAATTCAGGAAGAAACTCAGGAGGATCAATCCGAATCTTGTACCCATTATTGAAAAGGAAGTGAAAAGGTTGTTTGATGCAAAAATAATTATGACTTTGAGGTTTTCGATATGGGTAGCCAATTTGGTTCCTGTTAGAAAAAAGAATGGGGAGATAAGGTTATGTGTAGATTTCAGAAACTTAAATAAAGTTTCTTTCAAAGATAATTACCCGTTGCTGAAGATGGACCAAATCCTATAGAGGATCATAGGCTCAAAAAGAATATCCACTATGGATGGTTTTTTTAGTTACAATCAAGTGAAGGTGCTACCTAAAGACAAAGAAAAAACCGCTTTCACCACACCTTGGGGTACATTCATGTACGCAAAGATTCCATTCGGGTTAATGAATGTTGGAGCAACTTTCCAATGTGCCATGGATATTGCTTTTGCAGATGAAAGAGACAAATTTGTGGTGATATACATGGATGACATTACTGTATACTCCAAGTGGGATAAAGATCATATCAGGCATTTAGAAAGGGTTTTCATTAAGTGAAAGAAGTATGACATCTCAGTAAACCCTAGAAAGTCAAAGTTCACTCTAGAAGAAGGAAAGTTGTTGGGGCACATCATTTCTAAGGAAGGAATCAAGATCGATCCAAATAGGGTAAAGGGCATCTTGAGAGTAGAGGAATCAAGGAGAAAGAAGGAAATGCAGTCTTTCATCGGTCAAGTAAACTTCTTGAGGAGATTCATCTCTAGCTTCATCGAAATCCTGATGGATATTACTTATATGCAGAGGAAAAATCACGAAATCAAATGGACAGTGGAAGCCAAGAAGGATTTCAAAAATATAAAACAAGCCATTTCGAAGGCTCCTGTACTGGTCAGTCCAAATTTTGAGAAACATTTCTTAGTGTTCTCATATGCTTCAGAGCATACTGTGGCGACAGTGTTGCTACAAAAAAATGATCGGGGTGAAGAGTAGCCTATAGCATTCTTCAGTAAAATATTGAGGGATGGAGAATTGAAATATAGTATAATGGAAAAACAAGCCTATGCTTTGGTTAAGCCCTTGAAAGATTTCGGAATCTACCTCATCCATTCCTACATAATTTCCTAGTACCGAGCAGCGTAGTGAAAAGCATACTTACATAGCTGGATCCTGAGCCGAATAATTATTCGCTCACACAATGAATTCACTAAAAGACTTGGTAAATCAGATAAGCCATAAGAAAAGTATATATTATTGATAAGATAAGAGATGATATGTTACAAATGGTGGCCCTGCCTTAAATATGGCTTGGGAATTCAATTTTAAGGAGACACCTCATTTCATAACCTAATTTACTTAACCTAATGATTAATTATTTAATTATTATCTTATTTTATGTTTGTTACATTGCCACTCTCCTAGAAAGGCTTTGTCCTCAAAGCCTTATAATGTTGTTGCATCGTTCTTTGTGATGTCGTGGCTGATGAAACATGTTGATACGAACTACTAAGTATAGAGCATAACTTTCGATATGTGGATGGGTCAATCCATCCTAAATTGATTTGTTGTTGATTGTTGGGATTCCTTACTGATCTGTCGTTAGGAGGTTTGATCATATTAGTGTCATTATCTTTCGACATTTCCCATTTTTTAGAATTTCGGTTTTATGGTTGGGGGGTCAATAGGGAATTTTCACAATGTCATTTTCTTTTACAAGTGTCATCTTTTGAGCATTGATGTGAGTTGGAAGTTGTAATTTCATTCCTTGAGGTTTTAAGGTTTCATTATGTATCTTTTCCAACTTGTTTTCCAACTGCACGTAATCATTTTGAAACTTCTTAATCACTTCCACTTGCGCTTTTTTGTCATCTTCAGACTTCTTAAGTTGTTCCTTAAGATCTTTGTTATGAATTCTGATGAAACTATTTTCTTCCTGCTTGTCTAGAAATTCCCCTTCGATGTCTTCCATAGATTGTTCTGTCTTCCGACTATTTCTCAACTTCTTAATTTTCGTGATTTGTGTTTTGTTATGATTCCTTAATCTGAAAATTTCTTCGGAATTGCTGGATAGTGTTTTATTACTTTTTGCGATCTCCGACTTATGAGTCTTTTTGGAGTCGTCATTTTGTTGTTGAAGAACTTTATCTGTTTTCGATATTGGTCGATCACTGATTCTTGATTTTCTGATTTATGTCATATCTGCGCTAGTTCTTCATCCTTGTCATTAACGATTTTCTTCAACCATTTTATTTCCACTTCGTAATCATTTATTTCTTTCTTTGTATCTTGATTTCTGAATCTTTGATTAAAATTGTTTTCATCTTTTAATTTCTCAATTTGGGCAGACAATTTTTCTATATGATTTTTTTGGTCGAAATTTTTTTGTTCCTTGAGCTCTTTTTGCATCTCATGTATTTTAATTATTATTTCCGAGTTTGTATTTGTGTCTCGTAATTCTTCATTGTCTTTTCGATAACACTTTAACTTGGCTTCTAATTTTTCTATTTGTAGTCGCAAATCAAATTATATGATTTTCACTTCTTAGGTGATAGATGGTCTGTCTTTGATTTCTTCAGTAATATATAGCATTCGACTTCTTTTTTTGACGATAAAGGGTTTTTTATCGCCCCCCCTTTTTTTACTAGTCTTCCTTTGACTACTTCTTCAATAATAATTGGTCTTCTTTGTTAGGTTAAATACTTTTTTTTAAATAATTATTATTTCAATAAAATAATATTATTATTTCTTCGTATTCCTTTTTGTTTCTTCTCGTTTTTTTTATTATAATAATTATTATTATATTTTTTTTTCAAAAATAAATATTATAAAATAATAATAATAAATTTTTTTAATTAAATAATAATGATATTAATAAGCAATAATATTAATAAATTTTATTAATATTAAGGTATTAATTTTTTTTAAAGATTCAAAGAGCCAACCGTGGATGTGGATGATGGAGGCTGTGCCGACGGGTGGTTGGAGTGATGGAACGTGGAGAGCAGGGTGCAGGGATGATGGAGGGTGCGAGTGTGATGAAGAGTGGAGAATGGAGGTGGCAGCGTGGATGGAAGGAAGAGCAGTTGAAGGGTGAGTGGAGCAGGCAAAGGGCGATGACATGGATGAAAGGAAGGATGAGGGGCGAGTGAAGTAGCAACGGAAGGATGGAAGTGGCGTGAAGGGGGGATAGCGTAGGTGGTCGAGTGGTAAGGAAGAGATGGAGGTGGTTGTGTTTGAATATTGGGGATGGCGCGATGGAGGACGTAGAGTTGATAGGAGGATGGGTCGCAGTGGGGAGAGATGGGAGGGAGAGAGTGGGCGTTGTTGGGGTGAGCGCTGGTAGAATGGGCAGAAGGATGTGGATGGAGGCACGGTGGATGGAGGAGGCATAGAATATGGAGGAGGAATCGCAACAGCATGGGGAGCAATGGGAGGTGGGTGCAGTGTAGTGGAGCCGAAGAGTGGAGCATTGATGGGATGACGCGAGTAGGTGGTTGCAGGAGTTTGCGGTGGATGGAGGAGGTGCAATGGATGATGGAGGCATGAGGGAGATGTGTGCATGATGGAGGCGCGAAGGGCGAGAAGATGCAGAGGCGAAGGCATGATGGAGGCATGAAGAGCATTGGTATGTGGCTGGAGGGAAGTGTGGGAGAGAGGAGGTGACACTAGCGTGGGAGGGAGGAGGTGACAGTAGCATACGGCTGAAGGCGGAGAGGTGGAGTGGCAAGCTAGCATGGCGTGGAGCCATGGAGGTAATCATAGTTTGTCGGGGAAATATAATTATGTGTGGAGGAAAATGGAGAGAGTTCTAGGCAGGTAGAGGGATGAAAATGGAAGCGTGTGGGAGAATGAAGGGAGATGGGGTTGGACAGAGCTAGAGAGAGTGTGCAAGATTTCAGGGAAACCCTAGAGTGAGGCTAAAAGCCACAAAACTAAAGAAGGTCTGAAAATTAATGGGAAAAGGCTGGATCAGCCAACGTGGCTCTGAAACCAAATGAGCCGAATAATTATTCGCTCACACAATGAATTTACTAAAAGACTTGGTAAATCAGATAAGCCATAAGAAAAGTATATATTATTGATAAGATAAGAGATGATATGTTACAAATGGTGGCCCTGCCTTAAATATGGCTTGGGAATTTAATTTTAAGGAGATGCCTCATTTCATAACCTAATGATTAATTATTTAATTATTATCTTATTTTATGTTCGTTACAGATCCTGAGGGAAAGAGAGTTAAATGGGTTGTAGTGCTTCTAGAATACGACATAGAAATTAAGCCCACAAAATTGATCAAGGGACAAGGGTTAGCTAAAATGATGACGGATTCCCATTGTGACTCTCTGCAGCTGAATTTCCTAACTAGTCAATCTGATTGGGTAGAGGCGGAGGTGCAAGTGAAGCCTGATTTCTCTACATCTCCTTGGTATGCCGACATTATTTTTGTATTGCAGAATTTACAACCTCCTGTAGGGCTAAGAAAAACCAGAGCTAGATTCGTGAAACTGAAGGATGTGAAATTTTGCATCATAGAACAATATATTTATTGGAAACACCCCGAGGGAATACTGTTGAATTGTCTTCTGGAAAATGAATCTCAGCATATAGGGAAGGAATTTCCTGAAGGAGATTGTGGAGGACATCATTCCTGGAAAGTAACCACAAATAAAATTCTGAGGGCAGGATTTTATTGGCCATCATTTTTCTCAGATGTCTATAAGGAAATGACTAAATTCCATCAGTGTTAGATTTTTGAAGGGAAAAGAAAACTGGTTTTGCTTCCCCTCAACCCTATATCTATGGAAGCTCATTTCCAACAGTGGGGGTTAGATTTCATCGGAGAGATAAAACCAAACTCCTCAGTGCAACATAAATGTATTCTAATGGCCACTGATTACTTCATGAAGTGGATCGAAGCCATACCCACCAGAAGGGTTGCAGAAGAGGTAATAATGGATTTCTTAGAAGATAATATTTTGGTGAGATTCGGCTGCCCTAAGTGAATTGTGACAGACAATGCATCTGCATTTAAGTCCAAGAAGATGATCAATTTTTTCCATAAATACCACATAAGCCTAAATCACTCTACAACTTATTACCCACAGGGAAACGGACTGGCAGAATCCTCTAACAAAAGTCTTGTGAGGATTATTAAGAAACTATTGGAGGATAACAAGAAATCTTGGCACATGAAGTTGAAATATGCCTTGTGGGCTCACATAATCAGCACAAAGAGGGCCATCGGTTTGTCATTGTTTCAGTTGGTATATGGGGCCGAGGTAATTTTCCCTGCCTCTCTAGGTGTTTCAGTCATGAAATTGTTATCGAACCCATTGGATGAGCCTAATCCCATTCAAAGAAGGATCAACCAGATTATCAAACTGAATAAAGCGAGGGACAAAGATTATGATAAAGTCCAAATACACCAAGAGAAGATGAAGAATACCTTCGACATGAGAATAAAGGAAGATATTTTCTAGGTCGATGACCTGGTGTTGAAGTGGGATGCCCCGCGCGAAGAAAAAGGTAAACACAAAAAATTCGACCACTTGTGGGTATGCCCATACCTCATTACGGCACACAGAGGAGACAACGCCTTCATTCTACAGTATCCAGATGGGTCACAGTACGAAGTAGGCATAGTGAATGGGAGGTTTCTAAAACGTTACTTGGAGTAAAGGGACTAAGGTCCATGTATTATAGTGTAAATACTTTTTATGTTTTAATCAGTATGGATGGTGAGTTAGAAGATTTGAAGCCCGTGGAGAAGGCCCTAAGATTGAAAGAGGTAACCATTCTTTCAAACTATGTTTTCTTTCAGAAAGTAAAATAAAAGGATGTTTTCAATGGAGTAGGTGACTAGTCTACAGGTTCTTTGCTACCTCGCTGGGAGGATAGCATCCTGTGTGGAGCCGGTTGTTAACACTCTATTAATTTTTTTATTATAAGAGATATATGGGAAGTTTGGCCTTGTCAAGAGGTGTTGGGAAGGAAACCTAGTGTTTGCAGGGGGGCTGATGGCATATACAAGATAGGATTCAGCCAGTAGAATAGGCCACGGTGGAAATGAAGGAAAGGACATCGTAAATTGGCAGCCCCACTCTGGAGTAATGAATATTGAAAGTGGCAAGATAGTCCATGGATCAGAGATGTAGGGTAAATAAGAGAACGCTAGATGCGATGAAGGAATTAATCGGGAGTCATAATAGAAGGCTGAGATTGATCGGATGGCAGATCAACGGCATCAAAACATTTCGCACAGCGAGCATGCCCGGCCAAACCCACTTTTCCAAATAGAGGCATCTAACGACCAAGGTTGGGATCCAAGAAGATCCACAGTTGTAAGTCATTTCACATCCCAGATTAGCAAGGACGCAACAATGATTTCAAATTGTGAAAAGTGGTACAAGTCGCTCAGATCAACGGTCCCTACAAGAGTGGAGGCAGATCTACGGTCGTGGTTCATTTCACAATCTAAACTAGCATGGAGGGGACCAAAATCTCACATCATGAAAAGTGGTAGGGTCCACTCAGATCAACGGTTCTGAAGAAAAGCCTATCTTGATCTACAGCTAAGCTGCACACGCATGAGGTAAGAAAGGATGTAGCATAAAGGAGCTCACATACCGACGTCTCAGATCCCAAGGAGTAACATCCACAGTGCAAGCTGCTTGGGAAGGCCGTGAAGGTTATGATGTGTAAAAAGCTATAAAAGGGTCCACATGAAGTTGGAAAGGTTTGTCTTTTCTGAAACCTCGAAGCCACTGAATATCCAATTGCATACAGAGCGCCAGCACAGACCAACCAAGAGACTATGCTACAAAGCAAGGTAGGCCCCTGATACCCCCTCAATGCTATTTGAAAATGGATGTGATAGGAGTAGTAGAAGTGATAGAGGTGAGAGATTATATAGAACCCGAGGTCACATGTCGAAGGGTATAGGAAAGTCTAGTAGATGAGAATGCCGATATTTTTGATACCATCCTAGTGGAAGAATACATTGAAACCGCCAGAGGTAAATTGGAAATCCTTAAGGAATGACGTAGAGATACCTGCGGTGTTTTTAAATCCTTCTTTCATTTCTTCTCTATTGGCCAAACCCCCCATTTCCCTGAGTTTGTTGAATGGTGTGCAGACAATTTCTCTGTTACCGAAGGTGTCATTATGAATAAGTCCAAGTCTAAAATCCTTTTTTCAGTCCAGGCTTCCGTCGTCCGCAAAACCATGCATATCCAATACGATTTTGTTCATATATCCCAAAACTACTAAGAGGAAAATATTGTACATTGATTCAAAGAATCTACTGACGAAAGTAAAGAAACCTTCTTGAAGTCCTGTTCAAAACCCAATGGCGAACCCATCGACCTGTCATACCCTATTGACCTTAACCAATTCAATGAATAAAATCAGTGGTGTATATCCCTAGCCAGCCAGTCTCTAGGTCTAGATACCAATGCTTATGTCTCAGAGTCATTGTTGAGTCTGTTGTTCATCTTGAGTACCTGATCGACCGAACCTAAATTTCTCGGGAAATCTTATCAGTCTTGTTGTCTTAAGTTTGATGAATTCCTAGCTGAGAACATCCATTGTCAGTTAGCGAATTTCTACGATACTAAAGTGTTCAGATTCCAATCCTTTTTGCAAAGGATGCTTATAGCTTATAACGAAGAAGACCTGCAAGATCCTCAATAGGAAATCACTATTGATATGGCCACGGACTATTTTAAGTTCATGAACCAATTGATGGTTGAAGTATACGACCTTTTCTTCCAGGAAAGGTAACCTAGGATGTTGCTTGAGATGAGACAACTGCTACAACTGTCGAATAGTAAGAGGATAAGGGACTGGTTCCTAACAGAATTTGGAACAACCATAAGATTGCACGGCTTTGTGCATCAACCCTACATTCTGCTAGGTTTTCTAACCGCTAGGGTTTTCTCCCTGGAATTGATCCGAAAAAGACTCACTATTGAGGAAGAACACTTCTTGAGCTATAAAAAGAGCTCAAATTTAATTTTCCCCTGGGAAGTGAGACCATACACTGTCAGGAGTAGAGCTTCTTTGCCACTGGTTACCAACTTGCTCAGAGGCATGGGGTTTTCTCTGGGATAAGTGGTAAACTACGACCCTTATCAAATAATTTCCAAAAGGAGGAAGGATCACAAGTGCAAGCCTTTTGAACACACTGAGGTACTCGAACTCAGGGAAGCAACAAACTGGGATGATTTCCCTAATCCTGCCCTGATGGATACCAACATAGAACAAACCACTGGCTCACACCTGCCAAGAATAACTTCTCCCCGAAGAGAATTGGCTAAAATAGTTGCAATAGTCGGGGATGCCTCGTCATTGGTCAGCTATTCAGTGAGTTCAGTGAAAAGAGGGGGTTCTAAGCCTATGGATATTGAAGAGGTGGACACGGCCAGCATGCCCAAAAGGCAGAAAATAGAATAGGGACAATAGCTAGTATACGTCAAAAAAGGAAATCCAAAGGGGTAGATGAAGAAAAAGAATATAGAGAAAAAACATAAGCAAGAACAGCCCGAGACAACCGAATTACAAATCCAAGAATATCTATTTGACGTGAAGACTCCAAACAGGCATGCATCCAAAGAAGTCTGGCTAGGCTCTTACCAGGAGAGGGCTGATAAAACTTTCAAAGAGAAAACAGAGCTATATAGCGAGGCAACGCGGTTGCCTTACCCAAATGTGGCATTGAAGACTGTAAGGGATCATGCCACTGATACCCTTGGCTTAAGCTTGGCAATGGGGACTAAGGTGTCAGAGGTTAGTGTGAACCTCTCAAAGGTTCCCACTACTGACATAATACACCTCAACAAAGAAACCGGGGATATCCTGAATGCTAGATTGCTTAAGGCCACCAAACAGATGTCCAAGCTAGAGGAAAGTAGAACAAATACTTTGAATCTTTTGAGAAATGTAAGAGTGGAGAACAAAGCCCTCAAGACCCAAATCAACAAGTTTCAAAATGAAGCAATGCAAATAAAGGGACCAGTACATAAGGTATTCTTGGCCTAGAAATTGCTCGACGATAAGGAAAAAGAGATCCAGGCACTAAAAAAGAAGTTGAAAATCCCTGCTACCCAGCTCTCCCAAACAGAAGAATTGGTTGATTTTGAAAGAGAGAAAGAGATGTTGAATGCTGATCATATCAACTGCAAAGCCAAGCTGCTAAATCTCGAAGAAAAGGAAAGGCAGTGGGAAGCAGACATCCAGCTTTTGAAGAAAGGTGGAGCAGAATTAAAATCCAAATTAGCAATAAAAGAAAGGGAGCTTCAAGGAAGAAGCGCTGAGAGTGCAATTCAGTCCGTACATGTAGATGGAGAGATAGACATTGGTTCTCTTTCTAGAGAAATGTCCCATATAGGCCTGAAATATATAGAGCTTGTTAAGTTAAAGTAGCAGATCGAGGAGCTAGAAAAGGAAAAAGGTGAGGAGAGACAAGGAAAGGAAACGATGGAAGAGAAATGCCAAGGATTGATTCAACAAAATTCCAAATTAAGCCAACAGGTGATCGGTAAACTTTCCTTGCGATCAAATCATTATATATGGGATCAGATCATTATAGAGGCGGACAAGTTCCAACCTTATATAGATTTCGTTGAAAACCAGGAAAATGCTATGATAGAGGCCAAGAAAAAGGTCTTGACAGTATTAGGGGAAATTCAGAAAAGACGCGTGGCAATAGCGAAAAATTCCATTGCTTTCCTAAGCTCCTTGTCAAACAATTTTTCCAATCGGTATGGTATCCAAAATAGGGTTGTTGTTGTCTCCGGGGCTAGAAAGGTAATTGCTAAGCACAGGATGTTGGAGACTGTACAAGCCAAAATAGATGTTATTGAACACAAAGTCAAGAAGGTTATCAGGTCATTCAAACTGCTGGTAGATAGAGGAATCCCTTTCTTCTGGGAAGAGAAGGGTCCTTTATTGTCCCAAAAGGAGTATGGAGAGCATCTGGTTTAGTGCCAATTAGAAAACAACAATTTTGGGGACATGCAACAATTATTGTTAGGAAAGATCATTTTCGATAAGCTGGCTAGTGAAATTGAATTATTGTTTTATTTTAAAGCCACCTGTGGCGAAGTCCCTAAGACTTCGTACCTGGAAACGATGGAGCTCAAAGTGAAAGCATTCGACGTGGTAGTTGTGAATCTACCTGGTCTTGACCTATGGAGATCCATTCAGCAATACGGGTCAGCCAAATTGAAAACACATCCATAGAAGTGGCAAGGATAGTACGCAAAAAAATTTCTCTGTGTACACGCCCTTTCTGATGGTCACCTCTCCCAGAACTCTGTACAGCTATCACTTGCTAGATGCAAACATAGAAGACTTTTGTGCATATTTTCTTCTGCAATCCATATTTCATTTTTCAGTTTTTATGTAAATCATGGCCGATGTGTCACCTATGAGTTTGTTAGAAGTTGTTTTTCAGTTGTAACAAATTTTGATTCCTGGATGTTGGTCTAGGAAGTCCAAAATGCTATAAATATACCTCTTGAAGAAGAAGAAAGGGTTGAAATCGATGTATTCTTTCAAGAGTATTTTAATAAAGTTGCAAAGCCAAGGTCAGCGTTTTACACAGGGATTCATGTGTTGTTTGTATTATAGTCTGTTGCTTTCTTTCTCATATGAATGTTTTTTTTAGTTTATCTCTTCCATTATGTTTTCTTTCATGTTTGAAATAAGTGTATAACAGTTTGGAATTCATACATGCTATGCTCTGTCTGTTGTTTCAGATATTCACCAAATCTTTCTTCTAAAGTTAATATAGAATTCATTTTCCAATGCTCTGTGTTGATGGTATGTTCATGTTCTTCTTTCCCACCAGACAATTATAATTTAAATGTGATTGAATGGCTATCTTACCTCTGTGTTGAAATCGCCTGCATAAGTTCTGTTTATTTCTGTTACACATCTTGACTCCATCGCCCAATGGTTCTATGTCTTGTTTCAACCAATTTTACAAACAATTTATAGTTTCACTTGTACATATCTAGCATTGTTAATATTTGGTGAGAGATCCATGTCGAAAGAGCAGAAGGACATTTCTCACTTCAAAAGTGGTTCTGTTGTTACCTGGGAGTGGGCCTTCCACAACCTTTGCCTCAATTCTAGTGCTAACAGCTCCTTTCTCATGTCAAGCTCGTTAAAAATGAAACGGATTCTTCCATTGTGTCAAGCCTTGAACCTTCATTTCATTTTCTTGTATAACTTGATCCCCTTTCTTCATCTCTTTCTGGTGAATCTTTTCCTGGTAGTAACCGTGAATTTAGTTGGATGACGAATAGAGTAGGGAGATGAAATGAAGCCAACCTATTTACATTATGTTGGATTTATTTTACTTTATAGTTACTGGGGGCAAGTACCGACCACTGGACATCATTTTGAGAAATTTCCCATCAATGGGAGCCATTTTGAGCATACTTTATTTTAGTTTTGATCTCGTTAAACCATGAAACGACCCTTTGAGCATAGTTCTGATTCTCTGTCAAGCTTGTTAAAAAATGACTTAGATACACTGAGCATTCTTCCAACTGATATTCGAGCTCTTTAGAAATAGTAAGATGGTGTTGAGCTTACTTTTCATTTTTTGTGCTCTGGTTAAAACAAGAAAAGTGGTTTGAGCTTAGTTTATTACTTTTTCATGCTCTGGATTCAAACATGAAAAAGTTTAATTGAGTCTTCTTTAAGCTCTTTCCAGATTCTTAAAATATGAAAATATTGTCGAGTGAACTTGTCTTCTTCATGCTCATAAATGTACTTGAAGAGTCATCTTCCCAGTGATAGTTTACCCCTTTTTCAGACTAGGGGGCAGTACTTACGAAAAAGGTATACTCTAGCCAATCATGAATAGAATATTTCTCTCGGGTATTATTTTATACTTTTTTTGGGCCCTAGAGACTAAATTGAACAAAAAAGGACCCTTCGAAATCTTCTTCCATTTTCGTTCAGACTCTATAAACATGAATGATACTGAGTTAAATTTCAATGGACTCATTGAACTAAACACTAAGAGACCCTCTTTTGGGAACGAACCCCTCCTTTCTCAGTTTCATAAAACATATGAGATTGTACTCATTTGAAGGACGAGCTATATCAAGCATTTGTTACCCTTTTCCAACTTGTTAAAAAGCAAAGAGGCACTCATCAATCATGATGGGGAATTTAAGGGAAGGGAAATACATTGCACTTACATTAATGGCAGTTGTTAGTCAACTTTGAACATGGCACTTATATGCATTTCATTCAGTCAATTGGGTATTCATCTTGTCTCCGATTCAATCCACTTTCATGAGTCATGTCACTCCTTTGAGTCTTTCAAATAATGCATTGTCCATTGTTGCATTGTGTTCCACCTTGTCAAGTCAATGCTACCAAGTCTTCAGTCGTGCCACCTTGTGTTCAAAAGGGAAATTGTCTTGAGAGTTTACACCTATAGTCAAAACAACGTTTTGTGTCAGGTACTTTTGAGTTATTCCTATGGTTACATCATACTCAAAATTCCATAAATTTGTTCTAAGCTTCGTTTCATCGATGTGGGATTCATCATGGCCATTCTTCAACGACACTATTCCTGTAGACATCAGCTCATCATACAGGAATTAGTCTTATAAATAAGTTAGTACCTTGATATCTCTATGTTGATGTATTTGTAACTTTGGAATGTATTCACTTGTATATCTTATGTATTGTACCCCGATGTTTATTCCGGGAAGTATCTATAATGTAATTGTGTCATGTCATACCCCAATGTTCTGATCGGGAGATTCAGTAATGTAAAAAATTCATGTAAAGTCATTGAGTTTAACCCTCCTTTTTAAGTCAGGGCAATATTCCCCTCAATTGTGTCAAGGTTAACCCCCCTTTTTTATCAAAGGGCAAAGTCCAAACAGTTGTGGGGAACTAGGGTTATTAGACTTTCCTAGAGATGTCAGCTCTAGTAAGTAATTATTACGTGGGGCCAACATGTTAAAGTGAATGAAAGAATATAAATAGAGAGTGAGACTCTCTATTTATCACACACATACTCACTCATTGGGTCGCATGACTGAGAGAAGAGAGGCTCTCTCAAGTGTGAGAGAGACAAAAAGCTGTGGAGATCATCTTTTTTGTTTTTGGGTTTTACTGCTGCCATTGGTGCTCATTCTATCTCTGAGGAAGTTGTGGGGTTTTCTCCTTTATTATTTCCTTGAGGAAAATTATTTGTGTCTCTTGTCTCTTGTGTGTATTGATGTGCATGTTATTCTCTTAGATAAGATCCTAAGATCATATTGCTTAAATGATAAAAATATAACATGGTATTAGAGCTAACTTGAGAAGAAGACATTGTGCAGCTGCAAAAGCTAGGGATTCTTAATTTTTGGATCTCTCTCCACAATCCATCACCAAAAGTATGCTAGGCTGACTCTCCATTGAAGGGCGCATCTTTCTATCAAAGCGGAATTTGATTTCGAGCATTTTCAGTTTTTGGTGCGGGAAATTACGGCTTCTTACAGAAGAGGAAATTTTTAAGTGAGCCTGGCATAGGATTTCTCTCCTCATTATAATCAAAGTTTAGAGACCTGTGTCAATATTTTTGGTTGGGTACAACTCCAGGAAAGTCAAACCCTAGTTTGACCCCAGGTTGGAAAAACCCTAAAATACTAAAACTATTACGTTTTGGTACATTCGTTATATCTCAGGATTGGAGAAGTCTCAAGAGCTGAAACATTCACAAGCCGAAGATAAAATCCTTATTTACTCTATCTCCAATGGTAAACCTCAGATTCTCTATATTATGGAATATATGATCCCTCCAAGTTAGGGTTCTAGCCTCCTCCAGGATTCATCCCTAAACAAGACACCTACGGAGAATTGCTATAAATCGGTATACAAAGGTCCAAATGAAATTTATGAAGCTTTTCCAGAAAGGGAACGGACTATACTTTTCTTGGTCCAAGTTTCATACCCAGAAGATGAAACAGTGACAAGTGGCAGTCCGTACAACTTCTCTATGCTAAATAGTCCTGAAACAAATCACCTTGGGAAAACAATCATAAGTCCCAATTAGTAAAACCAATTATAATGAAACCTATCGTGTTGGAATAGGGATAGAAGAGGCTACCTTAGTGCGAAGTTTGAGACACAAAGTAGTAGTAATATCAGAGATACCGTAGAAATAGTAGCAAGAATTTATGCAGAAGAAATTGGTAAACTAGGGCTTCCTGTTCCGGGAGTAAACTAGGGCTTCCTGTTCCGGGAGCTTCCCTCCACTGCTTTCAGAAAAGGAGTAAATTGGACAGCTCACCTTGAAGAGGTATATATTTCTATCCAATAAGATTTGAAAGATTCCAAGTTTTTAAAATTAGGGTTTCTCTGACAAACCCTAGATCAGCCAGCTCCGGAACCAGGATGCACACCTCAAATTGGTAAGATCTAATCTTTTGCTATTTACATTTGAGGTTCTTATTTCAAAGTGATCTATCACATCAGCTTGATGATAAGCTTGGTTAAGTTTACAACTTCCAAGCATGGAAGTATATGATCTCTATGAAGAGAATGAACTGGACACCTACATAAGTAGCGAGGTTCCAGTTCCAAAGGGAGATGAGGCTAAAAGCCTTACACAAGAAGAACTTGGTCCAGGCCAAGAAGAACATTGCTAATTTAGTCACGGATCAACTTATACGACAAGTGTCTTCCATAAAGACATTGAAAGAGATGTTTGATTCCTTAACCAAGTTATTTGAAGGGAAGAACAATAATCAGAATATGACTTTGAGAAAACAGTTGAAGAATGTGAAGATCCAAATTGCAGAGACCATACAGTCATACTTTACAAGGGTCTCTCAAATCAAAGAACAACTTGAAGCTGTAGAAGAAGAAGTGGAGAATGCAGAAGTTGTGATAACCACCTTGAATGGCCTCCCAAGATCATGGGATTCATTCATTTTAGGAATGTGTGCCAGAAGGAAGTGATTATTTTCAACAGACTCTTGGAAGAGCACACACAAGAAGAAGAAGCTCAACTCATAATAAGAGAAAAGAAGATGGGAGCAACTGAAGATCAAGCTCTCACCATCCAAATAAGATCCCTCAAGCGATGAGGAATACGAAGGACTCAAATATTGAAGAACCTCTTATCCATCTTATCATTTGGATAAGAAACGATGCTATTATGAATGAAGAAGATGATGAAGCTAAAGGCTCAAGAAGGAGTCTACTCACGAAACAAATAAAGATAAGTATTCAATTGTCATTTCATGATATTGTTTTTGTTATGCATTTGTTGATGTATTATGCATGATAGAATTTTTGCATTAATGACGGTATACTACTAATATGCATGTGATGGGTAAGTATCTCATGGTGCTATACAACTCTCCATTGCTACTTATCTAGAATGAAACCTCTTTGCTGACATATTGGATTAGTGCACAATCTCAATATTGTCCTGGTAGAGATGGAAGGCATATAGAAAGTTTCCATAAGATATGGATGAATGTTGTATTGGCTAAAATAGTTGCATGATCATATATTTATGCATAAGAATTTTCCATTATGAATATTCCTTATGAAATACTTCTAACCATACAAATGCATTTGACGTGTAAGAAAGATCGCGTACATAATCACCTACAAGAAAAGAAGGATGAGACTTGTTCCGAAGAACAAGTGACGACAAACAAAGAATAATACGATGAATGCAGCGACATCATTGATGCAAAACCCTCCAGCTATGAAGAAGTAACCAAGAAGAAAAGGAAGACCAGTTCAAGAAGAATTATGTCTAGGATGTAGTATCGATACATGAAGGGAAGTTCATAGTTCCATCATGCAGTAGATGGAAACATCATGGGATACAAGGAAAGATTCGTAGCACGAGGCATAGACTACGAAGAGACATTTTCAGCCACTATAAATACACATGAAAGGAAGAATCATGTGTGCAAATGAAAGAAGGCCGTGTACGAGCTCAGAAGACACCCACAGGATAACACATACATGAGGAGCTTGATAAAGACCTGAACCTTTGCTACAAGGTTGAAGATGAAATTCTATAGAGGATGACAAGCTCACAGATGGGTGTGAAAAGAAATTTTGAAAAGGTTCAAGATAGAGGATCTTGGTATCCAGTGAACCTAGATGGATACATAGAATATTAGTAGCAGAGGAAGCTACTTTTCACTCCGGTATAGAATGTTTCAGTGCATAGAGTTGAAAGACAGAGGGAGAATGATGCTCCGCTTTAGAGGCAGTGACTGCAGAAGATCCTGAGGTTCAACATGGTATGACAGGATGGACAGATTGTTGATGAATCTAGGATTTACTGAGAGTAAAGAAGATTCCAACCTTTGCTTCAAGGTTGAAGATAGAAGACCAGTAATACTCCTGTTATATGTCGATGACTTGTTCCTGACAGAAAAGAGGAACTCATTAAAGTTGCAAGAAGGAGACTTGCTTCCGAGTTCAAGATGAAGGACTTGGGGATGATGCACTACGTTATAGGCATGGAGGTGTGGACAAGGGAAGTATGCAATAGAGATCCAGAAGAGGTTCAGGATGATGGAGTGCATGACCACACCTATGGCATAGAAACTGAAGCTATTTCGTGTTGCTTCATCAGAGTCGGTTAGTTCCGTGATGTATCATTAGATGATTGGGTCCTTGATGTATCTGACGAATACGAGACCAGACATTTACTTTGATATGAACACATTGAGACATGTTCACTTGATGGTTGCAAATCATGCAGTAAGGTACCTAAAGGGTACAGTTGATTATGGGATCAATTATGAGGAAAATCAGAAGATTAACCTGGAGGGTTATGTTTATTCGTATTAGGCAGGAAATGCCATTGATAGGAAGAGAACTTCGAGGTGCTACTTCAGTATGAGATCAAGTGTGATCTCTTGGTTTGGTAGGATGGAGACCTACATGGCGCTGAGTACAGCCGAGGCAAAAGATGTTGCCACTTGCTATTTGGGAGGTAGTATGTTTCTTTTGAAAACTACTATTTGACTTGATTGATCTGACTTTCATTTTTGGTATGATGTAGAAAGGAGCAGTGAAGCTCAAGTTTGTGATCCAGATCGATATCTCTCGAAAGAGGGAGTTCTACAATAGCTGGTGAGATAGGTTGTCTGAGCATAAATCCTAGCAAAGCTTGTAGGTTTCTCAGACATAAACGGTCATGTAGGTCATCCTCGGATGTAATCGGTCATAGAGAAGCTCGTAGGTTATCCTTGGATGTAATCATCCCTGATGTGATTCTATGCTAGAAATGGCCAGAATGAATTTTGAGTACTTCAGGGAGAAGCTTGGTGTTCTCCAAATTGAGGTTCCTTCCAAAGGGAAGGGATGATTTCGTGAGCCCTTCTAAAATTGTGAGAGGATTGGTTCCTTCCATGGTCAGATATAAGTGTTGTGCCTTTCTGAAATGGTGAGAGGATTGGTTACTTCCATGGTCAGATATAAGTGATGTGCCTTTCTACATGGTGAGAGGATTGGTTCCTTCAATGGTTAGATGTAGTAGCTGTGACCTAGTGAGAGGATTGGTTCCTTACATTGTCAAATGTATGTGAAGATCCCACATCCAGCATGAAAAAGGGTTGGATATGTGAAGACACATCTGGTATGAAAAAGGAATAGCTCTGTTTAGATCCCACATCCAGCATGAAAAAGGGTTGGATCTGTGAAGACATGTCTAGTATGAAAATGGACTAGCTCTATGTAGATCCCACATCTAGTATGAAAAAGGACTACCTCTGTGTAGATCCCACATCTAGTATGAAAAAGGACTAGCTTTATGAAGACACATCTAGTATGAAAAAGGACTAGCTCTGTGTAGATCCGACATATAGTATGAAAAAGTACTAGCTCTGTGATTACACATCCAGTATGAAAAAGGACTGGCTTTGTGTAGATCCCACATGTAGTATGAAAAAGGACTAGCTCTATGATGATACATCCAGTATGAAAAAGGACTGGCTTTGTGTAGATGCCACATCTAGTATGAAAAAGGACTAGCTCTGTGATGACACATCTAGTATGAAAAAGGACTAGATCTGTGATGATACATCTAGTATGAAAAAGGACTGGCTCTGTTGATGTGCATCCAGCGTGAAAAAGGGTTGGCTCTGTCGATGAAGAACTACATGGAGGCTAGGCCTACAACCAGCATGAAAAATGGCTGGCTCTGTATAACTTCTTATGACGAGAAGAATGAATAGGTAGCACCATTTGATTGAGATAGTAGAAGTAATAATGATTATGATGATCCAGATCAAGTAATGATCCAGACTTGATGATGATCCAATGATGCTCCAGATCAAGTGATGATCCAGACTCGATGATGATCTAGTGATGATCCGGACTTGATGAAGATCAATTGACAATGAAGATGACTTGAAGATGAAGATGACTTGATGATGATCTAGATGATACAGAGAAGAATACTTGTGCTGATAAATTTTGTCGAGAGAATAACTTCCTAGTTAAGAGGGAGTGTTTATGTATTTGTAACTTCAGAATGTATTCACTTGTATATATTATGTATTGTACCCTGATGTTTATTCTGGGAAGTATCTATAATGTAATTGTGTCATGTAATACCCCGATGTTCCAATCGGAAGATTCAATAATGTAAAAAATTCATGTAAAGTCTTTGAGGTTAACCCTCCATTGTAATTCAGGCCAATAGTCCCCTCAATTGTGTCAAGGTTAACCCTCCTTGTTGATCAAAGGGAAAACTCCCCATAGTTGTGGGGCACTAGGGTTATTAGACTTTCCTAGAGATTTCGACTCTAGTAAGTAATTGTTAAGTGGGGCCAACATGTTAAAGTGAACGAAATAATATAAATAGAGAGTGAGCCTCTCTATTTATCACACACATACTCACTGATTGGGGCACATGAGTGACAGAAGAGAATCTCTCTCAAGTGAGAGAGAGAGAGAGAGAGAAAGCTGTGGAGATCATATTTTCTATTTTTGGGTTTTACTGCTACCATTGGTGCTCATTCTATATCTGAGGAAGTTGCATGGTTTTCTCCTTTATGGTTTCCCCAAGGAAAATGATTTGTGTCTCTTGTCTCTTATATTTATTGTTTTGCATGTTATTCTCTCAGATAAGATCCTAAGATCATATTGCTTAAATGATAAAAATCTAACACTATATGCCTTAATGATAGATTCTCTCTCTCTCGACATAGGTTCACATAATTGACATATGATCGATAGATTCGACTAAGTGTTCGACATCAAAGAAGAATATTCACACTCAGGAGACTGTACTAGGGTACCTTGGGAATCATTGACATTAATGGTGATTTACCTCGCACTTGTTAACAGTGCTCATCATTGACTGGTAATCAAGTGGTTTCTACCATGTTTGACATCAATACATCATAATCACATGGATAGAATTGTACTTTGTGGAAGACAATACAAAGACCCTGGGTATTAATTAAAGCACTCATTCCTTTCCCCAGTTTGCGATGGATAATTTTATATGTTTCCTAGCATGGATCCACATTTGAATGTTCGTGGTTGTGCTCAGATTTTCGTCTGTATGACATAGATCTACATTTTCTGTCTGGTAGCTATGTCCAAATTTGAATCTTCTTTACATGGATCTATGTTGCATTTTAGTAGCCACACTTTTTTGTATCTCACATGGATCTACGTTGTATTAATCGGAAGCCGTGTTTTGATTCATTTGGGACATGTATCAAAAGGTTCTGCAGAAATTTTGTGATGCTTGAGAAGTTCCTACCTTTAGACCTTTTTCTCGATACTATACCTTGTTCTTTCAAAGTATTATGGTTCTTTCAAAGTATTATGCCTATCATTTCTCTCTAGCCATTATACTTTGGGGGGCATTCTGTTACACTGAAATATCGTCACCATCATGTTATGATATAGGTATTCCCTTGTCTGCTCCAATCCCTCAAATTTTTCCCTAGATAAATGAAAGGAAGAAATTACCCCCTTGCAATTTTTCTTTGTTTTGAGCGAGTAACACTCCTTCTCCATTAATCAAAAGAATTACCTAAGTCAGCAACACTCCTAATGCATGAGTAAAGAGTGGTACCACCACCTCTAACCTTATTGCAAGAAGCATTGCACCCTTAACATCACATGTTTGCTTCATTAAAGGAGTGGTGTTCTAGTTTTCAAGGAAAACAGAGAAACTTGGATAGGTTTCCTGAAGCTTTCCTTCATGGAGCGTCATCCCTATAGCTTAGGAACCAGTTGGAGCTTGAGATCCTTCATTTTTGTATCTCCCTTCCACCTCACCCATGAGATCCTAAACCATTCCTATCCTCCCATGCCTTTAAATACTGGCTCATACCCCATCGGAAGGAGGAGGAAGAATTGTATTTCATACCCAAACTCTATCAAAAACATTCTTGAGTCTTTAGAGGAAAGGTGAATTTAGAGGCAAGGATACATTGAAAGGAACTCTCAACACCAAGGCACCAAGGTCGTAGTCTTTCCAATTATTATTAATAAAGAACGTTTTCTCTTTCCCATATATGTTGTATGGTGTGTATGTATTTCTTGATTCATTGGTCACAAGCATAGATCTAGTTTATTATCTTATATGATATCATTGTTTTATTGTTATCTTCCATCTTTTACAGGTTCTTCTACAACATCAGAGGAGAAAGCTTTAAGGATAGAGAAGAAAACCTTTGAGAGAAGTATCATGGAATTTCATTCAACTGATTAACCAGATCTAGGGGAAGTTTAACAATTGGTGTTTTTTTTTATCCAGACCTAAACCATTCAGATCTATGGAAACATCTCATGTCCACAGGAGGTGCATATTTCCAGCTAACATGGGAGACTACAAACCATTTCCTCAAACTACTACAGTGGCCCAATATAATGGTATTTTTGTTCTTTTGTTGCATGAGTTAGATAAAAATATTAACATCATAAAAATATGCTATTATTTATTGTTTTAAGTCAAGGCTGATATATACCTTCCACCATGAACTCTACCCTTAGATCTGACTGATATAGGGTAGGTGCTTTTGCACATAGTAAGGGAGAAATCCCCACTAATTTTTTGTTGACTCCACTAGCTCGATCCCCTTAGATATATGTTTTTGCAGGTGATTTTGTTGGTTTGTTATACTTGAGTACCATAATCCATCACATATATAACCCCCCCCCCCCATGGTATATTCGAACTATTCTTGTGATAGTTCCTTCCCCCTCGGCCCAAGCCGACAATGTTTCCTTAAAAAACCTTCAATTATGGCTAGATCGCACCTATCCGACAGAAACCTGCAACCCAAGTTGCACATTTTTTCTTGATAAGCACGACCTAGGTCATTCCTTTTTCCCCAATAAGTGCGACCTAGAGAAAAACTCCAGATTGCACTTTTCCATGCTTCTGGAGCGATCCCGGTCGCTACTGTGACCCATTTTTGTGCCGCTTGTCATGTAGAAACCATTGTTTTGTGTGACCTGGGTAGTTCTGCTACTTTTTCATCTCATTCATGACTATTTTATAGTTTTGTGAGACCATGAAAACACCTATTCCATTTATAGGTGCATCATGTAGTTTTTCCAGTTCTTTGAGGTGTTTTGAGACCCTTTACAGACCCCTTCTCTGTGTTCTACCCCTTCCCATACTATTTCCTTTCATATATTATTGCTTACATCCCTCTGGTTTGTTTTGCGGTATTCCTTTCCTTGTTTGAGACCCCCTATGTGTTTCCTATAGACTATGAATTTCCTTATGCGCTCATTTACTTATGTATGTTTTGTTAGCTGAAAGGATTAGTTGTTAGATGTTGAAAGATTTACTTTCATTTATTTTTCATTATTTTTTTCAGCATATCCATCTCTGGCATGAGAGTGTTGACGTTTAGAAGTCACACATCACTTATTCACACATTTCACACCCTAAAGTAAAAATTTTGGTTCATGGCCCCAAGTTGAGCCCTAAAATTTAACTTAACTCAACCAACATTGTAACCTCATTTGAGGACCAAAAACATATTGTAGTTAAGTTAGGAAATTGGGGATAGGCATCCAAATAACACCCCTTTGTCACCTACATATGAGACAAATTTTTTGTCTTCTAGGGAACCAAAATCCTCTAAGATTTGTTGACACGGTCACAACCAACTTATCGAGGGGCTTCTCGCTTTGCGGGGGTAATCCACAATGAAGGGGTTCTAAAATTCAGGGTGGAATACCACACTCCATTATGTACCAAAGGATAACCCTCCATAGACCTCCTCTTTCATATCGAGGACCAAGGGGATGAAACGCCAAGAAACCATCCCAGACATGTCTGGAATGAGGTAGACTAGTTTCCAGTCTATTAAGGATATTTTACCCGAGGTCCCTCTCGATAGTGGGATTCTCTTATCCTTTGATTCTTCAATTTTGTATTTCTTAACGGTGTATTTTACCACCCAACAGAGGATACAATTTATGAGGGGCTTCCATCTTGCAGATAAGATCATGCTTGTATTGACACCCCATGGGATAATTGTCATTTTCTTTCTAAGTAGTGTTGCTTGGTGGATTTATGGTCTCTTTGTTGTAGACTTACATGTTGTGACACATTGTTGTAGTTCATTTTTAGAGCTTGGTTTTTTGCCTACATTCCACCATTTACCAGCTCTCCTTATTCACACTCAGTTGTAGTTGGACTTTTGAGGTTTCATTTGACACCCTTGAGCATTCATTCTTCATATAGCACACCATCATGCCACCATTTCTCCACCACACTACTCACATATAATTAGGAGGTACACCCCTTATTTCGTTTACTTAAATCGTCATCGTAGAAGTCATATTCAATGTCATCACCCACCCTTAGAGCCATACATTGCATCTGAGTCTAATTCAGTTCCTATCAATCCAAACTTATCTTGTTCACTGCCCCATCTAGCCCCATGGTTGGTGCGCCTCCCATCACCTTCTAGTGGGGATGGCTGATAGCGGACTTGTGACAAATCCACCCATCATATTGGGTATCGCTTTTTCCAAACCTACAGGTCTTGGTCCTAGTGTGTCCCTCTCCATTATACACACTATTGTTGGTTCGCTACCCACTAGTGGTGACCCCACTCCATATGCCATGGTTCACACCATACCTTCATTTATTCATGGGGGCATTAACCCTTCCACCACCATTTTGACTATTCAAACCATTCCAGTGACTACTCCTATTGTCGAACGTCAGCCCTACCAACCCCCATTTGTACATAGTAACTACATGCCCACTAGCCCCAACACCATTGTTGGCCCTCCTATATCTATTCCAGGTCATAGTATACCATTCATGGATAGTATCAACCTTCTTGACATGGAGCAGTTGAAAAGTTACCCCATCCATCATGAACCATTGTGGCCTCCGATTCCTACAAAAATCCCTTTGGACATCCCTAAGTTTGACAGAAAGGTGGGAGAATACCCTCATAAGCACATTATGTCCTTCCACTTATGGTGTTCCTCCAACAAAATAGTGGATGATTCTATCTGATTATGGCTATTCCAGCGCACGCTCACTAGTGTTGCAGCCAAATGGTATATTGAATTGTCTAATGCTACTTATCTTGATTTTTCCTCGTTATCCTTGATATTTCTCCAGTTCTTCCAACTACTCGTCCATTACAATGAGGGTGTGGAAATCCTATTATCCCGTAGACATAAAAATTATACCCATATCACGGATCACATCCATGAGTGGTGTTTTCACCGTAGCTTGTGTAAAATCTAGTTAGATGATAGGATTTTCCTAGATTAATTTCTTAAAACCTTAATCCCCTCTATTACCAAGGATGTTACATATGAGCGCCCACAAACAGAGAAAGAATCAATCCTCAAAGAACAACAATTTGATATTATCTATGGCCAATCGAGTTATCTTTATACCATCATACATGATGCTCTCCATGCTAACTTCTCATGTCGAGACATGCTAGGGGCTTCCCATGTTTCTGATGGAGTCGTTGGATCCATTACCCAACATCCCCACCTATATGCAACCTCTCCTTCAATGCTTCTTCACTATGGTAACACCCCTAGTGTTTCCAAACATGGATATGCCCTTGAATTTTCACATGTAGCGACTTATTCCAGAGCCACGCCTTCATATGTGTCTCCTACACCCGTTCCTCATGTTCATGGACCAAATTTCTGGGTACATTTGTGTAATTCTTAGACAGTAGGACTTGCATCCCCTCCAGTTGCTCCTTCCTACTAGCCACCACCTATACAACCCACATCTTATCCATCCTCTACTCCTCTTGTTCCTCAAGGATAATTCTACCCTCAACAAAACCTCCCTAATTAGCCTGCCCTCAATAACGAACAAGGGAAGGGAATAAAACACAGAGGTAGGAACAGAGGAAACAACCAACCTCAAGGAGGTTTCCAACAACCCAACACTCCTAATAACAACAAATCCAATCCCCCTTGCAAAGAACCCCCAATGTCCACCTTGACTTTGGAAGAACCCTCAGTTACAGACTAACCATCTGTGTACCATTTTTTATACTTATGACTATTATACACACCAGTTCCCCCATATGAATCAAGTCTGCCTTTTATTACAAATCGACAATCAATGTGACCCCAATGCGGTCTCTCTGGCATAACCAATTTCAACACCACAAAATTCTCTTCCTATGGTGCTGCACAACCCATTACCAAATCAAGGAATGGTTACAACATAACCCTTGGTACCACAAAATACCACAACTAATTCTACGAGTCATCCCATCGATCCTAGTGTCCATCACCTTATGACTTTGTCATCTGATGTCAACTTATAGACTTGATGAAATAAATATGGATCCACCAAGGAAACCATTAATCTCTCCATGACATCTACCTCCACCACTCTCGATATGTACTTACATTTGTTGAGAACCCCATGGATGGGACCTCCAAAGTCCCATGGTTCCCTTTGCATCGCGTCACGAACAAACTTACTGCTCAAGCCACTCTTAATTACAGTATCATCGATAACTTGACCCAGACTTCTTCTTCTATGTCTTCTCTGGAAGTCCTCAAAACTTATTCTTTGCAATGCAAATATTTGATATCCGCTCTAGGTTTCATCAACCCCTATGATTCTAGGTTGATCAGTTTTGACTTGGATCAAGGAGAACCCTGGATTCCATCATCCGTAGCCTTCTAGGTTCCGATCACTATTTGGAATTTGGTCATTCATCGATATATCATTGATCAGGGGGAATCCACTAGCATTATGTCAACCTTTGTTTGAAAAAAATCAGATCCCCAACCCTTCAACCTTCAACCACTACCCTTTATGCTTACGATGGTCTTGCTGCTCAACCAGAAGGTATTCTCCTGAATGTCCCTATTAAATTAGCTGCAAAAGTCCTATTGATTGACATTGAGGTTTTCAACACCCAACTCGATTACAACCTCCTCCTTGGACATAGTTACATGTATGCAATATGAGTTGTTGCTTATACCATATTTCTACTCTTTATGTTCCCCCATGATGGGAAGATCATGATTATTGACCAATTGGCATATTACGACCCTAAAGGACCAGCCAACCCGAAGTATGTCCTCTCTGCTATTGTCACCACCATTGACAACATATCCATCCCCTCCATGTATGTCGTTGGTCCAGGCCTATTTACCAATGCACCTTTAATGGACACCTTTTTGTGCCTCCCACCCCCTCTTTCATTGAATGACATATCGGATTTGTGCACTATCATATTTAGTAATATTATGACCTCATCACAAACTCAGCCGCAACCCGAATTACTACAAACCCCAAGGAATTATTGGGTTTCATTCCCTGTACACACAGTCCCCTTCCTCTTTACACCTTCTATAATTGTGAGTGATAAATTCATGGCTACTATCAACCTTCCATGATTCACTTTGGGTATTCTCGTGTGGTACCTATATCTTCCCACCTTCCCCCCAACACCAGAAATCATGTTGACACCATTCCAACCTATTCAAATTCTATCACACCCACCTCCTGGTATAGCACCAACTACTTCTATCCCCCCTCCTCCCATGAATATTGGGGTAAAGAAACCCAAATATTTGATAGAATAATGTCCACCTCCTACTTGTGCTTTATGTGATGTCCTCGAGAACATGACACAAAATTATCCCAATTTTCCAATCCTTCGCACCCACATGTGCACAGTAGTTAAGACCGATGATGCTCCAGTTTTCCACATACCAACCATACCTATGATTAAGAACAAATAGCTATGAAAAAACCACTTGTGTGCATTTTGTCGCCTATATGGTCACTATTCCCATCATTTCCCAAACTTCCCTGAGTACTAGTCGTTCCTCGGTGACCTTCGCAAGCACTACCATGAGTCTAAAATCATTGTCCTTGAAGAGATACACCCTCTGACCTCTTCATAGGAACCTAATAACACCATTTATATGATCTCTACTTCCAATATTCCTCCTCGCTCCTCATTCATGGAAGATCCCTCTCATCTATAGAGCCACCACTTTTTTTATGCCGAAGAGATACTTGAAACCGCCACCAGTTTTACCCCATTCCATTTAGTCCATAGTGTGGGGTTAGTTCTTCCCATTGAATTCTAGATTCCATCACTCTGCCTTGCATCAAGATTCTACCTGATACTTCACCATTTGAAAAACACCTACTTATACTTGAACAAACCGATGACGACCATTGTGTTTCTCTCCAAATGATCGAAGTGACTAAGAATTGGTTGAAGTCCCATTATGAATCTCATGTACACCCATGTACCTTTAACGAGGTGGACCTCATCCTCATTTATAACCAAGCCCATGATAAGAATAGAAAAGGGAAGCTCGAATCCACGTGGTATGGCCCTTATGTCATCCATCGATGCCTCGATAGAGGGGAATATCTCCTCGCTGACTCTGATGATGACCTCTTGAAGAATCCATGCAATGGTATCTAGCTCAATAGATTATATGCCTAAGCCGACCAACCTGCATACCCTTGTATCATAGTTTTTTTTTCTTGTTTTACATCATTTTTACCATGAGTCTCACAATTTGTTTCCTTGGTTGCTCCAGATGGATCCTACCTTTCCCTCCTATGTTGGTTTCACTAATACTGTAAGTAGTTGATCTCCTAATCTCTCCTTGACTGTGTGGTTCATTTATTCCTCGTCACATGAGGTGATCCATATCGACATAATGTGTGTTGGTGTTGCTACCAAAAACTAAGCTGAGTACGATCGTGTTGTTGGTCTCCTGACCACCTCCCTTCATTTGGGTATTTTTCACCTTGATGCCTTCTTAGACTCCTAATTGCTTATCACTTTGTTGAATAAATTCTACCGGGTACATGATCCATGACTCTTTCGAAAGTTCCTATGCACTATACACTTGGTTAGACATTTTCGAACCCATTCCATTCATGCATGTTCCCAAAAGTCTCAATAATGTAGTGGACCAAATGGCCAACGAAGTTCTAGAGTGGCACATCAATAATCTCATATGGGAAATAAAATGCATCATGCATCATCATATGGTCATGCATAAATATGTTATATACATCATACATGCATAGTCATCATCATAACAAAAGACTCATAAAAATACAAAATATGCATGCCTGTGAATTCATATCATATCATCATATTCAATACAAAAAGAGAAGCTCCACAGGATTTCTCATCTAATCATACATATCATACCAAATTCCCCATGCTCAAATGCATTGGGGGAAGCATCACACACTGCTAGTTTGAGTCATCCTCCTCTAACTCCATGTCGTCCTCAGTGTCCTCCTCCTCATTCGAGCTCTCCTCCTCCATTGGTAGGTTCCCCTATGTCACTGATTTGACATAATCAACATCCACCATGATCCTCATCATAAGATAGATCCACTTTGGAGGATATCTATAGCATACTTCAATCATATCATCATCTAGGTACTTCCACCCATCGTTAGTGACCCCCTCAAATAGCTGCTCCATTTCCAGCCATAGTGAGTCTAACATAGCACACTTTTTCACCTCCTCTGCCCATGAGCGGGTGGATCTAACCCCTCCACCCTGCCCCTATGTCGCTGGTATCCTGTTGGAAGGTGCGGTCCCATGTATCCACATGCAAATATTATGTCATCAATTTCTATCACATGTATGATCTAGATAATTCTATGCTGGTAAACTATATATGAATGAAACCACATAGATTCATCTATACTTACCATTTGGTCCCCAGACCTACCTTGGAGTTTGAGGCATATCCATATATCCCCAGTAGTCCATCCAAACATATGGATAGTCCTCTATAAGGATAGGAAGCTACCGCCATTGTGAAAAATATCCTAAGTGAACAAATGACCTACCAAGATGTCTCCATCCCTGATCATCATCTCACACCATCACCTCATACCAATCTCATGAAGTCCCTCGACATGCATCGCTAGATGTGGTGGTGGTGTTGGTATTCATTCAAAGAAGAATGAGCACAAAAATAATGGGAAGCAAAAATCCCCATCTTCCAAGCTATCCTGGTTTAGCCCATGCCAAACCGTCGTCAAATACATTTGGGTCCATCCATAGTAGGTGTCCCTTAGCACACCCTCAACCATCAACAACTGTGCGCCATAGATCTTGTGAAGACCTTTCTATATTAGTATCTGCAATACCATCACTACCACTACATGGGTCTCTAGACTCTCGATGTCACACGCCAATATGTTTGACGCATGTACATATGTTGTGGCATAGAAATGCCTGGCACACAAGTCATCCATTGAAACCCCCCTCGGGAGTTTCTACGAGATATCATCAATAACACCCAATTATGGGAGGCTAATCAGAAAGTACACATATTAGAGGGTGATCTCCAGCTACTCACCCTGTATGGTTAGACACTCTGAGTCTCTATCCCAAAATCTCACTAGCTTGTTCAGTAGTATCTTTATTGAACGCATCAGGGGGATCTGGAAGAACTTCAGTATCCCACACTGGGAGAGCATATATTTTATTTCCCCATCCTCCCCTCTACCTTATATCTGAGTTCCCCTATGTATTTCTCTCATCATCCAACTCGAGCAATCCTGCACATCCCAAAAATCACTGTCAGAACCAGTTCAACAAAATTTTCCATTACATTCTAGCTCACACCTGTTGGGACTTTTTGTGCAACCCAAGTCATGCAAAAATGCTTGACATGTATGAATTAGGTCACACCCATCTTATCAACAAGTGTGATCCAAGTCACGCCTGTCTCCCCGACAGGTGCGGCCCGTTCGCTCTTGTCTTCCCGATAGGTGCATCCTAGGTTATGCCTTTTCCCTCAAAAAGTGTGTACTAGCTCAATGAACCCTACGAACTCGACCAAGGACCTCGTAATGAGAAAAATATGAAACTAAACCATTAAAAATTATGGGCTAGGTGAGATCTCTTACCTGCAACTCACATATCAGAAAGCATAACATTCAACCCTCTTCTACAATGTATCCTAAATAAGAAAAAGGTGGAGAGAGATAATAAAAAATGAGAGAGAAAAAGAGAATATTACGGTATTGTTGCAATAACTTTTGATTCTGAAGTCGTATTTGGGAATTCTTGGTATCATTGGAAAGGACTAGTCGAGGGATACAACCCTCCTTTTTTCCACTTCATGGTTTGGTCGAGGAGTGCATTTTTGTAAATATAGGAATGAGGAATTTCAAAGAGCGTTTTTTCAAATAAGCTTTATGAAAAACATATTTTAAAATATGCTTTTCATAAATCATCTTTAAAAATATACTTTTCGAGATTCCTCATGCCCATATTTACAAAAATGCATGCCCCAACCAAACCGTGAGAAATATCGCAAAGCTCAAAACACAAACGTTGTATCCCTCAATGATACCTATCCAATGGTACCAAGATTACCACAATACAACTTCAGAATCAAGAGCTATCATCAAAATACTATAATATTCTCTTTTTTCATGCCTGCTCCTATGTTTTAAGGAACTCATAGTGCCCTACCAATGGAGAAGCATGGAGTTTATAGAAGACATCCTATTGAATATCTATGCTATGGGGAAGCACCAGAAGACCCATGTATCTTATAGAAGCATCATCCCAAGAGTAATTCGGTACATCAAAAGGGTTATTGGCCAACCGTTGGATTATTTCAGATAATGAAGAGTCGTTGACATAACCTTGCTAAACAGATTGCAACCAATTTGTAATAGAGATAGAAGTAAATGAAAGAGAAATGTGGTCATCAAATGCGTGAGAAAGAGAATCCGCCACAAGATTTCCCTTGCCCGTCTTGTAAGTGATATCATAGTCATACAGCATGAAGTTTCTAACCCATTTCTGTTATGTTGGGGATGATACCCATTGTTCTAGAAAATATTCCAAACTCTGGTGATCAGTATTAATGCAAAAATTATTCCCTATTAGGTATGGCCGCCACCTCTGCAGTGCATGCAAAATAGCCATCATTTCCTTCTCATATGTATAGGAGGATAAATTATTATCAAAAATGGATTTTCTAGTTAACTCAATTAGATTTTAATATTGAAGGAGAACACCACCAAGTCCATTTTCGCAAGCATCACTCTGAATAGTGAAGGGCTTGGAAAAATCAGGAATAACTAGAACATGTGTGGTACACATAGCTTGTTTCAATTTTTCAAATGCACACTCAACAGCATGTGTCTATGTAAAAACATTATTTTTCAATAGAGTTGTTAATGGGGCTACAATATTCCTATAATCCTTGATAAAATTGCGGTAGTATCCAATCAGTCTTAAAAAAACATGAAGGCTCTTGAGTGTCTAAGGATGCAGCAAAATTTTCATGGCATCTATTTTGGCAGGATCCACACAAACCCCTTGTGCTAAAACAATATGCCCAGGATACCCTACTTCCTCCTTCCCAAAAACACATTTACATTATTTGGCATGGGGATGATGATCACAAAAAAGTTGCAGTACAAGATCCAAATGTTGGATATGCTCATCCCATGTTTTACTATAGATGAGGATATCATCAAAGAAGACCATAATGAAGTTCCGTAAGTAGGGACAAAATATTTTATTCATCAATTCCTAGAATGTGGAAGGATCATTAGTGAGGCCAAAAGGCACGACCAAAAACTCATAGTGGCCATCATGTGTGTGGAAATTCGTTTTAGGGATATCATCCTCATGAACCCGAATTTAGTGATACCCATAACGAAGGTCCAACTTGCAGAAAAAATGAGCACCATGAATCTTATCAAGAAGCTCATCAACAATAGGAACTAGAAACTTATCCTTGGTTGTGAATTGATTAAGTGCTCTAAATTAAATGCAGGGGTGACATGACCCATATTTTATTTCGACAATAAGAATTCATGAAGAAAAGGAACTGGTACAAGGGAGAATAATACATTGCTTCAGTAAGTATTGAACAAGCATCTCAATCTTTGTCTCTTGGTGAAATAGGTAGTGATAGGACCTAATGTTGGGAGGGATGCTTCCAGGAAGGAGCGTAATACGATGGTCCTCTAGTATTGAGGGTGACAATCCCACTGGTTCAACAAAGACACATGCATATCAACCCAAAACTTATTGTAGATTCAAGGGAGTAGTGGACACTGCTGATGGTTCCATCTAAATGGAATGGAGTTAAGTGATGACACCATGTGAATTCTTATTAACGTTATTTTCCATGCAATGTCAACTAATGATGCTGCTAGGTCGTGATTGTAATCCCTTCAATCTTTTTTTTTCCCATCGACTTAAAACTACATCCAAAGTTTAGAAAAATCCCATAAGAGAGGTTCAAGTGTGCGTAACCATTAAGCACCCAAAACCACATCACATCAACCTAATGGCAAGGAAAACATGTCAGAGTGCAAGTTATAATATCCAATAGAGATCATACACACATTGTGAATTTTCCCATTGCAAGGTAAGGTTCCCCCATTAACAATCATGACTTCAAAGCTAGAGCAAAGATGGAAACAAAATCAGCCTATTTGGTGACCTGAGGATCAATGAAGTTATGAGTGCTACCAAAATAAACGAGTATTGTAAGAGGGAGCTTCTTCAAGAAATTCTTAACCTGCATGGATTGTGGGGTGGTGACTCTGTCTAATGATAGGAGAGATATCTCTAGGTGGTCATCTTGAGGAGGAGGCTCAACATGTGGCTGCTGAATGTTGACCTGATAGTCTATTGGATCATGAGCATATTCACAAATTTTAGGTGCAGGTAAAGAATCAACATCGAAGAGATAGCGATTTTTCTCAGCACATCTATGTACCTAGGTTAATTTCTCATCGAAATTATAAAAAATACCTTTTTCTCTACATGTATGCATCTTGGCTTGAGAAAAAATGCTTGATAGGAGTTGTTTTAGGAGCTGCTGTGATTGGAGGTCTTTGGGAAACCATATTTCTGAATGGAACAAAAGTGGATTTGGAGCGTTATTGAGCTATGATCTTGTCCTTCACCGACTTAGAAAACCCTATGGCTTCCATAACTTTGTTGGGACAAAAAATTTTAACCTCAGATCATATTGCATCCTTCATACCATTGATTAAAAAACTCTTGTAGAATGCATTAGATAATACTTTTGTGTGATTGAAGTTTCTCAATCTATGTCTGATACTATCTCATAGTGCACGTTTGGAAAATTTTAGTGAGTGCTCCTGTGAAGGAATCAAAAGAAACAGTACCAAATCGTTGCAAAAGGAGTTGGAAAAAATATGTCCATTTTGGCTCTTAGTGGGCCTTGATGTACCAACAGAACCATTGCAGGGGTTCGTGTTCCAAATGAAAGGATGAAAATGGGACTTTGTTGACATCAAAAGTGTTATGCATAATGATATATTTTTCTGCCATGTATATCCATCCAGTTGGATCATCACCATTGAAGCAAGGAAAATAAAGCTCCAGCTTGCAAAATTTTTTGGAAGAAGAGAACCCAGTGTCTACAAAAGACTCTGGTCGTCGTCTATTGTTCATGGTTGAATGCTGAAGATGGAGGCCGAGAATGTTTTTCATCCAGATCTTGGAGTTTGGTCTTGATGGTGAAAAGTTTGTCTTCCATTTGTTTGTTTTCTCCTGCATGGATGATAACCATAACCATGATTTTTTGGGGGGAATGGGTAGAAAAACAAAAACATAATTTCTTTTAGAAAAAATAAATTTGGATTTGGGAAAAACTATGATGGGTAATTGGGGTTTGACTAGGTTTTGGACACTTTCTGAGAGACAGGGAAGTAAAAAATGGGGATTTCATAAGTAGGGTGAAATAATGAGAATTTTTTTTCAAAGAGGGACAACGAAGCATAAATAGGAAATGAACACTGTGGAAAAAATTGAAGGCGATTGGGTGAGAATCAAAGAAGTTATGGAAAACCATAAAAATAAACAAATGTGGGATTTTTGGCTTCAAAAAGTGGAAAATTGGGATAGGGTATTGAAGGAGGGAAATATGCAGAATGGAATTGCAGGGGTTCCAATGAATTTTAAATGGAAATAGAGCTAAAGAAAATAAGATATGGAAAAAAACATAAATTTATACTTTTTTATATTGGTGGAATTAATCTATAACAACTATGGACAGATGCAATCTACTATTTATCAACTAGAAATAGATATGGACACCTGGTATGTTTGTCTTCCTAAAGGTTCAGTGGATTCCCTCAGCCACCAAAGTTGTCTAACAAATTTCCTATTGGCATAGTACCCCTACCTCCATGGCTCAGATAAAACTCATAACCCCTTTTCGACAAATGAAAAACTCTTGGTTTACCTCACGGGTTAGAATTACTCAATCAGGTAGGGATCGTTTCCCTTTTTGCTGATAGGTCCTCTCAATGGATAGCTACTTTGAGGTTCCAATGGTACACCTCACAATGACTTTTAGGGCTATACCCAGGTATGTCCTATAGTTAACCGGATATGGGTTATTCCCTAATCCAAACTTTCAATTGAAATAAACAATATGGATGCAAAGAAGAAGAACTATTGCAATAATCACAATGTCAGGAAGCCACTGCAAAAACATTTTGGTAGAAATTCCACCCAATGAGACCAAGAAAGTGTTATGATACCATATGAGAGAAACCTCCTACAATAAACAATTAAAATGCATGATATAACAGAAATAACAGAACACATAAGGAATTATTGATCATAGATGACTTCAAGGGGGAAACCTCCTTTGAGCAAGATCAATACAAATAACTCGTGGATGCCTTCGTTGGCCTCAAAACGTACTTATATACTAAGTCTAATGTAAACAACTATTTCTCCCCATGAATTTGGGATAATATAGTATACTCAAGGGATGACTTACAAATCATATGTGTCCAACAACAAGATACTAACAAAGTAAAGACAAGGATTGGCATGGCTTCCTAACACTATTGTAGTTGCTACATACCCTACTTCTACTAAGGAAATTATTACAATGGGACACTTATTAGAATCCCATGAAATCACACATGAACCAATATGGAGGATATAACGAGAAGTAATTTTAATCTCATCCATGCTATGAGAAACATCATTATCAATATCTCCAATAACAAAAACATCACTAGTGATAGACTGATGTCGACAAAGGAATACCTAGGTGGCAACAAAAACACAAGTGAACGCCCACGCAAAGAAACAACACATGGAAATGCCAAGGATTATGGATTCTATTAATTATCAAGAAAAAATGAAGTTTACATAAACAAATGGCACTCAGAGTTCATGCTCTATTACTCAGTCAAAGCGACTATTACATACAATATTCACAGTTATCTCTGGAACTTGGAAGAACAATCCTTTATATCATACAATCCTCTATTATAGTCGTTATGTCTAAGTCAAACCTTATTATAGAAGCTCCTGAAGAATCCATGGTAATTCGTATCTTCCCCAGATGTTACCTCTAATTGCTTCGACTCCTTAAGCCATTTGTCTTGCGCCAACTATTGTCATAACTCCTCATTTAGTTCTACAACTACATTGTTGTACACTTGTTAGTGATTGATTAAAAATATGAAGATAATTGAACTTTAAAAATGTAATCCACAATATCAGTGCATATAGATCTCAATCAATATTCCAAAGACTTAAATCAAACCATAAAACACATGATATACCCTAGGAAAACCCTCCACTAATTCAGAGGATAAAAAAATCCAGCAAACAATCTTAGAGTATGATTGATATCAACAAAGAATTATTACAACACAATAGCAGATTCCCTTTTCCAAGAGAAAAAGAGAGTTGAGATCAAATGGTACACTATGATGATCTTTCCAAGTGCATAAAACTTTAATAACAAGTCAAATTAGGTCATACAAGGAAGGCAACGAATATTGCATCCATGTGGCTAGGAAAAATCCCTAGACACGTGCAGAAGCACCTACCTTCCATCTATAGGACAGAAGGGGAGAGTCAATGGATAAAAAATAACCTGCAACAAACTGTTATCAATAAACTAAGCATAAACATTTAGACTATGAAGTAAATAACAAAAAAATGGAAACCATTATACCTCATATCTGTTTTCGATGGGGGCCACCATGCTCAAACTAAGAAGATGTCTCTCCATAGGCTAGGTTGGTGAGGAGTCTGACTCAACACACCAAGGTATGGGAAAATGGGGAAATGAGGTGAATGAGATGAATGGATTGAGACGAAAGGTCTCTCAAGGCACTCATATGACTATAGTAACGATAGGCAAAAAAATAGTCATGAGGGATGGGGACACCCACCCCTTCTTTTATATTTTTTCTCACATTTTTAGGGTTTTAAGCCCCTAGTTAGGGTTTTGGGCCCTACCTATGGTTTTAATCCCCTTTCTCTTAATTTATCAAGGTTTTTAGGCCCTTTTAGGGATTTTATCTCCTTTTTGGAGGCTTTAGCCCCTTTGTGGGTTTTTTATCTCCTTTGTGAGATAGTTTGGCTCTTTTGGGGGTTTCTAAAACTTTTTTTATTATTTCAGCATTTTGTGAGAGAAACATAGGTTAAATGTGGAGGTGGGGGTACAAAGGGCTAGGAAATAGATGTATGTAGGTGGTGTAGGTCTTGTAGAGTAGGTTAGGTAATTTTTTGCGTTGACAGATTTCACCCTGATGTGTGAGGGTAGGAGCTCATCGTATGATTGATGAACATCATAGGATCCTAGGGATTGTGGATAAACCTGTGAAGAAGCATTGCTTCCTCGTTTCAAACATGGTAGCTTTGGTTTTTGTATTAATATGGTTCTCATCAATGGGTGAGATACAAAGAATGTGTGATATGTATATGGACGAGGCAAGCATACCCATGCTCATAACAATGTCAAAAGAATAGTGTGATCAAGGCTCTCAAACACAAGAGCTGATCATGTACAAATGTTACATAATGGTTGCCTCAATGAGAGGCTCAATACAATAGTGATCTGAAGAACTAAAACATCTGACCCATGGCATTTTCATGGAATGCAATATCTTCACAATTAATGATCTGCTAGATCTGGAATTTTAGCATCACTGTAAGGACTCACTAATAGAGATTCAGAGTCTTTGAGGTACAATATGCTCCATCAATCATGAATATATACAGAAGCATGGCTCTGGGGGCTTCTATCCACTGTCTCCAATGCAACCCAGAAATCACAAGGGACATTACCTATATGGGTCCCTTAATGGACTCACCAATGTGCTAGAGTTAGGTGACAACCGAGGTCTTCTGCCAAATACTGCATGGACCAATACCCTATACGAATCTCAATGGTGTGATGATGTAGCTGAAGTTGAGCACGTGAGACACAACCATACTGAGAGGCACTAAGGGCTCCTCTCAAGTGGTCCAAGGAACTCATCAATGAGGTTAATGAAACTAGGATACAAGGACCTCTGGGTCTATCTTTTGGAATAGATGTGTTGTCATTGCCAGAGGGAGACCTGTAATTGACCAAGAAAATGGTGTTTCCTTTACCTAAAGCATGAGGTAGATAACCAAATATGTGATACAATCTAGGGACTGACACACTGAATGGGAGAAGATGGGAAGAAGGAGTATGGGGGACTAAAAATTCCTTTGTTCATAGTATGACATTAGGCATCAACTGGCAGCAAAGGAAACTGACTCAAGGGGAGGGATCATAGCTTTTATACTGGGAATGTAATTGCATATGGGAAATAATTGGGGTGGGGTAAATAATATGTTTGATATTTATGGGATCCAAGGAAGACTCATCGCAGAATACTCTGAACAAAGGTGAGCCAAAGTCGAAATGCTTCCTGTTCAAGTACACATGGTACTCCCAAAAGACCCAACACCAAGAGCAACCACTCACACAAAACAGAGCATAGATCAACACACCGATGTTTTGACGTGGTTAAAACCCTCGAGAGGGAAACAGTCCAGGGTCATAGCTAAATATATACTTGGAGAAATTTATTATGCAAAATAAAGAAAGTTACAAATTAGCTTCTCATAATCGATCAACCATCCAAGGACCCTCCATGCTATTTAAATAGAGATCATGGACCAATCGGGTGTTAAGCCACGAATCAAGGTAGGTATGATCTAAGAGAATTTGAACCGTCAGATTACTCTATGTCTAGAAGATATTGTGGCCATCATATTAGAATATTTACAAATGAATACTAATGCATACTAAAGAAACACACTTTACCTAACAAATATATTACACAAGTTTATCTTAACTAAATCCTAAGTGTCTAAATATCCTAACATCTGCCCCTAAGAACAACTTGGGATAGGATTGAAGGATTTGCAAAGGTGACACTATTAGGAGAAGGAAGGAGGCATTCGATCCTATCCCCCCTTAATGACACATTCCTGAACTCCTAAAATAGATCGAATTTTAGAAAACTTCGCTTTTGTAAGAGACTTGGTGAAGATGTCTACAACTTAATCATATGTAGGGAAAAAGAGCACTTCAAGAACACGATCATGAAAAATATTTCTAATTAAGTGCATGTGTAGCTCAATGTGTTTGTTGCATTGATTTAGAACTAAATCTTTGGCAAGCTTGATGGCACTTTGATTATTGTACCAAAGTGGAGTAGGGTGATGCTGCTCGAATACAAACTCTGAAAGGATCTATCAAAGCCATAAATATTCCTAACTGGCATTAGCTATGGATCGATATTCTGCTTATGCTGAAGAAAGAGAAAGAGGTTTTTTTTCTTACAAGCCCAAGTGACAGGTCCAAATCCCAGACTGAAAACATAACCTACAGTAGACTTTTGATCATTAGGATTGCCAGCCCAATATGAATCAGTGAAACCAACCAACAAAGGTTTCCCCCCTGTACTGTAATGAATCCCAAACTAAATTATACCTCAAATATATCAAAGTATTATTTTTTCTTCTTTCCAGTGAATTTCATGAGGTGTTTGCATATAACGAGAAACACTACCAATGGAAAAGGAAAAGTTAGGACGAGAATGATTCAAGTATAAGAGACTACCAACAAGCTGACGATACAAGGTGGCATCTACTTCAGGGGAAGTACAAGTGGCAGAAAGTTTGACTCCAGACTGGAAGGGAGAAGGGGCTGGTTTACAATCTTCCATGTGAAAGCGACGAAGAAGGTCACAAGCATACTTAGACTGGGAAAGAAAGATTCCTTCTTTGGTTTTCAATACTTGGAGACCAAGAAAATAATGCAACTGTCCTAAGTCTAACATTTAAAAATTTTGCTTAAGACTGGATTTCACATGGGTTAAAAGTTTAGGGTCACTACCAGTAAGGATAATATCATCAACATAAAGAACAAGTATGATGAGATGGTTTCCTACTTTCTTGGTATATAAATTAGGGTCAGAATGGCATCTAGAAAAACTAGTGTCAAGGAGAATTCTATCCATTTTGGCATACCAAGCTCTAGGAGCTTGCTTAAGGCCATATAAGGATTTCTTAAGGCGACAAACAAGGATAGATTTATTTTGAACATATCTAGGAGGTTATTCCATGTAAATTTCCTCCTGTAAATCACCATATAAGAAGGCAGAATTGACATCCATTTGATGGGATTCCTAGTTTTGTAAGGCTGCAAGGGAAAGAACAAGGTGGATGGAGTTCACTTTTGCGATAAGAGCAAAGGTTTCATTGTATTCAATCCCTTCAACTTGGGAAAAACCTTTGGGATCTAACCTTGCCTTAAGTCTTTCAACACTTCCATTTGATGCATACTTATTTCTGTAGACCCATTTACATCTGACAAGTTTTCTTCCTTTTGGAAGAGGAACAAGGTCCCAAGTATCATTCGCCATTAAGGAATGATATTCTTCATCCATAGTTGCATCCCAATCTGGATTTCTTGAAGCTTCTACAAAAGTTTCTAGATCATGATTCTCGAAAACTTAAGCCAAAATAGAAGAGCCTCTCTAAAACTGAGAATGTGTACCGCATTGATCTCTAGAATCACCGTCGCCAAGGTCACCAGCTGCTTCACATGTTGAACGGACCCATCGAGGAAGCACTTGTGTTAGTGCAACTAAAGGAACACGAGCATGCATAGGTGGATTTTCATCCTCATTGTCATCATCAGAAACTGGAGTTGGAAACCTGTCAAGGAAATTGGAAGTAGAATAAGGCACAATCCTCGAATCAGGCTCCCAGGCCAAAGATGGCACATTGGCCAAGTTAGGCTCGCAGGCCAAGATATTTTCATCAAATTTAACATCTCTTCTAATGATTATATCATGAAAATGTAATTGAATAATTCTATAACCTTTTACATATTCATAATATCCAACAAATATGCACTTTTCACTTTTAGGATGCAATGCTTTCCATTTTTCATCCAAAATGTGATCCCGTCCTTCACTACCAAACACACGGAAGTGACTTACATCTGGTTTATTTTTACTCCATGCTTCTTCCAATGTTATACCTTGTAAAACTCCAGTGGGTGTGCGATTAACTATGTAATTTGCACAATTTATGTCCTCGACCCAATATTGAAGACTTAGTCCCTTAAATTGGATCATTTAATTAGTCATTTATTTTAAAGTGTTGTTCTTCCGTTCATCTACACCATTTTGTTGTGGTGTATATGGAACAGTGTGTTGTTTTTGGATTCCTTGTTCATTGCAGAAAGTAGTGAACTTTTTGTTAACATATTCTCCTCCATTGTCAGATCTTAACTTAATAATTTGATGACCAGATTGTTTTTCAACAAGGGCCTTGTAGGCCAAGAACATGTTAAATACTTTGCTCTTAAGTTTTAGGAAGTAAACCCAAGTGTCTCGGGAGTAGTCATCAATGAAAGTTAAGAAATATTTGAAACCAAAAAAGGAAGCAGATGGAAGAGGACCACACAAGTCACTATGCACAAGCTCCAAGGGAACTGAGGCATGCCAAGAGGCACGTTTGTCAAAACTGTCCCAATGATGTTTTCTAAGCACACAACTAGAACAAACACCATCCTTGAAACATACCATCAAAATACCAGTCACCATATTTTCTTTACATAGTTCTTACAATGAGCGATAATTTAAGTGACCAAATCACTCATGCCAAAGTTTGCTCAAGTTATCACTATGAGCAACAAACACTAAAGGAAAAGGTGATGACCCAAAGTTGTTAAATTTGTATAGCCTAGTAATATCATCAACAATACCAGTAGCTAGGACATGTTGAGGATCCTTAAAATCCTTGATTACAACTTGGTGAGGTGTAAAAGTTATAGTTTTACCTTCACCAGAATGAGTGATTTGATAGATTGACAACAAATTGTAGGAAATTCTTGGAACACATAGTACATCACTAAAATGACAATTTTCTACTAGAACTGTTCCAGATCCTACAACACTTAGAGAATTATCATCACCAACAAAAATTTGTTTGGTGTTACATTCATGCATGGTAGAAAAAATGGCTTGATCCTTATCCATATGATAAGATGCTCTAGAATCAATGATCCATTCATTTGAAATAGAAGAAGAAGATGCAGTATAAGAGTAACCAGAAGCACAAAGTGCATGTCCATGAGAGGTAGATTCTGAAGATGAATCTGGGCTGATGTGGTGCTTCTTCATTGCTACTTCCAAGGTTTTCATCTTCTTGAAACACTTAGATTCATCATGATTATCTTTCCAACAAAAATTGCAATGACGCTCAATCTTCTTATTTTTTGGCTTGGATCCTTTGTCATTTTTTAAAGAAGGAGAACACTGAGAGGGTTTCAGACCCTTGTTTGGATTATTATTGCAAAAAAATTGTTTCTTGGGAGGCTTGGACTTTTCTTTCTGTTAAGACAATAATCCTTTCTCAGATGTATTTGTATTGTTAATTATTTCAAGATGAATAAGCTTATCTTGCTCTCTAATTAAGGAATCGCAAAAGGATTCAATACTAGGATTTTGATAGGTAGTTGCATTCAAGGATTCTTTCATGGAGTAAAATGTAGATACAAAAACAGAATACGAAGGTCCAATTTTGGAAAAAATATAATAAATACATTGTTTGTCTTCTTTCTTAATCTTGCATTCTTCACATAAGAGTCTAAGAGTTTTATAATTAGATAAATAATATTGAATGTATGAAAAAACACTTGGATTCAAAGAAATCAACTCATTCTCAAGTTGATGACCTTGAATTTCATTGTGTTTACCAAACACAGATTCCAACTTTTCCCAAGATTTATCAAGTTCATCAATTCCAGATATGTGGAATCGCAGATCAGTAGAGATTGACATCCCAATCAATCCACGAGCTTCATCACATATATTTTCCCAATTTATTTTCTTATCATGATCAGTGGGTTTTGTTTCTTTCCGTGAGGTAATTCTAAAAAATCCCCTACTTCGTAGAACATCTTCCATACGAGATTTCCATGAGAAATAGTTAGAACTGGTAAGTAGAATATCACAAGGGGCAGCCAAACCCTAAAATAATGGCTAAAAAAATAGAAACTAACTTTTTGGATGCAAAGAGCTCAAAAAATTAGACTGTTTAAAAAACAACGGCACTAAAAACTAATTCCGAATGATGAATTTATGCTTGATTAAATAAAATGTTGAAGATGTCCCAAATAGTGATGTGGTAGATATTAACTTGACCAACCAAAAAAAAGAACCCCCTTCTTCCCAAAATGAACCTTTGACGATCACTTACAAGAAAGTTGCTTTTAAGTGAATCACTTTTGTAAAATAAGTGATGTTCACTTTTACAATAATGGTACTTTAAATAGTGCGACAATAAAAAAAAATTAAGTGACTCACTTTTTTTATTTCATTTTATTTTTAAGTGAGATGCACTTTTACAATAAAGTAACTTAAAATAAAAATTGCATGCACTGTTAAAAAGTAACTTAATAAGACTTGAACTGAAGACCTATTAAATAATAAAGCAACTTTCGACCAAGTGAGCTAAGTTTCAAAGGTACATAAAAGAAGGGAATGAGGAAGGGGGCTTTTTTTTTACTCTTCTCTCTTGGTTTTCGTGCTTTCTTCTTTTTCCTGCAAATCACACCACAAACCGAAAAACAAAAACAAAAAAAAACTTTTCCACACTTGTGGGGTTAGATATCGTTAGATTACCCTAGAAGGCTATGTTTTCTCTTTTTTTCTGATTCATCGTGATCGCACAAGGTGCACAGAAAAGAGCATACGCAGCCGAGAAAACCCTTTCCCTTTCTGTTTCGGGTTCCTTGCGATCGTGCAAGGTGCATGGTAAAGAGAATACATAGACATGGAAGGAAACAATACGATACTAAAAACAATAAATATATAAATAACAAAATTGATAAACATATGAGATATTTTTTTTTAAATAAAACAAATTCGTCACTGTAACATTATACCTTCAGATTTTCCAAAATGGGTGTTTCTGGATCAAAAGGAAATGGTTTTCAATGAAACGAAAACTATTTCCCAATGGAAATGATGCTTCAGATGTAATGGAATAGCTCCCATAGGCCACAAATGCATAGAAACTCCAGAACCAGAAACCCTTTCAAAGTTTCAGTAACACCGGTTCAAGATCTAGATCACAAACGGAAGCGGCTCTTCATAAACGCTCTGATACCATGTTCGAGTACACAGGGTACTCCCAAAAGACTAAACACCAAGAGCATCCTCTCACACAAAACAGATCATAGATAAACACACCGATGTTTTGACGTGGTTAAAACCCTCGATATGGAAACAGTCCACGGCCCCAGCCAAATAGCTACTTGGAGCAATTTATTATGAAAAAAAAAGAAAGTTACAAATGAGCTTCTCATAATCTATCAACTAGCCTAGGACACTCCATACTCTATAAATATATATCATGGACCAATCGGGTGCTAATCCATGGATGAAGGTAGGTATGATCTAAGAGAAGGTGAACTATCAGATCACTCTATGTCTAGAACATATTGTGACCGTCGGATAAGAATATTTACAAATGCATACTAATGCATACTAAAGAAACACACTTTACTTAATGGATATATTACACAAGTTGATATTAACTAAATCCTAAGTTTCTAAATATCCTAATGCTTCCACACTGTAACACATGGGGTGGTGCCTAAAGACACCATTGTGGCACAATATCATGGATTTTTAGCGAGCCCGATAAAGAAAATGCTTGATGGTACTTTCAATTTTAGAGAGTCTGAAAGAATGAAGAATAATTTAGTGGGGTCTCTTTTTGTTGATAGTCTCCTGTGCCCGAAAAAGGATGAAAGTGTACGTAGGAGAGCTCACCCATCCTTTTTAGGCGATAGGAGACTTCTTTACCGTTGGTAGTCCAGTCAAGCTGGAAAAGGTTAAACCTCTACTGATAGGATGGTCATTCAGATACTATTACGAGCATGAACAAAACTAAGTTTGCTCAAAAATATTTTCTTGGTGAGAAGGATGGAAAATAGATTAATGACAACCCATGGTGAGTTTTTTCGTGAAGTTCGGTCCCAATGCCCAAGAAAGCATAACACGATGCAAAGGGATATGTTCCTGGATTGAATATGCTGAGGTGGTCCTTTTCATATGGTACTCTACACATTTCACAAAAGGAGATAAACGATGTTGTGTAGACGCCCTTTCCAGTACTTTAGCGAGTGAGAAAGGAATCAAATGCACTCAGTGATCTTTTCATTCATTTAGGAGTTAGAAAAGAGCTTAATAGAAAATCTGTTATGGTCAACCAAGCCAGGGGGAACTATTGGTGCCCCATGGCGGGACGATGGGAGATGGTAAAAGGTGACCAACCATGTAGTATGGATGGAGCAGATGGATCTTGAACATGCCAATACATGCATCGGAATATTTGCGAGGAGGAACGCAAATTGAGGAGACTTCCGAGAAATGATATGAAAACCCACTTAAGTTGCGGTGGATGCACTAGACTACATATGATCTAAGTATAGGTCCAGATACAGTTATATGCCAAGGCCACGTAAACTAAGGTAACATCCAGGAAATGGCCCATAAATTCACTCACTAAAAATGAGACAATGGTCTCATCAAAAGATAGAGGATGAAAAACTGAAACCAACGGTGCGAATGATGTCCCAAATGGACTCGAGACGGCTTTAATGTGCTCGAAAGAAAAATAGACCTAATGAGGCCTATAAATAGGTGGGGACCACATGACAAGTGTCATTGTCACTGTTAATTGCTGAGTTGGAGAGGAGGGCCCTAAACTTATTTTGTTGATTTCTTCCATTTCAACTGGCGATTTTCCAATCCGTGACTTGCAGGTAATAGTTCTTGGAAAACTCATCTTTTTTAGTGGTTTCATTTTCTGATTTGCTCACCTGCTTGCATGCTAGGGATTCCTTGAGCTGGGTCGCTCATTTTGAGGCAAAACCAATGACTAGGTCGCTCTTTCTTGTTAGATTTTTATCAATTAGATAGTATTATCTTAGGATCTTATCTGAGAGAATAACATGCACATAAATCAATCACAAGAGACAATAGACACAAATATTTTCCTCAGGGAAACCATAAAGGAGAAAACCCCGCAACTTCCTTAGAGATAGAATGAGCACTAATGTAAGTAATAAAACACAAAGACAGAAATATGATCTCCAACAGTTGTTCTCTCTCTCACCTATACACTATAGTTGGGTGAGTGTATGTCTCAAATAGAGAGGCTTACTCTCTATTTATACTAATTTTTGACTTGAAAATTACTTACCAGGGCTGACTTCTCTAGGACATTCTAATAACCCTAGTGCCCCTCAACTGTGGGGACTTTTCCCCCCTTGATAAAGAAGGAGGGTTAACCTCAACTCAATTATGGGGACTATTTCCCTAACTTACAATGGAGGGTTAACCTCAATGAATTTACATGACTTTATTATATTAATGACTCTTCGATAGTAACATCAGGGTACAATGAAATGAAAATGATTCTCCTGATAGGAACATCGGGGTATAATATAATATATACAAGTGAATACATTCCAAAGTTACAAATACATCAACACGCCCTCTTAACTACGAAGGTATTCTCTTGACACAATTCATCAGCACAAGTCTTCGTCACTTGATCATCATCAAAGTTGGATCATCATCAAAGCTAGATCATCACTGGATCATCATCGTCGTCACTACTCCCTCTATCTCAAAAAAATGGTGTTATATCTCAATTCTACTCGTCATAGGAATTTCTACAGAGCCAACCCTTTTTCATGTTGGTTGAATTCCTAACATCCATGTAGGTATTCATCTTCTTCAGCACTTATATCTGACCATGGGAGGCCTAGCCTTCCACCATGTCAAAAATTCACACCCACCACTTATATCTAACCATGGGAGGAACACATCCAACATCCATGTCAAAATGGCATTCCCAGCACTCGCATATGACCATGGGAGTCTCAGCTTTCCACCATGTCAGAAAATCCCAGCACTCACATCTAACCATTGGAGGCCTAGCCTGCCACCATGTTAGAAAGATTCATCTAGAACTTATATCTGACCATGGGAGGTCCAGCCTACCACCATGTCAGAAAGGTCCAGCACTCACATCTAACCATGGGAGGCCCAACCTGCCACCATGACAGAAAGTCTCTGCACTTACATCTGACCATGGGAGGCCCATCCTACCACCATGTCATAAAGTCTCTGCACTTACATCTGACCATGGGAGACCCATCCTACCACCATGTCATAAAGGCTCTGCACTTACATCTAACCATGGGAGGCCCAGCCTGCCACCATGTCATAAAGGCTTTGCACTTACATATGACCGTGGGAGGCCCATCCTACCACCATGTCAGAAAGGATTTTCACTTACATCTAACCATGGGAGGCCCAACCTGCCACTATGTCAAAAAGGCTTTGCACTAAATTCTGACCATGGGAGGCCCAGCCTGCCACCATGTTAGAAAGGAACTACACTTACATCTGACCATGGGAGGAACACATCCTGCCAGCATGTCAGAAAGGAACAACACTTACATATGAAAATAGGAGGAACCAATCCTACCACCATGTCAGAAGGGAACAACATTTACATCTGACCATGGGAGGAACCAATCCTGCCACCATGTCAGAAGGGATCAACACTTACATCCAACCATGGGAGGCCTAGACTGCCACCATATAGAAAGGGCTCATAGACTCATCACTTCCCCTTGGAGGCAACCACAATCTGGAGAACACCAAGCTTCTCCCTGAAGTACTTGAACTTCACTCTGGAATTTCTAGCATAGAATCACATCAGGGTTGATTACATCCAAGGATAACCTACGAGCTTCACCAAGACTGATTACATCTGAGGAAAACCTACAGGACTGTTTACATCTGAGAAACCTACGATCTTTGCCAGGATTTTATGCTCAGAGAAACTTTCTCACCAGCTATGCTATAACTCCCTCTTTCGAGAGATCTCGATCTGGATCAAATATTGGAGCTTCACTGCTCCTCTCTGCATCATAAAATAATTAATTTCATATCAATGAAATCAAATAGTAGTTTTCAAAATAAACATACTACCTCCCAAATAGCCGAGCAAGTGGCAACATGTTTTTTCTTGGTTGTACTCAGCACCATGTAGGACTTCTTCCTGCTAAACCAATGGATCACACCTAATCTCATACTGAAGCAGCTGCACCCTGAATACCTCTTCCTATCAATGGCACTACCCAATCCGAATCCACATAACCCTCTAGGTTAATTTATTTATTTTATTCATACTCAAGCCCATAGTCAACTGTACCCTTCAAGTACCTCAGAATATGCTTTGTAGCCATCAGGTGAACATTTCATATATTTTTTAGGAACTAGATCAATGTGTTCACAGCAAAGCAAATATCTGGTCTCATATTCATCACGTACATCAAGGACCCAATCATCTAATGATACATCGTAGCACCAATCAACTCTGACGAAGCATCACTCAATAGCTTCAGGTTTGATGCCATAGGTGTGGTCATGGCCTTGCATTCCATCATCCCAAACCTCTTAAGGATCTCTAATGCATACTTCCCTTGTCCTAGGGAGATTCCACCTTCATTCTACCACATCTCCATGCCTAGAAAGTAGTGCATCATACCCAATTCCTTCATCTCAAACTCAAAAATAAGCTTCCTCTTCATATCAGCAATCAACCCATCATCACCTGTTACAAACAGGTCATCTACATACAATAGGAGTATCACTAGTTTCCCTTATTCAACCTTGTAGTAAAGTTTGGAATCCACTTTACTCTTAGTAAATCCTAGAGTCATCAGTAATCTATCCATCCTGTTGTACCATGTCGAACCTCAATATCTTCCACAGTAACTCCCTCTGAAGCGGAGCATCATTACCCTCTTCATTTCATACTCTATGCATTGAAACATTTTGTACCGGAGTGACAAGTAGATTCCTATGCTACTAATATTCTATGTATCTATCTAGGGTCACTAGATACCAAGATCCTCTATATTGAACCTTTTCAAAAGTTCTTCTCGCACCCATCTGTGATCTTTTCATCCTCCATAGGACTTCATCTTCAACCTTGTAGCAAAGGTTAATATCTTCATCACTCTAGGTGATCTTCAAGCTCCTCATATATGTGTTATCCCATGGGTGCCTCCTAATCTCAAACAAGGCCTTCTTTAATTTTCACACATGAGTCTTCATGTCATGTGTCTTAACTCCCAGTGGATGCAAATGTCTCTTTGTAGTCTATGCCTTCCTCATGCCATGAATCCTTCCTTGTATCCCACCATGTTGCCATCTAATGCATGCTAGATCTTGTAAATCCATATGGAAGATACTACGGACTTCCCTTCAGGTCTTTGTCATCGCATTCTAGTCATCATTCTTCAATTTGGATTATTTCTTGAACTATCGCCACTTGTTCTTCAGAACAAGTCTCATCCTTGTTTTCTTCTAGGAGATTGTACGTGATCTTTCCTACAAGTTAAATTCATTAGTTGTATGGTTAGAAACATTTCATAAGGAATATTCATAGTGGAAAATTTTTATGCATAAAGATATGATCACGCAACTATTTTATCCAATACAACATTCATCCATATCTCATAGAAAATTTCTAAATGCCTTCCATCTCTACCATGGCATCCTTCAGATTGTGCACTAATCCAATATGTCAGGAAAGAGGTTTCATTATAGATAAGTAGTAATGGATATTTATATGGCATCATGAGCTACTTACCCATCACATTCATATTATTAGTATATTGTCATTAATGAAAATTTTTTATCATGCATAACACATCAACTGAATATAAACAAATGCATAACAAAACAATATCATGAAATGACAATTGAATACTTATCTTTATTGGTTTCATGGGTAGATTCTTTCTTTCAGCTTCTTTATCTTCTTCATTCATAACAGCATCATTTCTTATCCAAATGCTAAGATGGATAAGAGGTTCTTCAAGAATTGAGTTCTTCATACTCCTTATCGCTTGAGGGATCTTCTTTGAATCGTGAGAACTTGATATTAAGTTGCTCCCATCTTCTTTTCTCTTATTATGAGTCAAGCTTGTTCTTGTGTGCACTCTTCCCAGATTCTGTTGAAGGTAATCACTTCCTTTTGGCACACATTCCTCAAATGAATGAATCCCATGATCTTGGGAGACCATTCAAGGTGGTTATAACAATATCTCATTCTTCTTCGATTGCTTCATCATAGCATCGAACAATTCCTTTTGGTGTCTTCAAGGATGACACATGAGGAATGAGATGATGTTTAATACAATCTACAATGGTTCTCTTGGCTCTATCATTAGCCTCATCTCCCTCTGGCTCTTATAATGTCTTTACTGAAATACTAATCTAAGTCAATTTCTTCAAGGATCACGGAGTTCCTATACTTCTTCTAATTTATATTCTTCCCTTCAAAATAGCTTGGTCAAGGAATCAAACATCTCTTTTAGGTGTCTTTAAGGAAGACACTTGTGTTATAAGGTGATCCTCGTAGCCTTGACCAAGTTCTTCTTGTGTAAGGATTTAGCTTCATCTTCCTCAGGAATTGGAACCGAGTCTCCACTTATGTAAGTGTCTAATTCATTTTCTTCAAGAACCAGTGAAAACTCATACTTCCATGTTCGGAAGTTTTCAGCTTCACCAAGCTTTTCATCAATCTAGTGTGATAGGTCATTTTGAAATGAGAACCTCAAACATAAATAGCAAAAGATTAGATCTTACCAATTTGAGGTGTCCGTCCTGGTTCTAGATATGGCTGATCTAGGGTTTGTTAGAGAAACCCTAATTTTAAAAACATGGAATATTTTTTATCTAATTGGATAGAAATATGGGAATCTTCAAGGTGAGTTGTCCAATGTACTCCTTTTCTGAAAATAGTGGAGAGAAGCTCCCGGAACAGGAAGGCCTAGTTTTCCCATTTCTTCTGCAGCCATGCCTGATAATGTTTCTACAGTATCTCCAAAATTCATGCTCCTTTGTGTCTTCTCACTCTTCTAGCCTTGTATGTCTTATTTACAACACCATAGGTTTGAGAAGAATCGGTTTCACCAAGTGGGACTTATAATATTTTTCCCAAGACTTATTTCAAGATTGTTCAGAATAGCAAACTTGTATGGACTTCCACGTGTCACTGTTTCACCTTCAGGGTCTGAAACTTTTACCATAGAAATTACAATTTGTGCCCTATCTAGAATATCTTGAAAATTTTTATTTGGACCTTCGTAGCCAGAGATATAGCAATGCTACCAAGGTGTCATGTTTAGGGATGAATCCTAAAAGGGGGTGGAACCCTGATTTGGGGGAATCATATCTCCTAGAATATAGTGAATCTAAGGCTGAAATTTTTACACAGAGTACATCTAGATTTTATATTCAACCTGGGGTAATTTCAGTTCTTTAGCCTTCTTTAATCTCACGATATATCGAATTTACTAAAACTACCAGACCCGAGGTCAAACTAGGTTTTGACTTTCCTGGAGTTTTACTCAACCAAAACCTTAGACCTTGGTATATAAACTTTGATTTTGATGAGGATAGAAATCCTATGCTGGGTTCACTCAAAATTCATCTTCTGTAAAAATCCCTAATTTCCTGCAGTAGTGACACGTCAAAAACTAAAAATCTCGGAATCAAATTCTGCTTCGACAGAAAGATGCGCCCTTTAATGGAGAGTTGGCCTAGCCTCCTTTTGCTGATGATATATGGAGGGAGACCCAAAAAGTAAGAATAACTAGTTTCTGCAGCTGCATAGTGTCTTCTTCTCAGGTTAGCTCTAATACCATGTTAGATTTTTATTAATTAGACAGTATTATCTTAGGATCTTATCTAAGAGAATAACATGCATAGAAATCAATCACAAGAGACAATAGACACAAAGATTTTCCTCAAGGAAACCATAAAGGAGAAAACCTTGCAAATTCCTCAAATATAGAATGAGCACCAATGGGAGCAGTAAAACCCAAATAGAGTAAGATTATCTCCAACAGTTGTTCTCTCTCTCACCTATGCGCTATAGCTGGGTGAGTGTATGTCTAAAATAGAGAGGCTTACTCCCTATTTATACTAATTTTTGACTTGACAATTAATTACCAGGGTCGACTTCTCTAGGAGAGTCTAATAACCCTAGTGCCCCTCAACTGTGGGGACCTTTCCCCCCATGATCAACAAGGAGGGTTAACCTCAACTTAATTGTGGGGACTATTTCTCCGACTTACATTGAAGGGTTAACCTCAATGACTTTACATGACTTTATTATATTAATGAATCTCCCGATAGGAACATCGAGGTACAATGAAATACAAATGATTCTCCCGATAGGAACATTGGGGTACAATATAAGATATACAAGTGAATACATTTCAAAGTTACAAATACATCAACATTTATGCTCATACAAAAGCGACCAGGTCGCCCTTGTCGAGCAGAAAGGTGCGACTGGGAGTCACTTCTGTCTGGCCTGAAAGTGCGACTAAGTCGCATCTGTTTGGCCTAAATGTGCGACTTGGTCATTGGCTTTGGTCCAAAAGGTACGAACTAGTCCTAGGGTGAGTTTTTCACTATTAGCAGAGGCTAATAGGAGTTTGGTTTTTGTGCAATATGACTTGTGTTGTATGGAGGGAACGAGACTACAAACATCTACGAGAGGAGGCTTTGTAGGATGAAAATGTGTGACGTGCACTAGCATGTTATGGGCTACTCAAGTTTATGCAGATCCCCTTAATGAAGAGCTTGCGCTTGGTGCTTGAGACAATAGTGATATTTTGGGATGTTGGAGGGGAATTTTTCATCATATAGGGGTATCATGCGGAGATTACGATGCAAGATGTATACTTCTTCACTGGGCTCCCGATGCTGGGAGTAGTTGGCGATCTGGCACCAAAGCTCTCTCACGGGGAGACTCCATATGAGCTCTGTGAGAGGCACTTCTGTGGCTCCGCATATGTGCATGGGTCACACATATTAGTTTGTGATATTGACCTTACCATAGCGGTCATCGCAGCAATGTTGTTAAGAATATTGGGTTCATCCGGGAACCACAAGATATCAGGAGGGCGGCTCAAGATGGTGGAGAGTGCCATGGGGGGAACCTACTACGGATGGGCCAAAACGTATTTGCTTGCAGTTCAGCATGCACTGAACCATGTAAAGACATATGGAAAATAATTATACTTTTCCTCCTTCTTGTGTGCTTTCTTTTTCAAGAGAGTACTAACTCTTCATCCGCATACAGCAGTGCGCAAGAGTGGGCCACAGGAGCCTCGGATGTGCTGGTGGTGGGACATGATGGTGTGCGGGGGAGGCGACATAGTGGGCCACTTATCTACATAGAAGCTGCTAGATCAGTGGCAACAGCTCCCAGTAGTTGTTGAGGACTACCCTTATGATGGGATGGACTATTATGGGGATGCAAAGATGCCCCGACCTCCAAGTGAGGCCTAGGGACTAGCTGGTACATATACATGATGTTTTTGTGCTTACATTCATACATAGAGCACTTTACCTAGTTGATAGTTAGTTGATGATATGCATAGACTGATGACATCTTTGTGTGCATGTGCAGATATTGGACCTCGTCCATCGACAGGCTACCAACAACGGATGGGCATATTTGAGGGACTAGACCCACCCACGTAGGACCCCTGTAGGGAGCGAGAGGCTCTAGATGATCTTCGGCTGCAGGTGGAGTGACTATTGGATGGGGTTACTGATGATGGTTGGAAGTATTTGGATGATGGTATGGTTGCTTCCTATTACCATGGGCCTCTGCAGTGGATTCCTCTGATGAAGAGGATCTCTATGGCTGCCGAGTATGTACAAGAGGCGGCGTGGGGGGACATAGCTATGGAGGGTGATGATACCTCTGATGAGGAGGATACCGAGTCAGAGGAGGATGGGAATGGATCCAGATCCAATTAGTTTCTAATGGAGCTATACCTAGTGTGTTGGTGCACTTAGGATTTTTGTACCTCCATGTATATTTAGCTGAGAAAGAATATGTAGCTTCTCATTTTTGTACTGGACATATTTGGACATGTGATTTATATATATATATATTTTTGGTGCACGTGGATGTGCTTTTATGGTTTTCATCTGTGAGTCTTTTTATGATGTGAAAAATTCCTAGATGATATATGTTACATATGTATGCATGTTTATATATGGTGATGCATGATGCAGTTTTATATGCTTCCTTTATGCGATGATGAATATGTCATTCTAGAATGTCATTAGCCAATTGATCTACTACACTATTAAGGTTTCTGGGAACATGTGTGAATGTGATGGATTCAAATGTTCTAACCAACTTTTTAGTGCACAGGAACTTCCTAAAGAGGCAGGGATCCCGTACTTGGTAGCAGTTATTCAACTGAGAGACAAGCATCTGGGAATCTAAGAAGACATTGGGGTGGAAAATACCAAATTGGAGGGTGGAATCCAATAGGCCTGTGACACCATCATACTCAACCTGGTTGTTGGTTGCAATTCCCACACATATTTCTTCAATGTGGATCAACTCATGTGACAGGGAATAGATAACCCATGCAGTCGAAACGAGATGTGGAGACTATCTGCTTACTTTTTCAGCAAATCCAATGTAACGACATGAGGTAGGATCCATCTAGAGCAGTCTAGGAAACAAGATCTAAGACTCACTTCAAGAAATGTGTAGCACAAAAAAGGACAAAACTATGCTACAAGTGGCTCATTGGTGATGTTAATTGTGAAATCTCTTGAGGTAGATCCAGTTACAGAGATTCTCCAAGAGTTTTCCATCAGAGTCAATGAGAATTTATGCCCCTTTTCCAAGTAAACAGTGTAAAACATATGGGTCGTACCACATTGACTTGAACTTTCCTTTTCCCAACTTATCGTTGGCTTGGTCATAAACTAGGACCATATCTCCTTCGTTGAAGGTGCGAAGGTGGACATGGGAGTCATAATGGGATTTTGACAGGGTTTTGGATGCTTCAATGGATTGGAGAGCAGCTTGACGGTCCTCATTAGTTTTTTCCAGATGGAGGAGGTGTTCTTCCAAAGGAAAAGTATCGGGAAGGAGCTCCACGGCGAGGCGGAGCGATGGGATTTGGCACTCTATAGGAAGTACTGATTCAACGCCATGGACCAAATGGAAGGGGGTGAAGTCGATGGAAGTCTTTATGGAAGAGAGGTAGGCCCATAGGGCAGAAAATAGCATGTGGTACCAATTAGTTTTCTGTTTTCCCACCATCTTTTGAAGCACGGTCTTGATGATTTTATTGATAGCTTTGACTTGGCCATTGACATGGGGGTAGTAGGAAAATGAGAACTGGTGTTCAAAATTCAACATGGTTGAAAGTTCAACCCAAAAAATGTCTTCAAAATGTGTACCATGGTATGAGACCAGCTATTGGGGAACACCAAGACGTGAAATGACATGGTTGAATAAAAATCGTGTCGTCGTTTCTCCTTTGCAATCGAATGTGGGCATGGCCTTGGCCCACTTGGTGAAGTAATAAACGGCCACAATAATGTATTTATGTTCATTAGGCAAGGTAGGGTTGATTGTCATAAAGTCGATCACCCATTTACAGAAGGGACCGACTCTGATCACACAGTGTAATGGCGTGGGGGAAGTCCTTGCCTTTGGGGAAAAGAGTTGATAGCTGCGACAGTGTTCAACAGCCTCGATGCAATCAACAAAGATAGATGGCCAAAAATAGCCAACCCATAGAATCTTTTGAGTGGTTTCCAAACCCAAGAGGTGGTCACTACAGGCTCCACTCTGATAGTCATTAAGTATCATTTCATCCTCGTCATGGGTGAGGCAACAGTGTAATATGGTGTCGACGCCTCGATGATACAGAACATCTCCAACAAGAAGATGGCGAGCGGCCTGATGTCAGATGCATCGTCTATATTCACGGCTTAAATGAGCCACAAAATTTTGGGTGTGTAAGTAATGAAGGATTCCCTCATACCATGGATCTTCTGTGGAGATGACGATTAAGAATTTGTTGGGGAGGTTAACCGTGATCAATCATCGTGCAGACAACGGGGATAGATCTGCCATTAACACACCTAGCACCAATGCTTTGGTGCTTTTTGGGGTGATGAATTTCAAGTTGAATTCCTAGAGGATGACTACCCACTTGGTTTCCTGGCATTGTAGTAGGAGGTGGCTCAAGGGGTACCGCATGGGGTTGGAATCGGCCACTACACGAGTTTGGTTTTTGATCACGTAATGGTGCAATTTTTGGACCAAGAAAATGACGGCGAGGGTCATCTTCTCCTCATATGAATATCATAGAGGGGTACAAGTTAGCTTCTGGATAACATATTAAATCATGTGTTCTTGACGAGCATCGTCTTCCTAGACCAAAACTCCAGTGATGGCATTTTTAGAGGTCGACCGTAAAGGATAAAGTATTTGGTGAAGTCGGGTGCTGAATGTAATGTTGTGAAAGCCAGGGCTTGCTTTAGTGCATCGAAATCATCTTGCACCGGCTGATCCCAAACAAATGGAATGTTGGATCAAAATAGGTGCAAGAAACTATGGGATTACATTGCATGCTTCGGTATGAAGCGGCGAAGGAAATTGGCCTTGCCTTGGAGACTCTATAATTGGTGCAAAGTCCGCAGTGAGGGGAGGTCAAGGATGGCTTGAACTTTAAGAGGGTTGACTGTCATCCCTTTGTGAGGCACGATGAACACAAGTAGATGGCCCGCTAGGACACAAAAAACACACTTGAGTGGGTTCAAGCAGATTTTGTACTTACGACATCGCAGGAAGACCTATCGCAAGTCATCTAAGTGGTGTGCACGCTTTCATGACCAAGCGGTAAGGTCGTCCAGATAGACCAATATTATGTGAACAAGGTCATGGAAGAAATATGTCATGGCACGCTGAAAAGTGTCTCCAGCATTCTTTAATCCAAATGGCATCACTCAATATGAAAATGTGCCCAAAGGGGTTGTAAATGTAGTCTTATAGTGATATTCTTTCTAGATCTGGGTTTGGTTATATCCACAAAATACATCCATGAAAGAAAAGACCTCATGTCCGACATACACGACAATGATTTGGTCAATAAAAGGCATTGGCAAATTGTCCTTAGGAAATGCCAACTTCAGGTCGTGGAAGTCTGTATAGATGCGAATGGTACCCTATTTTTTTGTTGATGGGAACAAGATTTGAAACCCACGTGGTGTATGCGACGGGGTAAATGAAACCAGTTGTGCGCAGTTTCTCAATTTCTGCTTTAACCACAACATCTTTAGAAGGATGGATAGGTCATTGATTTTGGATAATGGGCGCCAAATCAGGCCATGTGTCGATGTGGTTCTCAATGATTAAAATATCTAATTCTAGCATTTCGGTGTAGGACCAAGCAAAGATGTTATGGAACTCTTGAAAAAACGATTTATAGGAAGTGACTTCTTGAGAGGAGTAGGATTCCCCTAGCATGATCTCTTCAACTATCTCAAGCTTGGTTGAGATGTTGACCATAATGGTAGGTGAGATATTGGACATGTTCCCCTCTTCAAACACATCGGGTGTTAGATTGGGGTTCTTGAACCAGTCGACCTTCCCATGGATGAAATCCTTGGTTTCTACTGAAAACTAGTCTGACAACAATAGAGGTTCTTCAGGGATGAATAATGAGCGGTGGTGCATATCATCCCATGGGTATTCAGGAGTAGTAAAGGCTTCAAGTATATCCTCATCATTGCTGAAGCAACGATTAGATAGATCTGCGGATCATCAATGGTTGCAGAGATAAGAGGGTTATTGGAGGTAGACACCATGTAAATGGTTGTGGTGTTGGAGGAAGAAACTGGAGGGTGTATATCCTCAATAACAATGATTTTGGATTCAAGGGAATGTTTCCAAAGATTACCGAGGGCAACTGGAAACTCGTCCAAGTCTTGACAGTGGTGAAAATAATGTCCATACAAGTTGCAAAGGGTGCATGCATGGTTCGTTCTTGAAGACTTGTTCTTGGATTTTTTATGACTTGAGAGGATGATGACCAAACAATTCTCTGTTGTATCCATGGCATCCAAGTGTGTACAATGGATATGGATTTCGGGAAAATTATGGGTTGCATGACCCTATACATTACACACGACGCATGGAGGAGTCCATCGAGGTTCGGTTGTCACTTTGGCGTTTTTTCCCCTAGCCCTATTTAGGTGGGGCGGGGCTAGTGTATGTGCAGAAGATGGTTTATGTGGGTCGGGAGGGGGCATGACATCATCTTTATAGGTTGGATGGGGTTCAACACAACCTAGGGCTTTGGAGGCTAGGTAGACAAGTCAAGGTACCACACTGGAATTCCTAGGGTAAAGTTTGGTAAATTTAAAGTAGCCATAATAGGCTTACTTATGATACCAGATGGTGGGAAGAGGAAAGGAATTGTATGGACTAGGAGAGAGCCCGAGTAATTCCTTGGCGATTGCATTTTCGGTTACGCCTGTGGATGGGGGTGCGGCTATGGTTGGGGCTTGGGTGCCCCATTGCTAGATGAAATCATGCACAAGTCACCGTTGTCACATGGTGGTGGTGGAGGTGGTAAAGATAGTAAGGAAGCCATCATGGAAGTTTCGGTGAACAGTCCAGGCTCTACCACCTCCATGGAAGGGGTGTATGTATTGTCGATCGAGGTATCAATAGTAGGGAAGACATTGGCTAGTATGGTTGGCCCCTATGGGTCATGGTAAGTTAACTGGTCTACTGTCACAAGCTTCCCGTCATGAGGGAACATCATGAGGCAGAACACAGTGGATTCCATAGCCCTCATAGCGTACATGTAGCTATGTCCGAGGAGAAGGTTGTAGTCCAGTTGAGCATTGAAAACCTCTATGTCTATCAACACCATATTACTAGCTAACAAAATGGGGACATGCAAGAGAATTTCATGGGATTTGGTGGGGTGGCCATCATAGGTGCACAGTGTGGTGGTAGATGGTTGAAAGGTAGGGGACCCTAGTGTTTTCTAGATCAGTGTCAACATAATACAAATGGACGCCCCTTCATCAACTATAAATTGATGTACAACCAAATTTTGAATTGATACCGAAATATGGAAGGAAATGGTTGATGGCATTCTGGGTTCTCCGTTGTCCAAAACAAATATGATCAATCTGGAGTCGGAGGGATCTACAGCACCGAGTGCAGCTAGTAATGATTTCCGCTATGGCAGGCATGTTTTGATCACCTCAAGAGCGGACATGGACATAGGTGATTGTGCCAAGTCATCAACGATTATATAGTGTACCGCCACTCTGGTAGTGGCGCTATTGGATACAAGTCGAATTGGGATTCATAGGCCTCTAGCTGCCCTATCCATGGGGGGGGGTAGGTATATGAATAGGTGCATTGGTCGTGTTGGACGCAGACACCGCTGATGGGTCAACGATTTCGGTAGTGGATCCGTACTGATTCCACATGGTCAATAGGTTGATTTCTTCAATTGTCATGGCCAGTATGTGATGGACACTTGTCTCTGCAGGCGGGGTCACAATAGGAGCTTCAGGAGATGGTGGGGGAAACGGTGCAATTGCTACCAATCCTTGGAGAGGTAAGGGGTTCTGGATCACCATGGGTGGAGCACCCGGTGGTGCTAGATTGGGTTGGGCTGCCACATTGGTGCCCCACTAAGCATCATCTTGGAAAAAAAATTTGGCATGTTCCATGAAAGGGAATCCATGAGTGTAGTGCCCGTAGCTGTTGCACAGTTTGCACAGATGGTTGGCCCATAACAAAGAATTTCATCATGTGGGTTAGGTTGTTGAGTATTTTGGGCTGGTGTATTAGCATCAGTGTTGTTGGGAGGATTTCGATGTTGGCCGCCTCCTTGTGGCTGGTCCTTCCCCCAGTTCCTGGATTGATTTTTCTTTCCTTTCCTTGCTGGTTGTTGGGGGCAGGTTGCTTGGGACGATTTTGCTGAGAAACAAATTGTCCCGTCGACATGGGGGGAGCTGGAGCAGGGGATGGAGAAGCCTACATGGGTGGCACATAATAGGCCGAAGGAGCTGGAGCGGCTACAAATCTGGTCATATGTCCTGAATATGGTTGTTCCATCCAAGTTGGCACATGAGTCTATTGAATTGGCGTGGGTTGCACGTAAATGTTCATCGATTCGGAATGGGACATCATCCTAGAATAGTCAGGTAGCGGGTGAGTTTGTGTAACAATAGGGGAGTTGCTTGTGTGCATTGGCATACTGGGAGGTGTCACGTAGTACGTCTAGTGTTGGGAGACGAAGCTTATGATGCCATCTGCAGCACAAGATTCCCCCTGCGCATTGTGGTGGGTAGTGCCGGCATGTGGGGCATCTGGAATAATGGTGTAAAGGTATCCATACTGAGCATAGATCAATTCAAATTATTGGGCCTTTAGGATGGCATCTTCCTCAGTTTGGGGACGTTCGGAGGTGACGTCCTTAGTGATGGGTGGTAGTAAGGTTTTCAAAAACCAATCAAGTAATATTATGTCATCCAGCTTGATCTTGCACAAGTTGCAATGTCGCCGCCACTCATGGATGTGGTCGATATTATGGGTCATTGTTTCTTGGTGGCAGGATAGCAGGATTTCTACGCCCTTTTCATAGCAGATAGGGAGATGGAAATACTGCAGGAACATGAAGGCCAAGGAATTGAAGTCCGAATAGGAGGCTTGAGGTAGCTCTATGTACCATTTGGCTGCAGCACCTATGAGGGTGTGTTGGAACATCCTAAGTCTAATGGAATCATCTATGATGATATTCTTTGAGAACCATAGATGAAATGAAATTATGTGGTTTTGGAGGCACTCCGCTACCTTCCCTTCAAACATTGGAATGTCTGATGGGAGTTTGGTTTCCATTGGAGGCCAATGGGCTTGATGACAAATTGGGTCGTTGGTTAACCTCGCCAGATCAGGCAAGTTTAGGTGAGCCATGAATGGGAGGTTAGACCCAATATTGGTATGAGGGGTGCTAGAAATGGCATCGGGATTCGCGGGAGCGTTGTGTCCCTGCAAGACTGGGGGTACCTCAAACTGACTCCCCGCAATGGGGATATTTAAAATAGTAGTGGAAGGGCCACTGCCCCCAGGAACGAAAGGTGGTACTATGGGGATCGTGGAAGCTAGTATAGGGCCCCCACTAATGGGTAGCAGACTAACCATATTAGTATGCACAACAGTATTGGGACCGTCGGCCAAGATGCTGGAAGTGATGGGGGGTAGGGATGTAGGTCCACTTCCAATCACCCCTCGGGAGAATGGATTGGGGTTTACGCCAGCCATGGGATAGATGGTACGATGTGTAGATTTGGCTCGGATTGGTAGGAATCCAAGTCAGATTCAGAGGCTGTGTGTCCTTCCGATGATGAGGATGGTTTCTGAGAATGATCTCAATGGTGCTGGTTTAACAGCCCAAATTGAGGGGACTCCGCCCTTAGACCAGAGGAGGATCGAGGTGGATCAATGGTGTCTGTCTAATAGTAATAGGTAATGAAAATTAGACCCTGATTTAATGGCTTCCTATTGTATTACAGGTTGTCACTCGGCCACCAAGACTTCCAGAAGATAGCGCTTGGTTTTTTCCTCATAGGTTTTACTAGTAAATCAAAAGGGGTCATTGCCCCGTTTCGCTTGGAAATTTCTCTCGTTGGCCAACTAATTTGGGGTTCCTGTGGTACTCCTCATAATGATTTTTAGGGAATCCCAAGCACTTCCCATAGTTATGGAAATTAGGGACTTATGTCCTCAAACTGCAAAATTTGATTTAAAGTAAATTGGTTACTTTTAAAGGTTTGCTCGGGGCCATGAACCGAGGTTGGTTAAATTAAATGGTGTGGTTGTGTGCACTTTTGTGAATGATTTTTGTTTACTTTAAATTATTTTTGCAATTATTTGGTGAGAAAGTGGTCCTAGTTTTTTTGTAATATGGTTCGATCATGCAATGGGAAATATGAATTGTATTGTGTAAACCAATGAAATAAGCATAACTCAAGCGCAACTAAAACTACAAAAATGAAAATCTGTAATGTGTCTGCCCTATTTTTGTATCCCCTCAATCCAAGAAAGAGTGTTGGGCTCTCATCAAAGTGGGAACAAGCCCACCCATAGATCCATAGGTCAATCTTCAAATGCAAGGTTGCTCAATAGGGAGGACGTGAACGCCGTGAAACCCCCAATGGCTTCCACCCCCTCTAGATTCCAAGTCACTTGTTTTTAATGGATGAAAGAAATCACAATCACATGTGCCTATGACTACACTTGTTCAACCCTCCGTCTTTTCTCAAAAAACCCTGTAGGGTGATGACTAAGTAGAGGAGGAAGAGCTAGACAAGGAGGTTAATTCTTGATGTATTTAACTATGAAAGTTTGAAGCTAAGATGGCATGAAATTAACAGCGTAGAAAGAATATTAACACTTAAACAGTTACTAAAACAGACAGGAGAATGCAAAAAAACAGAAAAAAGAGCCAGGCCACTTCTGTTTATTGGACAGTGACAACTTGGTTGCACCGATGATCCAAACAACAGCGACTGGGGAAAATAAGGCAATAGCAGTGCCCAAAGGGTACAGATCGCTCCTTTCAGGCTTGAATATGTGACTAGGTCACACCTATCGGGCCTGAATGGGTGATTGGGTTGCGCCTGTAGGATTTAAAATAACGACTACTTCCTAGGAGCTAGATCACACCTTACTGGGCCAAGAAGGCGACTAGGTCACACCTGTATGGCCAGAATAAGAGACTAGGTCACCTCTTTTAGCCCGATATAGGTGAATTGGACTGAAAGGAAGAAAAAATAAAAGCAGAGTCAAATACGACTGGCAGTTACTGGTACTGTGGCCGAATGGACTTGGATCGGCCCTCTAGGGGATCAATTAGGTGCAGATATCAAGTAAAAACAATAGAAAACTAAAGAAAACAATGGATCTTGAAGGATCGACCTAGTATAGTCACCAATCTGTGGCTAGGAAAAATCCCTGGCCATATGCAGAAGCACCTACCTTTCATCTATAGGACATAAGGGTAGATTCAATGGATAAAAAATAACCCGCAACAAACTCTTAGCAATAAACTAAGCATAAAAATTTAAACTATGAACTAAATAACAAAAACATGGAAACCATTATACCTTAGATCTATTTTGGAAGCGGTCCACCATGCCCAAACTAAGAAGATGCGTCTCCATAGGCTAGGTTGGCGAGGAGTCTGACTCAACACACCAAGGTATGGGAAAATGAGGAAATGAGGTGAATGGGATGAATGGCTTGAGAGGAAAGGTCTCTCAAGGCACTCATACAACTGTAGTAACGGTAGGAAGAAAAGATTCATGAGTGATGGGGACCCCCACTCCTCCTTTTATAGTTTTTCTCATGTTTTGTAGGGTGTTAAGCCCCTAGTTAGGGTTTTGGGCCCTACCTAGGGTTTTAAGCCTCCTTTATCTTATTTTTACATCCGTTTGGGATTTTTAGGCCCTTTTAGAGCTTTTAGCTCCTTTTGGGAGAATTTAGCCCCTTTGAGAGCTTTTTATCTCCTTTGTGAGTTATTTTGGCTCTTTTGGGGATTTTTAAAGCCTTTTTTTATTATTTTATCCTTCTATGAGAGAAACATAGGTTAAATGTGTGAGTCATTACAGGAAATTTGGGGTCTAAAATGGGATTTATAAGAAAACGTGCCAAAATAAGTTTTTGTGAGTTGGAATTTCAGNGAGTACCCACACTGCATACTTTTGATGGACCCCGCTACCCCAAAAACAAGAAATACCTGAAAAAAACGTGATGATGATGTCATCATCACGTTTTTTTCAGGTATTTCTTGTTTTTGGGGTAGCGGGATCCATCAAAAGTATGCAGTGTGGGTACTCGTTGGATGCGGAATCAAATTCCTCATCGAACGAGCTCTCCCGATCGAAATTTGAGTAAAAACACAGGGAGATATGTCGAAAATACAAACACAAAAAGTAGTTTTTTTCTTTTTTCCTCCAAAATTAATCAATATTATTTTATTTTTTTAACTATTATTTTATTATTTTAACTATTATTTTATTATTTTCCTTAGGAGGCCCATTTTAGACCCCAAAATTCCTCTAATGGGGGGTACAATGGGTTAGAAAATAAATGTATGTAGGTGGTGTAGGCCTTGTAGAGCAAGTTAGGAAAATTTTTGCGTTAACACTCCAGTAAGAAGTTAACATTGAGAACATTGTTTTTATCTTCAACCATGAACCCTCACTTACTTCAGTAAGTGTCAAGTTGGAACTCCATAATTATATCCCACAAATAATATATGTTCCCTCCATTAATTCACTGAGTTTAACTTTCTCTAACTAAGTTGTTAACTGAATGAAATGAATTGAACTGAATGGAACTGCATGCAACTGAACATAACTGAATTTAAATAAACATAACTGAATGTAATTGAACAAAACTAAATGTAACTAAACATAATTGAATGTAGCTGAACATAAATAAATGTAACTGAATAGAACGGAATGTAACTGAACAGAACTAAATGTAACTGAACAGAACTGAATAGAACTAAATGTAACTGAATAGAATTGAATGTCACTAGTGTTTCTCCATCAGTTTCATCTTCAAAAACCACTTGCATAAATTAAGGATTTGATTCCTTAATTAACTTAACTTGTATTATCACAACTAAGACTCAACTGATGTCTTATTAATTCAAGTTCACTTGGAGGCATGCATGGGAAATTCGAATTCTCTCTATCTTTGCGCTCGTATTAATTTTCTCTGCATGGTCCATATGTGTTTTAATTAATTATATATCATATAATACTCATAAGAATTGTTCTAAACCTATGATAATATGTATTACCCCAGTTCATATAGTCACATGCTAAAGTAAATCGCTCTAGGGGTAATTAATCCCTAAAGGAGACATGTAGCACATGTACACCATGACTAGCCATGCATGATATAGTATATCCTTGAGACTTAATACAACATAAATCATATGAGATTAATACACCATAATTTATGGACTTCATACAACAAAAGTCTTAGAGATTAACATAAGGTCATGATCTTAACCATAAGATCCTAGTACAATCATCTCTCTCGAATATGACAATGTCATGTGAACTTAATACTATATAAGTTTTGGACTTGATACAACACAAGTTTCAGACCTTAATACAACATAAGGTCATGAATAATATATGAATCTAATTACAATAGATATTCCATACTTGATTACAACACAAGTCTCATACAATAATTCAACATAAGGTCATGGAGAATAACTCCCGAAGTTGTACTCTCAACACTTGCTCTCAACAAGGGAGTCATTCTCTTCCATACCAAGCTTATCTTAGAAGTGTCTAAACTTTGTCACGGATAGAGTCTTTTCACAAATTTAAAATATTCTCATCAGTACCTATGTACTGGAACTGATTTTACATGACCATGACTTCAATGAATTAAAACTTCATCTCAATGTGTTTTTATCATAACACACATAGGGTTTTCGAGAAATGTTGACTATTAGCACCTAATTACTATAGGCTCAAGTATTTCACCCTAGTAGGTAGCTTCCCAAGATACAATACTCCTCAGTATGTATTACTATCTATAAAAAACATTTTTCTTCTATAGTACTCTTAGACATACATCTTGCTTCTGTAGTATTAGTCGCAATACACTTAGCTTTTGTAGTACTAGCTGCAAATTGCATTACGTATCTTTGGATAAAACAATAGTTGGATAATGTAATCAAATAATAGGTATAGCATGTATCAAATTATGTAGGATGATTAATACATCCTTATTACATATTTTTGACCTTAATATAATTTTATTTTCCCCCATGCAATGATATCCTATGGTTTAGACTTAGGAGAATTGATTCTACAATATATCTAGTTATTTTGGATTGTTCACACCTACAACAACTCCCTATTTTGGTCAACCTATCCCATGTGCACCCTCATTAATGCATTTTGGAACTATATCCTTGATTTGTGGGATCCAAGTTTGACTAAGTGTGCTAGTGGTGTATTTGGCAAATTTTGGCTCTCCTAGGAGCATTTATTGCCACCTGGAGCCTCCCACTCACCTCTATCTTCTCACCCATGCTTTTATAGGACTCATTACTGACCCAAAACATTTCACCAATGTTCACACCTTGGTTTATGATTTTTTGGAATGATTTGGAGCTCCATTAGTCCACCTAGGGGGGATTGAGGTCATTTTCACCATGACATATCTACAACTCTAATTGGCTTTCAGAGCCTCACAATTTTTTTCCAATGTATTATAAATGTATACTATAACATATACAAGATTAATGATAATAATATTATCAGTAACTAGCACCATTCACGTGTGCTATTCTAGTTATTTTCTATCTCTTTTGTTGTTCGCTTTTACATTTTTTCAAACACTTTGAGTGTGAATTTTGTTCTAGCTCCTAGATCTGATTGAGAAGAAAATTCTCACATGGTATCAAAGCATAGGTCTCAGGTTCAATTACCTCGAGCTACCCCGAAGGCGGCGTGTAATTTCCTGGTGATAGAGCCTTGTGTTGGGTTTCAAATGTTCATCAACATCTGCAGGTTTTGGTGTAACAGAAAACCTTACATGGTATTAGAGCTGGTTGGAGCCACAAACAAATCTTGTAAGTTTTGAGTTTTTTTTAGGGCATATTTCCAGAAAACTTGAGTGTTTGCTTTGCAGGTTTAACAACATTTTTTTGTCACAAGTTGCGCAAGAAGGATGGAGCAAACTCGAGCTATGCTAACTCCATTCAATTATTTTGAGTGGAAGGTCAAGATGGTCATATAATTGAGGTCCAATGGCCTCTACTGGGTCACAATGGGAGCTAAAAATGAGCCAAATTATGCTGTGGAGAAAGTATTTTAATAAGATTGATAAGGCCTTTGGTATGCTCTACCTCGGCACTTCAAGAGAACTTCTCTTTCATATAGAAATTATTGGCACACCGAATGAATTTTGGGTCAATTTTGAGTCTCTATTCAGGAAGACAAATGAAATGAGAGGCCATCAGCTTGAGAATGAGCTAATCTCACTGAGCTCGGCTCACTATGAGACCATTGAATACTTCTTCACCAAGTTTAAAGCACTAGTAATTCAGCTAAAACAATGTGCCATGGAGAATAAATATGACCATATTATCTTTTCCATCATTTCTAAGTTGCAGTCGGATTATTCCGTATATGTTTCGACATTTCACTCCGGCAAACCTACAACTAGAAATTGGAAGATGACTGCGCTAGAAGATTTCATGGATTCTTTGAATCAGGAGTAGCAAAAGTAGGTACAAATGGGTAGCATCATCAAATCCAATTATCAATCCCTTGCTTCTGGTGTATCAAATCAATCCCATAGAAAGAAGAAATATTTGAAGCAAAAGGAGAAAGATAAGAAGGAATCAAGTTCAGAAAGCTCTAGTTCTACTGATGGGAGCTCAAGATCCAAGAGCAGGAGAAACAACAGAGAAATAACCACATGTGATTATTTAAAAGTTTCACATCTTGATAAATATTTCTTCAGAAATAATATGGACATCATGACCAACCTCCTCGAGGAGAACCATATTGCTCTTCCAGAATTTGCAAAAAGATGGAAGCGCAAGCAAGGAAATGGTAAGGTTGAGCATGCATTGGGTGCATGGGTAAAACCCAATTCTGTTTTCTATGTTTCTGATAGATATATTTCTGATTCACATTATGATATATCAGAACTTGAAACCTCCATCCATTCCTTGAGAAAATTCCCAGCCATTCCATCAAAGCTTCCTCCAAAAACTAGTCATTTTTTAGTATCTTTTAATGTTCCTTCTGAAATACCTTTCCCAATCCAATCATATCTTTCCAATTCTGATTATGAATATTATATACATGCTTATATACATCCTATTACAGTTATTGACTCATTTCCCCAACCATTTCATGACCAAAATACCAAAAAACCCTCGAGTTCACTAGTTGGAAATTCAGAAAATTACATAGTTTCCAATGTTATGTCTCTTGTATATGTTGTTGTTATGTCTTGTATGTATTTCATTGGATGGACAGACATATCATTGGAATTAATGGGACTTTTTTTCCATATTTATGGACCCACTTTCACCACCCATGGTTCAAATTTCAAGTCTCTAGACCTTCCAGGTTCACTCAATTGCAATTGTTATCTAGTTGCTCACTCTTCTCTTCCTATGGATCCATTCGCTCATGGAGACACCATACCTCTAATATTTTCTTCTGTGTATGACATATATTCTGATATTTCAGAGCCTAATGAGCTTTTTTATAGATTTATGAAGGTTCTTCATCAAACTGGGAGAAAGATTCATGGTTTTATTCATGATATGGAAGCTACACATAATGTATATTTTGTTGAATCTTTTGATGTTATTTGGGAAAGAGTTTGTAGAGATAAATTTTCCATGGTTGATTATGCTATTATATCAGAGTATTATTGCAGAAAAATAAATTCTTATGATTCCCCTCCATCATCAAATGATGACCATCATAGGGCCTCTCCACATGATCCTTGTTTACGGCACTTTGATGCATTGATGCATGATCTTAGCATCCACAACATATTCACCAAGTCCATCACTAAGAATTTATTCTTTCAGATAATTAAATTGAAGAAGAAAACCTTCTAAAGACCTTTTGATCTCTGTAATATCCATTTTTTAGGGGATATTTTTTCCTATGAGGTTTTCCTCCTTACCTCAGTTACATGGATTAATAAAAATTATTGTAAAAAGTGACATGTTCCTTCCAAGGGCTTAATAAATATTTTTTTATTAAATTGTGCTAACTATAGATTAAGGAGGGGTGTAGTAGAAGTAATAAATACTTACTACATAGTTTTTACCTTAGGCTAACTTTATTTTCCCACATGCAATGATATCCTATGGTTTAGAATTAGGAGAAATGATTCTGCAATATATCTAGTTATTTTGGCATGTTCACGCCTATAATAGCACCCTAGTTTGGTCAACCTAGCCCATTTGCATCCTAATTAATGCATTAGGGATCTACCTCCTTGATTTTTGGGATCCAGGTTTGAATAAGTGCGCTAGTGGTGTATTTTTCCTATTTTGGCTCTATTAGGAGAATTTATTGCCACCTAGAGCCTCCCACTCACCTCTATATTCTCACCCACACTTTTCTAGGACTCATTAATGACCCAACACACTTAACCAACGTTCACACCTTGGTTTGTGATTGTTTGGGATGAGTTGGAGCTCCATTGGTCCACCTAGGGGGATTGAGGTCATTTTTCACCATGACACATGTACAAATCCAATTGGATGCTATAACCTCACAAATTTCATAGAATGTATACTAAAACATATACAAGATGTTTGATAATAATATGATCAGTAATTAGCAGCATTCACATATGCTATTCTAGCTATTTTATGTCTCTTTTGTTGTTCTCTTGTACATTTTTTCAAACACTTTGAGTGTCAATATTGTTCTAGATCCTAGATATGATTGAGAAGAAAATTCTCACAAATACAATAAAAATCCTATTCTAATGTACCTCAAAGGTGCTCAAACATATGCCTAGTAGAAAGCATAAAATACAATAGGTCTTCTCAAAGACCAACCACATACTTACACAAAGTAGCATCTTCTAGATCCAATCCTGTGAGAATTGATTCACAGCGTGATCTAAGAGCCAGATAAATATTCACAATCAAATTGTTTGAAAAAATATGCAAGAGAACAAAAAAAGAGATTGAAATAACACATGTGAATGGTGCTAATAACTTATCATTATATTACAATACATCTTGTATATGTGTATTATACACATTTATACTACATTGGGGAATATTCATGAGCCTTTGGAGGCCATGTAAATGCATAAAAGTGCTAGGAAAGGATTTGACCCCTAAACCCATCTAGGTTGACCAATAGGATCCCAAACCTAACCAAACAGTCACAAATACATGTTTGAACATGTGTAAACATGTAAAGAGAAATAAATGCAGGCATGCAAGGCATGGGAGTACACATGTGTTAGAGAGTGAGTCTCTAGGAGCTAATAAATGACCAAAAAGACCATAAAACAACCACATTCACACACTAGCACCCTTAGTCAAAAAAAAAGTGGTTTGTAATCAATGTAGGAGCCTAGAATGTGAGGATCGTCAAACTAGAGAACCTCAACTATCAGGATGGTCAAAGTGGAGCACCTCAACTGTGATTTAATGAGCTAGAAATCAAGTAATAGACTAATATTGACCAATATAGCCTAAGTAGGATCATATAACATAAGTAATAGACAAATGAATAAGCTTCCTAGGTGTAAATCATGGTACTAAGGTAGATTAATTTCTCTAACCACCCCCCTTAAGCCTAACTTAGTACAACTTATACAAAATTATTTATTAAGGTCTTGGAAACTAAAGCACAAGTCACCTTTTAGAACAAAATTATATTAGTCCATGTAACCAAGGTAAAGAGGAAAACCTCATGGGACAAAAAACTCCCCTCAAAAATGGACATGACAGAGATGATAAAAAATGACTTCAACGGGTCCTCTTCTTCACTTGAATTAGCTGAAAGAACAACTTCTTGGTGATGGACTTGGTGAAGATGTTGTGTATGCCAGGATCATGCATCAATGCATCAAAGTGTTGTAGACAAAGATCATGTGGAGAGGCCCTTTGATGGTCATCATTTGATAATGGAGGATAATCATAAGAATGAATTTTTATGCAAGCATAATGTGATATAGAAGCATAACCAACCATGGAAAATATATCTCTGCAAACTTTTTCCCATATAACATCAAAAGATTCAACAAAATATGCCTCATGTGTAGCTTCCATATCAAGAATAAAACCATGAATCTTCTTCCCAATTTGATGAAGCACCTTAATAAATATGTAACAAATCTCATGAGGCTCTGAAATATCAGAATATATGTCATATACAACATAAAATATCATAGGTATGGTGTCTCCATGAGTGAATGGGTCCATAGAGAGAGAAGAGTGAGAAAGTAGATCACATTTACAGTTGAGTGAACCTGGAGAGTTTAGAGACTTGATATTTGAACCATGGGTAGTAAAATAAATTCCATACATATGGAACAACAGTCCCATGAAGGCCAATTATATGGATTTCCAACCAATGAAAGACATATAATACATGAAAGCAACATACACAAGTGACGTAGCATTGGAAACGAGACAATTTTGAGATTTTCCAACTAGTGAACTTGAGGGTTGTCGGGTATTTTAGTCATGAAATGGTTGGGAAAATGAGTCCATGAATGTATTAATATATATATAATCCTGTATATCACCTTCATAATCAGAATGGGAAAAATATTATTGGTTTGGGAAAGAGCTTTCATAAGACATATCAAAAGCTAGTGAAAAATGACTAGTTTCTGGAGGAAGCTTTGCTGAACTGGTTGGGGTTTATTCTAAGGAAGGGATGGAGGATTAAAATTATGATATATAAGAAGGTAAATCAAAAATAGAACCATCAGAAATATATATACCAGAAATGGGTTTTACCCATGCACTAAATGCATGATCAGGCTTACCATTTCCTTGCTTGCACTACCATCCTATTGCAAATTATGGAAGATCAATATGGTTCTCCTCAAGGATCTTGGTCATGATGTCCATATTCTTTATAAATAAATATCTTTCAAGATGTTAACCTCTAAAAAAACCGCATGTGGGTCTCTCTCTCTTGCTTCTCCTCCTGGATCGTGAGCTCCCATCAGTAGAACTGGAGCTTTCTGAACTTGACTGCTTCTTCTCTTTCTCTCTTTTCTTCAAATATTTATTCTTTAATTTGGCTTGATTTGATACTCCAAAATCAATGGCTTGATATTTTGTGTATTTTATGGAACCCATTTGTACTCTCTTGTCCTTCTCTTGATTCAAAGACTCCATGAAGTCTTCTAGTGCAGGCATCCTCCAATTTCTAGTTGTAAGCTTGCTTGATGGAATGTAGAAACAAACACATAATACTTAGGCCCTAGATTATAAAGGATGGAAAAGATAAGATGATATTATTTCTTCTCTATGTCACACTATTTTACTTGAAGCTCTAGCTCTTTGAACTTGGTAAAGACGCCTTGGATGGTCTCATAGTGAGTTGGAATCAATGAGATAAGCTCATTTTTGAGCTGATGGCCTCTCATCTCATAATTATTCCCAAATACTGACTCAAGCTTGATCCAAACTTCATTAGGTGTGCCACGACCATCTACATGAAATAGAAGATCCCTCCAAGTACTGAGACAAAGCATACCAAATTCTTCATCAATTCTATTGAAGTACTTAGCTTTCTCCAAAACATCGTTGGGCTCGGTTTTAGTCCCCATGGTGACTCTATACATGCCTTTCGACCTCAATTGAATCACAATTTCGTCTTTCCATTCAAAATAGTTGAATGGGTCAGAAATACTCGAGTCTACTCCATTCAGATTGTGCAACCTGTGACAAAAAATGTTGTAGAACTTTCAATGCAAACACTCAAATTTTCTTGAAATATGCGCTAAAACTCTACTCAAACCTCTCTATATTTGTTTTCATCTCCAACTAGCTCTGATACCATGTGTGAATTGCCTCACAGTGAGATATAGGAGCTACATAAATATTCACAATCAAAGTATTCGACAAAATATGCAAGAGAACAACAAAAGAGACATAAATATCACATGTTAATGGTGTTAATAACAGATCATTATACTACAGGTTCTCTTGTAGATGTGTATGGTACATATTTATAATACATTGGGGGGGATTTGTGAGCCTTTGGAGTCCATGTGAATGCATACAAGTGTCAGGAAATGATTTGACCCATAAATCCCCTAGGTTGACCAATAGGCTCCCAAACCTAACCAAATAGTCATGAATACATGTGTGAACATGTAATCATGCATGCATGGGAGTACACATATGTGAGTAGGTGAGTCTATAGGAGCCACTAAATGAGAAAAATACCATAAAACAACCACATGGCACACACTAGCGCCCTTATTCAAATAATAAGTGGTTTGTAATCAATGCAAGCACCCGGAATGTTAGGATGATCAAACTAGAGCGCCTCAACTGTGAGGATGATCAAAGTGGAGCACCTCAATTGTGAGTTAATGAGCCATAAATCAACTAATAAACCAATATTGACCAATATAGGCTACGCAGGATCATATAACATAAGTAATAGACAAATGAAAATGCCTTCTAGGTGTAGATCATGGTACTAAGGAAAATTACTTTCTCTAACAAATCCAAAATAAAGTTTCTCTAAACTAGAAACAATGGATTTTAAATCCACCGCATACAACATTATACAACAAATGTGTAACAACATGCAGAAAGAAGGTCTTACCTTTTCTTTCACTCTTCAACATTTGTTGAATTGTTTAATCTTCTACTATCTATAGAAGTTCTTTGTTATCTTTCCATTCCTTATGATGTTCTTTAAGTTAGGTCACTTTCTTAGTGATCTTTCTCTTTATATTTGTAGCACCCCAACCTCCTCTTTGAGAGGTTTTAACTATTCTCTAACAGTCCATACTATAAATAGTATCTGAGAATTTTGACCATGTCTCTGCTCATGTGGATTCTATCCACAAGGTATCACAACCCTTTGTTGCCTAAGTCATGTACTATGACTAACTAGTGGGGACTTTATCTCCCACTTCCTGTGAAGACACATCAATACTGCCTCTTCAACTAGAGGAGTTCTTATGTACTATACCAATATTGTCTTGGACAAAGGCTTCATAAGAATGTTGGAAATTGTGCTCATGTGTGGATATGTACCATGTCTCAAATATAACTGACTAGAACCCTCAAAATATTTACCGATTTTCAACAACTGTATCTAGAGAAACACATGTGATATTCATCAATCACTATACTAGTCAGATTTCATATATATTTGAAACTCTATTTTACTAATCAAGAAATATCTGATTCCACATACATGTGTACCAAGTAGGTACCACAACACATGCTTTGTACATGTCTATTTACAAACTGCAAAGCACATAATAGATATTGGGACCTATGACTAACCAAATACATCTAAACTATCTTGATATCCTTGAAATATTAAATAAGAATTATAAAATTTCATATATACCTTCATATTTGTAGTCCATCATCCTCAAACTTATCAAGCTCCCTTAGTGTACATTTTCCTTAACTGAGGAAAATCGTTGGTTGGTGACTGAAACACCACTAATCATAAAAAAACATAACAATATTCTTGAATACAGTTCTCAACTTCCTTCTGAATATGAGCATCATGCATATATCCTTTTTATAGGAGGTACATCAAACAGTTACACTAGTTCTTCAGGAGCTAGCGAGACTAGAAAGTCCCTCTCACAATGTAAATATGAGAATCATAATATGGTTCGTCCATCACCGAGGCTTATTCTCGTATATATATGAATCTCTTATTTGACACATGAATCTAAATAATATATATTATCTTCAGGAGTCTTCACATCTATCCGAATAGAATTAAGCCATCTATTCTATCTGCTTCTCAAGAGGCATAGGCACCTCCCGAACTATTCTCTTTTAGGCTCACCCATCTGAATGACTCTATATTTGTTTCCTTCTTTACTTTTAGGTAATATCATTTTAATTTTCCCTACAAGAAAAATTATTCTAATGGTTAGAACCATTTCATACCAATGAATTTTATTTAGATGAAATTCTCTCAATCTACTGATAATGATTTACATAGTTATGCATAGTTATTAACCAATTGATTTTAACATAACCCGTTATAATATTATATACTGATATGCATCCCTATATCAGTCCTATATCAGTCCAAAAAATTCATTTTATAAAATAAATATACAACCCCATGTTCATATGTCATGAGGTAAGCATGAATCCCGTTATCTAGCCAATCATGTAGTCTTATGTTCACAATTTATGAAACAATCATGCTGCCCTAAATATCATGTCTTATGTAGAATGTTTTAAGCCTTATATCAGTCCTATATGAGCATATATCAGTCCTACATAACTCTTATATCAGTCCTATATCATGTCACAAAATTTGGACTCATGAGATTGATAACATGCCAATAAAGATAGAAATAACAATGTATATGCTAAACACAATTTCAATTCTAGGAATATAGATCTATATGACAATCATGAAACATAAAAAAAAAAAAATTAGATCTGATTTATAACATCAAATAAAAAAATAAAGTACTCATATTTGTTTTTTGTGTGGGCTCCCTCTTGATCTATGCACCCTTATGGAGATAGCTCGAGTCCTTCTTTATTCACTGCAACTTTAAACAATGCAAAATGAAAACTTAATGCATGTACTATAAAGTGTGTCTCTACATGGGAATAAGGATCCCATGAAACCAAGAGTGAATGATATTCTGCACTAAAGGAAATATTCCTTTCAATCATCCTCTTCCTTGGAGGATTTCTCTCGACAAGGTTCACCTCCTTCTACAGCGGTGGAGGCATGAATTCTTCCTTCTTTTCTTTTCCTTGTATTGCAATCATGTATCAAGTGACCTACCTTTTCAAAATACAAACATATTATTTTTGTTTTGTCCATACCTTTATGGTTCTCTTTCTTCTTTTCATGTAAAGTGTTCTTGGGAGAAAAGAGTTTTCTTTCTTTCTTGGCTTTTGCTATTGTTGAGCTGCAAAAATACCACATTTTATTCATCCTTCACATACCATTTATCACCTTATTCCTATTTTATCCTTCCATAAAACCATTAATATCCATCATTTTCATGACTAAATATGGGTTACCTTGTTATTTTCCAAATCATTTATTTTTGAGTATTTTGAGTGAATTTGTGGTTAATTATTGAGAAAAATAACATATTTTATTTATACTTTAAAGTTGGATGAGTTTGGTGATGCTTATAGGTGTATTTGAAGACTTTAAATAGCTCAAAAGTCACCACCTAGCCTCAAATTCGAATTTCATCTTCAAGATGTGGGCTACTTTCAAGGAGAAGATCATGGAAATGTGGAGAGAATATCTCATCCAATATTTGTTGGAGGATTTGAAGGGATAAGTTGAGAGAAAAGTGGATTTGTTGAGGATTTTGAGGGATAAGTTGAGAGAATAATGGATATGTAATTATGGATTGGTTATCCTTAATTCATGTATAAATAGGAGGGCTCTCTCCTCATTTTGTTAGAGGCCTCTCTAGTTGTTTGGAAGTAGGGAATAGTTTAGATCTTTTGAGATAGTCATGGATTTGATCCTATTGTAATAGATTTCATGTTTTAGAATAGATATTTTGATCTCTCCATATTTTGATGTCTTGTTTATGAATTAGTTGTGTTGATTTTATGTGAGCTCACAAGTTAAATGTTGATTACTTTATATCAGTTTATTTCATGCAATTTCATGTTTTAGATTTATTTTCATGTCATTTCCTGCTTTTGCAAGATTAATTCAATTTCAGTTGTAGAATAAGTTAGCAATACTCTGCCCCTACATATATTTTGTCTATACCTCACAATTTTACGCTCTCTTCGGGTTGACAATTAAATCGTTCGATATATGTTATACTCTCTTTAATGTTTTTCCCCAACATTTTGGCGTCGTTGTTGGGTAGGTGCTAAAAGGGATCAAAGTTTAGATAGGTAGATAGTTTGTTTTTTTTCTTATTACATAGAAAGGGGGAGGGGGAACGGTAAGATACAAGGATGACTTCACTACGGAATTTTCATGGTGTAATAGCCAGACACATCCACTTTAGTGAGTCACCCCAAAGCCTTGCTGTTTTCACAAGCATGTTTATTTTTCTGCAAAGTGTTTTCTTTTTCTACAAGAGTGTTCTTTCATTTTCTACAAATGCGAGTTTGTTTTATGCAAGTTTTCATTTTTCATTTTCAGTTTTGTAGTTTAAAGTTTGGATTACTTTAATTTTTGGACTAGCCTTTATTTCAGACAACTTGCTTTTAACTTTGTATCTGTTCATTTTTTGTTTTGTGCATATTTTTGTGCAATTTTTATTTCTGCTTTTTGCACTTGTTTTGTACTAACCCATTTCGTACTGTTTTTGCATTTGTCATGTACTCATTTTTTTCATCTCTTTTCTTTTTTTCATTTGATTTTATTTTAGTTTTACGATGAGCATAAGCTTAGAGATGTTCACTCAGATCCTAGCAAAAGTTGGGATCTCCTCTTCTCAAGAAGAGGGGATCTTGACAGCAGTCAAGGATGAAATCACTCCTCCTGAAGCAAACAAGGAAGAATCGACCCTTGAAGAATCATGCATATCAGATGAAGAACACCTGTTCGAACTAGAGATAGAAGAGGATGAAGAAGGGATCTTGGGTGATCATCATGCAATCAAAAACTGCATCAGACAATGGATACAGGTAAGTACTAGTTTAAATCAATTTTGTTTTTTTCTTTTATTTCATTAACTTACATTTTCAGCACTTAGTTTCGCATATTTTTACATATCTTAGATTTCATTTTGTAAAATTAAAATTGAATTTATGTTTAGTTTTGTTACATAGATGGCTACATTGGCAATTTCATTGCACTTAGAAGATTGTAATTTCAATCAAAATAGAGTAGGTAGGTTTTAGTTTCTATTTCTAATTTAACATTAGCATGTAGGATACTTTAATTTGCTTTAATATTTTTATTTGCTAAAATTTTCATTTTTGTCATAATTATTAAAAAAAATCAACTGAAATCTTGATCTCTTTTCATTTTGAATTTTCATTTTTTTTATTTTCATACTAGGAATAAAAAATGAATCAAGAGTTAGTTTGTTTTAATGAACAATTAGAAAATAGAATAAATAAACAAATAATAAATATTTATATAGTTTTTGTTTTAGTTATGATATGTTTCTCTATTTGTTTTAGTTTTAAAAAAAATAAGTCTAAATAAAATCAAAATTTCACCCTTTGATAAAATCAAAAATAAATCTAATCAAAATCAAAATAAATCTAACAAATTACATAATCTAATGCAACATTGATATTAACATATATAAAAAAACAAAAAATACAATAAAATATATATATATATAAAATAAATAGAACAAAAAGATTGTTTCAGCCCTCCATGTGCAACCTGTAAATGACCCATCCTTCAACTTATCCTTTGATCTGTACAAAATCCTATATTTCGACCTATCTTTCGATCTGTATAAACTGAAACCTGCAAAAAGTTGGAAAAATGAATAAATTAAAAATAAAATAAAACAAAAAAATAAAATTCTGAAACCCTGCCTGTACATCTCATCTTTTGACTTGTTCCACTTCTGTACGCTAAACCTAGAGTAAAACCTGCAATCAAAGCAAATATACAAACAAGATTTCTTGGATTTAGAGAGTTAGATATTAATTGGGATATGCCAAATGCCAATGAAGTAGAATATTTTGCGGGACGAATTATTGCAAAATATTAGATAGAAATTGTAATTATTAATGTTTTCAATCATCACATCGCTAACCGACGCGACGCCCACCAGACTTACCATTTTTCACGGTGTTTTGGTTACTGTCAATCCTGAATAAAAATTCCACAATAAAATCCTTAACTCACTCGAGCCATGCCGATTTCCTACCAATAGTTACAGGATGTTATGGTATGAGATTAGCGGGACATTTGCCAAAGAGGCATTCATCTAGATCCTTGTTAAACTGAATTCTTGTTAGACTTGAATTCTTGTTAGTCCGTGTCTACCCTGAAGATGGCCGCATCTCCATGTTAAACTCAAAAGACAACATTCCGAGCATCTCATCTTCCAGTAAGTGTTTTTCCACTCCGTCTATAATTGTTCGATCATGATGACAATCCAGTGATTCATGGATCTCTTTGCACCTGGATTGGGTTGTTAACCTCTTTTATTCATACGCATCGGTGGATTGAATTAATATGGTGATGTGGAAAATGTTTATCCCCTCCGCCGAAGAAGAATCATTATTTGATCCGATAGAAACTACCGCCATTGTTACCATTTCCTTGAATGATTCCAGGATTGAATGAGGACATAAGTCGTTGAATTTCGGTGAAGTGTATGGGATGAGAAAGGGTGAATTTATTCTGTAAAGAAAGTTTTTTAGACTTGATGGATCTCATAGCTTTTGTAAGAGTTGGAGCACTTGGATTAAGAACACATGTTGCCTCAAAGGCCATAAGGAGCGGTGAGCACGTGTTTCCCTCTCCTTGTCTCTATGAAGTACAGATTAAAGGATTCTCAGCCCTTTTTGGCCAGATGGGAGGTTCTCAGGTTTGTAAATTGCAATTATGTTTCTTTTAATGGAAACACTTAATCAATTTCATACAAAATACAATCCCTAATAGCTATCAACACAAAAGCCTTAATTTATCCAATGATATTCCAACATAGAATCAAGTGGTCTTCATCCTTCAAAATAACCTTTAGAATTCTCTTGTGACTGTGCAAGAATTTTAGTTTGGGGTATGATTTATGGTGTAACAGGTTTCGAGTTCCACTCTCCTCGGTGTAGTAAGTATATTAACAAACTACTGGAATGGAAAACTAAGTATAGTGGGGACCTTCGATAGGGGACACAATTTGGTATTTTGGTTAATGATTGTGAGTTCAGAGCTCTAAATCAAGTTGTACTCACAGTGGATTTAGTTTTTCCTTTGGATTTTCTCTACTTTTATAATAGTCTTACCTTGAACGTCATTTCATTTCATGAATTTCATTTCTATATTTCATTTTCTTTTATTCTAACCTGCAGATATAACTATGCATATAGCTGCAACAAGAACGGATTATTTTAAAACTAAGCATACATAGTAACCCGTGTAAGTCCAAGCGTAGTAAAAAACATTCAATTGGAAAACTCATGGAATGAATTAATTATCACAAGTTTTGCTCGAAAGTTTGTTCACTATATCTGTTTATCTGTTTGACGATAAGCAATTTGAATTCCTTGGGGGCAATCTCCCAAGAGTTTGATGAAATTTTTACTTTTAAGTTCTATATTCTTCTTTCTTATTTGTATTAGAAAGCACAGAAAGAGACTTACCTTCTTGAGTTCCACTCAAGTCAATCTGAAATCAAATTCTAACATAAAACATGACACCCACGTAAGTCCCCAAAATATAGCACATTTCAAATGGCTCCCATGAATGTCTCACCCCGAAAAAAGGAAGCACCGCCAATTTATTTTTTTATATATATATTTATTAGATTTATTTAACATTGATTTTTTTTGGTACTGGATCATCTAAATTGTTCAGAAGTGAAGCTCTCTTTGTGGAATACAATGATTTTGAAATGCTTATCAAAATCTTCAAGTAAGCTTCAAGACTTCTTTAATCGCTTCTTCATCACATTGGTCATATTATTGACATTTCGAGAAGTTTTTATATAGTGAAAGATTATTAACATAGAATGAAAGGTTGAGAAAATTGGCAATTATTGAAAATTGTATATATGTTTTAACATTGTTTGGAGTGTTTTCCATTAGATAAAAACGTTTTCATTTTATTTGTAAAGGTTGCTCGGAACTCCAAATGAAGAGGCTTGGCTGGGAGTTTCACAACTAAAATTTGGCATATTTTTCCTCAATAGAATCCCACTGCTCTTAGAACCAATGTCCTGGATTTAGATGAGAATGTTTTCCATTCGCTATCGATCACTCATTTCCTTTTAATAATCTTTTATGGACTGAATTATGCTAAATAATAGGAAAATTTATTTATTTTTTACAAATCTGTAGGGGCATTTCCTCATTTGGTTATTGCAAAAACTGCTAGAATGTAATCCTTGGAAGAGAATCTCTGTGAAGCATGCTCTATTGCATATTTATTTCTTATAGTTGAGTAATGCATAGCAGCTCTAGTCCATGTACGAAAAAATTGTGAGTGGTGAAAGAAAAATATTGTCTGAGTCTGTCGTATATTGGTTAAAGTTAGGTGAAGGTGATGAACACTAGTCTACAATGTGGATGTGGTTGCAACGTTAAGTAGTGCCTTTGAATAATCACTTAATAGGTTGGAATTATAATTCTCAGTTAGTATGTAATGCAGATGCGGCACTAATAAAGTGACTTAATATTCTTTAATTGTATGTCCCTATGGTTGATGTCGATTCAATTATCTTTTGGATTGGGGTTGATGTCGTTGTCTGCAGCTTCGTTAAAATATCCTTCCTCTATTAATTACTAGGATTTGGAGAGGGGAATTCAATGTGTTGATGAGTGAAAATCCTGGCCCTGGCAGTAAGAATAATATCGTATACAAAGAGATTATCACTGTTTTTATTGAGTTCCATAATTTTAACTATAAATCTAGCTATAATTTATCTATGCAGTTTCTATTTATATTTACAATGCGGACATGGATAATGCATAGGATTAACTATGACCTCTATCCATAGCTTTTTTACTTCCCTTACCCCATAGAACATAGTGTTTATGGCTGAATTGATGATAGTCCATCAATTGAACGAAATTAGACAATCTAGAAGCTTGATACAAAAACTCTAAATCAAAGTATGTTTCATTTTTCTTTGAAATTGAAGGCAATTGTTATCACAGTCAAGCCTTCTTCTTAATTTTTATTTTTGCATAGTGGGACCTGACACATCTTCAATGTGGGGGAGGTAGGTGTTTTCTTCAATTTTGTTATGATCTTTATATAAACCATGCCTATGAATGATTATGCACCCTCGACTCAGTTAACCCGCTAATCTCTATATTTTATGATATTTATTAGGGATAAATTATTTACTAGTCACACATATAATAATGTATCACACTTTTATATTATATTTGGATCTAAAGCTACGACAACACCTTTGTATAGTTACGACTATTATTTTTCACCTCGTTTATCTTATATATGTATGTATTAATTTGTAATTATATGTATATATAGTTATATTAAACTTTAAAATTTAATTTGAAAAGTTTAATATAATTAGATATAAAAATTAATACAAATATAAATAATTAAAATATAGGTATAATTAATAATTATATTTAAAGTAACTATACATATACATACAAACCTAAAAGTTGTCAAACCTGAACCTTGTGACATAAGGGTCGACCACTAAAAGGGTCGACCCTCTCTCTATGTTTCTCAGTCATTACATGAAGACGCATTAATCTTTATATAAGGAAGATGTAAAAACTCTTATTTTTGTTACAAAACAATTAAAAACGTTAAAAAAAACACATTGACATAATAAAATTGATATTGATATCTATATACATAAACTTTTAAGATTAAAATAAACACATAAAAAATTGTTTTTGTAAAATCAAATTTAAAAATATATAAACAAAAACAACTTCAGAAATAACAATAAAAGAATTATGATAAAAATACAAAAATAAAAATAAAATAAAATTAAAAACTAAAAACATATAAATGAAATAAAAAGTATTGGGTAACAAATAAAATCATAAAATTAAAATTATTTTGAAATATTCTCAAAATTTTATGATTGTCGCGCTAACTTGTTTTCGCAAGTTACTCAAAAACAAGTTTTGACAAGAAAGGTTGCTTAATATGCATTTCTAATTTTAGGTATAAGAGCATTTTATTTATTCTCTTTAACTTTTGTTAAGCACATAGTTTCTGTATTTTCAATGCTCTCACAAGTTTGTTGCAAGAAAATGCTAACCTTTGCAGGTTTAAAGACAAACAAATGACATGCAGAAATAATTTCCAGAATCACGGGAAATTTTTATAAAAAATGTTCCATTGAAAGATTGAAGAAGTTGAGTTTCCAATATGTATGTCATGACATTTGCTGTCACAAATAATCCTTTCAGAAACCAATTACTCCATGTCATGATTACTTACCCTTTTTTCCCTTCCATGCTTATTCATCATCCATGTTAGAGTCTACTTTTCCTGCCTTATACATCATAACTTCCTACATGTCCACCTTTCTGAGTTGCACACATTTTCCTCATTTTTAGTTTATATTTTTCCTTATGAATAAAACCATTCATCTTCCTTCCCATGACTACATTTCTTTGTTTTCCCTGCCATAAAAAAATGTTTGACCATGCGATCTTTTATCTACAATCCTACCACTCATTATGTACAACTCATGTTGACTGATGTGGGATTCCTTAAGGCCCACCTTTCAACAAGTATTTCCCCATCGACCTCCACACCTTATATGGGATAGAGACTAGAGTTAATTTTTAGTACCTTGAGGCTTGCATGCCTTAATGGCAAGTTCTCTCACTGAAAATCATGGAATACATCAATGTCCCTTGATCGTTAGATCTTGCAAGTGGATCAACATCAGCTCATTTATTTTCACTTTGCATGATGTACTTAGGTACCTTGGCACTCATTGACATCAATGGTGAGATTTATTCACATTGGTTAACGACATTCATCAATGGTCGGTAATCCAATGAATTATTTCCATGTTCGACATTGACACATTTATTTGCATGATAAGAACTCTACCATCAGGTTTTGTAGCAGGTGAATACTATATACCTTTCATGACTCCATCAGCAGTTTTACAATAGCATACTTTAGCCATATGAGAGTACCACAGTTCTACTTTCAGCTCTCATCTTTTAGTTCATCCAACCAAGCAGCAGTTCAGACTTCTTCACTTCACACTCTATGATCCATCAACAGTATCAGCTACATTCCTATTGCATAAGTTCATCAACTTTTTGGGTAAGTGGAGGTATGTTGTTTTCTAATGTTTAGCCATGTAATTCCTTAAATTCTAGAAAATAAATGAATTTGGAAAATTCCCTCACTACATTCCCTTTCTCCTTTTCATAAACCTAATGCATCTTAAGTTGGGGGGGACTATTCATTACCATTTTACATCTTCATCATTTCATTTACCATTAACCAACATGTCTTTCCCAAACTATGCTTTGTTACACATTGAATAAAAAAAAATTCTATATATATTGTCATGATTCATAATATTAAGAAAAGGATTTCTAATACACGTTGATGGTTCATCATTTCCAATGCATAAATCTTATGTATTGCAGCGAAAAATACAAGTAAAACGAGCAAATGTTGTTAACACAAGAACCAACAAGTGTTATACTTATGGTTGTCACACAAGAACCGATCATAAGGAAAATTGTTGCCACTCATGCATTTCAAATCATGGAATGATTTACTATTACATACTCTCATCATGTAAATCCCAGATACAAAGCCAAAAGTTTTAAAGAGAATCAATGCATAGTTGCATGAGGACATGCAACCAGTCAAGTTGGGGGGAATATTGAGCCGCAAAAATACCACATTTTATTCATCTTTCGCATACCATTTATCACCTTATTCCTATTTTATCATTCCATAAAACCATTAATATCCATCTTTTTCGTGACTAAATATGGGTTACCTAATTATTTTCCAAATCATTTATTTTTGAGTATTTTGAGTGAATTTGTGGTTAATTATTGAGAAAAATAGCATATTTTCATTATACTTTAAAGTTGGATGAGTTTGGTGATGATTACAGGTGTATGTGAAAGACTTTAAACAACTGAAAAGTCACCACCTAACCTCAAATTTGAATTTCGTCTTCAAGATGTGGGCTACTTTCAAGGAGAAGATCATGGAAATGTGGAGAGAATATCTCATCCAATATTTGTTGGAAGATTTGAAGGGATAAGTTGAGAGAAATGTGGATTTGTTGAGGATTTTGAGGGATAAGTTGAGAGAATAATGGATCTGTAATTATGGATTGGTTATCCTGAATTCATGTATAAATAGGAGGGCTCTGTCCTCATTTTGTTATAGGCCTCTCTAGTGGTTTGGAAGTATGGAATACTTTAGATCTTTTGAGATAGTCATGGATTTGATCCTGTTGTAATAGATTTCATGTTTTAGAATAGATATTTTGATCTCTCCATATGGTGATGTCTTGTTTATGAATTAGTTTTGTTGATTTTATGTGAGCTCACAAGTTAAATGTTGATTGTTTTATATCAGTTTATTTCATGCAATTTCATGTTTTAGATTTATTTTCATGTCATTTCCTGCTTTTGCAAGCTTAATTCAATTTTAGTTGTAGAATAAGTTAGCAATACTCTTCCCCTACATATATTTTGTCTGTACCTCACAAGTTTATGCTCTCTCCGGGTTGACAATTAAATCGTTGGATATATGTTATAATTTGTTTAATGTTTTTTCCCAAAATCCATGAGGGAAAGATTCTCCTCCTTAGTGCTCCCCATATTGTTCTGGATGCACCCTTCTTCTTGGATGCAATCATGCCAAATAATTTAGATATTGTGCTTCTCTTATATTTTGTTTACCACAACAAGAAAGGTATCCCATGAGGATGGGAGTCTGTCAATGCGGTTCATAGAATATCATCCTCATCCATCTTCACATCTAAGATTACTAGGTGATCCTCTACTTGTGAAATCTTTGTGAATAATGATGCTACAATCTCATCCTTCCCCATATTCATGTTGCACAACTTGTTCTTAAAATCCCTCTTTTGAGTAGGGGCCTTCTTCTCATAAATACTTTTGAGTGTGTCGAAACACTCATTTGTCATCTTCAATGGTGTGATCATCGACATGAAGTTGTCCTTCATTGATTCATATATGATCATATTTGGTTTTTCTTGATTCTTCTTGTAATTTGTTCTTCCTGCAATTGTAGTGGGATCTTCAATCATGGAGGTCACAAAAGAATCAATATCATGCTCCTCAATAATATTGATCACCCTCTCCTTCCATGTATTGAAGTTGGATTTTCCTTCGAGTCTATCTCCTAGTCGAACATATATAGAAGCCATTACTTCAATATCTTTCTCAATTCTTCAATAACTATGGAGGCTTAGAGTGTTTGCACAAAACTAAGCTCTTTCACATCCTTGATATGATACCATGTTTGTGATTGAGAACAAATACGAAGATAATTGAACTTTAAAACTTTAATCCATAATAACAATGCATATAGATCTCATCAATATTCCAAAGGCATAAATCAAACCATAGAACACATGATATACCCTGGGAAAACCCTCCACTGATTCAAAGGATAAAAACCCAACAAATAATCTTAGAGTATTATTGATAATCGACGAAGAATGATTACAACGCAATAGCATATTTCATTTTCCAAGATCATAAGAGAGTGGATATCAAATGGAACACTATGATGATATTTCCAAGTACAAAACACTTTAATAACAAGTCAGATTAGGTCATACAAGGAAGGTAGTGAATATTTCATGCTTCAGTAAGTAGTTAACACTGAGAACATTGTTTTATCTTCAACCATGTGCCCTCACTGACTTGGTGTCAAATTGGTACTCCATAATTATCTCCCATAAAGAAGATATGCACCCTCCATTAATTCACCAAGTTTAATTGTCTCTAACTGATTTGTTAACTGAATGAACTGAACTGAACTGAATGGAACTACATGCAACTGAATGGAATTGCATGCAATTGAATGGAATTGCATGCAACTGAAGAGAATTAAATGTAACTAAACAAAAATGAATGTAACTAAATAGAATTGAATGTAACTAAACATAATTGAATGTAGTTGAACAAAACTAAATGTAGCTTAATAGAATTGAATGTAACTAAACATAACTTAATGTAACTGAAAATAACTGAATGTAACTGAACAAAACTAAATAGAACTTAATGTTATTGAACATAACTGAATGTAACTAGTGTTTCTCCATCAGTTTCATCTTAAACAACCACTTACATAAATTAAGGAATTGATTCCTTAATTAACTGAACTTGTTTTATCACAACTAAGACTCAACTGATGTCTTATTAATTCGAGTTCACTTGGAGGAATGCATGGGTAGTTTGAATGATCTCTCTATATCTGAGCTCATATTAAGTTTCTCTACATGGTCCAAATGTGTTTTCATTAATTCTATATCATATCATACACATAAGAACTGTTCTGAACCTATGAGCAGATGTATTACCCCAGATCATATAGTCACATGCTAAAGTAAATCACTCTAGGGGTAGATAATGCCTAAAGGATACTTGTAGCACCTGTTAACCATGACTAGCCATACATCACATAGTATATCCTCAAGAATTAATACACCATAAGCCATGTGAAATTAATACACCATAAGTTCTAAACTTGATACAACACAAGTCTCAAAGCTTAACATGAGGTCGTGATCTTAACTATAAGATCCTAGTACAAGCATCTATCCTGAATATGACAATGTCATGTGATATTAATACAATATAAGTCATGGACTTGATACAACACAAGTATCAGACCTTAATACAACATAAGGTCATGGAGAATAACTCTCAAAGTTGTACTCTCAACAACACTATGATTATTGAGCTTGTTTGTTGTATCATTCATTGGTTGTCGACCGACTACTCAATTGTCTCTGACTGTTTGTCTCCTCATCAAATTATCCTCTATTTGTATTATTGTTTTGATTGTTTTGTGCTCTAGTCAATTGTTTGACTTCTCTGGCTTCGACTATCAAACTTCGATCATCTAGGGGTCACCGAATTATTCCCTAGTTGGCTCTGGTCAATTTTCAATTTTGATTACTTGTCAGGGGTCGATATTCCCCTGCATCATTCTCCCTAGGTTGAATGAAAACTGATTGCTCTGTCAATTCTTTGAACTCTTCTTCTAAAATCTACGTCACTTCCTCAATTCCTTTACCTTCCCATCAGACTAGGTATTGTTTTCGATGACACGTTCCTCCAATATTTTTGCAAATTGATCTTCCTGTTGACTCATAATTTTCTCCTCCTAGTTGATACTTTCATCTTCTTCATTGGTTGATCCTTATTCAAACTTAAACAGGTTAGCAATGTTGAATGTCAACAGAATGTTCAACTCCTCCAACAGCTCCAACACTTCAGAATTATCAAATATTTTTTTGAGAATCCTACGAGGACCAATTTTCTTCAACTTTAATTTGTAATACATTCCTATTGGGAACCTTTCCTTTTTGATATGTGCATATAACAAATATACTTCTATAAATTATTGCTGTCATATCCATCGGTCAGCTCTCGGTTTATATGTTGCATTGCATATTCCTAGTCATTTTCTTACATGGTCATGCAATTCCTTCATATTCTCTACAAATGATTCAACATGTGCATTCTTCTGCATCTTTGTCGAAAACTATGCCAAATCAACCACTCATGTAGGATTCTCCCTTCTACAATTTGTAATGGGATCATTCCCATTGACCAATTCATCGAATTGTTGTATGCAAACTCCACCTGTGCCTACACATTTTCCCATTTCTTAGGTCGATTAGATGTCAAGCATCTTAAGAAATTTCCTAGACTTCTATTCACAACCTATGTTTTTCCATTAGTATGTGGATGATATACAGAACTAAACTGCAACGTTATTCCTAGGTTCCTCCACAAGGTTCATAAAAAATGGCCCATAAATTTAGTGTCTCTATTTGAAGTGATATTCTTCCCTAGTCCATGAAATCTTACAACTTCCTTGAAAAATAAGTCAACAATATTCATGGCATCACTCATCTTATGACATGGAATGAAGTGTGCCATCTTCAAAAAATTGTCGACTACCAAAAATATGGAGTCATTTCCATGCTGCATCTTTGGAAATCACAATAAAAAATACATACTGAGGTGTTCCAATGTAATAGTCAGTACTGGAAATGGTGTGTATAACCCTATATTCTAACTTACTCCCTTATCATGCTGACATATTCTACACTGTAAAACCCATATATGCACATTCATCGACAATCCTGGCGAATGATATCTTTCCTTAATCAATGCTATGGTATTTTTGACACCAAAATGTCCCACTAGTCCTCCACTGTGCAACTCTCTAATCAATTTTCTCTCATTGACCCATGGGGAATGCATAATTGATTCCCTTTGAACATATATCATTCATTAATGAATAATTCCAAGTATGGGCTCTTATCGACACTCCATGGTTTGGTTTATTCCTTCCATGCATATTTAAAATCTTCGTTAGTTTTATATTCCAGATTCACTGACTATAATCCTAGTGTTTAAAGAGTTGATGTGTTCTGAAGAGAGACCCTTTGACTCAACATGTAGGCAACTTTTTTCGACTTTTCAGCCTTATTCTTTATCACAAATGTATAAATAAATAGAAATTCCACCCATTTCATGTTCCTTAAATGGTTTAGTTTGCTCAAGTGTTCAAATACCTCAGAGCCTGGTGGTCCGTATACAACACAAATTATTTTGGAAGTAGGTAGTTCCTCCACTTCTTTAATTCCTTAACAATGGCATAAAACTCCTGCCCATATACCGAGTATTTCAACTTAACCTCATCCAATGTTTTTTTGAAGAATGAAATGGGTCGAACCTCCTGGCTCAACACTACTCCAACTACTAGTCCACTTGTGTCATAGTCAACTTGGAATATATTCTCAAATTTGAGGAGAACTATTATCGGTCTCTCTATCCCTTTCTTCTTTATGTTCTCAAAATATTTTCAAGTCATTTTCGTCCACTCGAATTCACCTTTCTTCATGCGCACCGTCAATGGTGCAAATATTTGACTGAAATCTCTTATGAACTTTCGATAGAAACTGGAAATTCCATGAAAAATTCTAACTTATGCCACATTAGTCAGTTCTTTCCATTATAGTATACCCTTAAATCTTGTTTGGGTCCATCAACAACCCTTGTCAAAAGATTACAAATCCCATATATGTTGACTCTTCTTTTGTGAAAGAAAACTTCCTTAGGTTCACCAACAACTTTCCTCTTGCAATCGTTGCAATACCTATTAGAGGTGTTCCAGATGTTCCTCTTTGGTCCTGCTGAAGATTATTATATCATAGAGATGGACTATGACAAATTTTCCCCAGAACGGATTCAGCATGTCATTCATTAGCATCATGAACGTGTTGGGTGAATTCGTTATACCAAATTCCAGAACCAACCATTCGTATATCCCTTCCTTCGTCTTAAAGGATTCCTTTCATTCATCACCTTATTGGATCTTAATATGATGATAATAACTTTTCAAGTCAATCTTTGTGAAGTATCTAGTTCCACTCAAGCATTCAATCGATTCATCCATCCTTGTTTGTGGAAACCTGTACTTGACAGTAATATTTTTTATGGAACTTTAATTGGAGCACATTATCCACTCTCCTCCTTTCTTTGGTGTGGGTACAAATGGTACAACACATGGACTCAAAATTTCTCTAACCAATCCTCTATCAAATAGCTATTAGACTTTTTGATTCATCTAAACATTTTATGATAGTGTCATTATATGCGACGCCTTGTTTGGTAGACTGAACCTTGGAATCAAGTCGATCTGATGCGATATACTCATCGTCGATGGAAATCTCATTGGTAGGTCATCGACCAATATGTCTTGGAATTCCATCAACACCTTTCTGATTTCCGTCGGAACATCCTCTCTTGGTTACTCCACCCTATGTCCCTTCAAAATGATGGTGAAGAAACATCCTTTCTTCTTTTCGGCTTCCTTGAATTCTTTAGTTAAGCACATCAACACTCTTTTCTCCTAGTAGTTATTTTGACTCTTATCGCCGCCCTCATTCTCCAGGAGTGGAACAAACTTTTGTCTAACATTGTCCTTACACACTGTAACCATATTAGCATGACCATCGTAGATCATATTCTTGTCGTACTTCCATGGCCAACTTACCAATAGATAACATGAATCCATTGGGATAAAATCACATAACACACTATATTCCAGATGTTCGATCATAAATTTAATCATACATTGCTTGATCACCATCACATGGTTTCCCTTCTGCAACCACGACACTCTATGGTCTTAGATGTGAGAAGTACTTCAGCCCTAATTTTTTGATAACTTCCATAAATACTAAATTCTCTGTACTTCCTCCATTGACTATTGTCAAACAACACCTCTCGACAATTTTCACCCTTGTCTGAAAAATAGATTTTCATTGCATTGGTTCCTTCTCCTCCCGTCATTTTGATTGGACCAATGTTTGTCTAGTTGTGAGTTTTTTACCTCCTTACATCTTTTCTTCATCTTTACTACTTCCAACCATCGAACTTTCTCTTGCGTCATATTTACTGCCAACTTGTCATCTTGTCTCTAATTGGTTCTCCATGCACAAATTATGTGGGCACTTGTAGCGATTATGTCCAACTTCACGAAACTTGTAGTATACTACAACTAGTCTATTTGTCCCTCTTTCATCGGTAGTGGGATCTTCGATCATGGAGGTCACAAAAGAATCAATATCATGCTCCTCAATAATATTGATCACCCTCTCCTTCCATGTATTGAAGTTGGATTTTCCTTCAAGTCTATCTCCTAGTCGAACATATATAGAAGCCATTGCTTCAATATCTTTCTCAATTCTTCAATAACTATGGAGGCTTAGAGTGTTTGCACAAAACTAAGCTCTTTCAAATCCTTGCTATGATACCATGTTAGTGATTGAGAACAAATATGAAGATAATTGAACTTTAAAACTTTAATCCATAATAACAATGCATATAGATCTCATCAATATTCCAAAGGCATAAATCAAACCATATAACACATGATATACCCTGGGAAAACCCTCCATTGATTCAGAGGATAAAAACCCAACAAATAATCTTAGAGTATTATTGATAATCGACAAAGAATGATTACAACACAATAGCATATTTCCTTTTCGAAGATCACAAGAGAGTGGATATCAAATGGAGCACAATGATGATATTTCCAAGTACAAAACACTTTAATAACAAGTCATATTAGGTCATACAAGGAAGGTAATGAATATTTCATGCTTCAGTAAGTAGTTAACACTGAGAACATTGTTTTATCTTCAACCATGTGCCCTCACTGACTTGGTGTCAAATTGGTACTCCGTAATTATCTCCCATAAAGAAGATATGCACCCTCCATTAATTCACCAATTTTAATTGTCTCTAGCTGATTTGTTAACTGAATGAACTGAACTGAACTGAATGGAACTGCGTGCAACTGAATGGAACTGCATACAACTGAATGGAATTGCATGCAACTGAAGAGAATTAAATGTAACTAAACAAAAATGAATGTAACTAAATAGAATTGAATGTAACTGAACATAATTGAATGTAGTTGAACAAAACTAAATGTAGCTTAATAGAACTGAATGTAACTAAACATAACTTAATGTAACTGAAAATAACTGAATGTAACTGAACAGAACTAAATAGAAATTAATTTTATTGAACATAACTGAATGTAACTATTGTTTCTCCATCAGTTTCATCTTAAACAACCACTTACATCAATTAAGGAGTTGATCCCTTAATTAACTGAACTTGTTTTATCACAACTAAGACTCAACTGATGTCTTATTAATTCGAGTTCACTTGGAGGAATGCATGGGTAGTTTGAATGATCTCTCTATATCTGAGCTCATATTAATTTTCTCTACATGGTCCAAATGTGTTTTCATTAATTCTATATCATATCATACTCATAAGAATTGTTCTGAACCTATGAGCAGATATATTACCCCAGATCATATAGTCACATGCTAAAGTAAATCACTCTAGGGGTAGATAATGCCTAAAGGATACTTGTAGCACCTTTTAACCATGACTAGCCATACATCACATAGTATATCCTCAATACTTAATACACCATAAGCCATGTGAAATTAATACACCATAAGTTCTAAACTTGATACAACACAAGTCTCAAAGCTTAACATGAGGTCGCGATCTTAACTATAAGATCCTAGTACAAGCATCTATCCTGAATATGACAATGTCATGTGATATTAATACAATACAAGTCATGGACTTGATACAACACAAGTATCAGACCTTAATACAACATAACATCATGGAGAAGCTACGAATATAATTCCAACATAGATTCTGACCTTGACTACAACACAAGTATCAAACCTTAATACAACATAAGGTCATGGAGAATAACTCTCAAAGTTGTACTCTCAACAACACTATGATTATTGAGCTTGTGTGTTGTATCATTCATTGGTTGTCGACCGACTACTCAATCGTCTCTGACTGTTTGTCTCCTCATCGAATTATCTTCTATTTGTATTATTGTTTTGATTGTTTCCTGCTCTAGTCAATCGTTTGACTTCTCTGGCTTCGACTATCAAACTTTCAATCATCTAGGGGTCACCAAATTATTCCCTAGTTGGCTCTGGTCAATTTTCAATTTTGATTACTTGTCAGGGGTCGATATTCCCCTGCATCATTCTCCCTAGGTTGAATGAAAATTGATTGCTCTGTCAATTCTTTGAACTCTTCTTCTAAAATATACGTCACTTCCTCAATTCCTTTACCTTCCCATCAGACTAGGTATTGTTTTCGATGACACGTTCCTCCAATATTTTTGCAAATTGATCTTCCTGTTGACTCATAATTTTCTCCTCCTAGTCGATACTTTCATCTTCTTCGTTGGTTGATCCTTATTCAAACTTATACAGGTTAGCAATGTTGAATGTCAACAGAATGTTCAACTCCTCCAACAGCTCCAACACTTAAGAATTATCAAATATTTTTTTGAGAATCCTACGAGGACCGATTTTCTTCAACTTCAATTTGTTATACATTCCTATTGGGAACCTTTCCTTTTTGGTATGTGCATATAACAAATATACTTCTATAAATTATTGTTGTCATATCCATCGGTCGGCTCTCGGTTTATATGTTGCATTGCATATTCCTAGTCATTTTCTTACATGGTCATGCAAGTCCTTCATATTCTCCACAAATGATTCAACATCTGCATTATTTTGCATCTTTGTCGAAAACTATGCCAAATCAACCACTCATGTAGGATTCTCCCTTCTACAATTTGTAATGGGATCATTCCCATTGACCAATTCATCGAATTGGTGTATGCAAACTCCACCTGTGCCTACACATTTTCCCATTTCTTAGGTCGATTATATGTCAAGCATCTTAAGAAATTTCCTAGACTTATATTCACAACCTATGTTTTTCCATTAGTATGTGGATGATATACAGATCTAAACTGCAACTTTATTCCTAGGTTCCTCCACAAGGTTCATAAAAAATGGCCCATAAATTTAGTGTCTCTATCTGAACTGATATTCTTCCCTAGTCCATGAAATCTTACAACTTCCTTGAAAAATAACTCAACAATATTCATGGCATCACTCATCTTATGACATGGAATGAAGTGTGCCATCTTCAAAAAATTGTCGACTACCAAAAATATGGAGTCATTTCCATGCTGCATCTTTGGAAATCACAATAAAAAATACATACTGAGTTGTTCCCATGTAATAGTCAGTACTAGAAATGGTGTGTATAACCATATATTCTAACTTACTCCCTTATCATGCTGACATATTCTACATTGTAAAACCCATATATGCACATTCATCGATAATCCTAGCGAATGATATCTTTCCTTAATCAATGCTATGGTATTTTTGACACCAAAATTTCCCGCTAGTCCTCCATTGTGCAACTCTCTAATCAATTTTCTCTCATTGACCCATGGGGAATGCATAACCGATTCCCTTTGAACATATATCATTCATTAATGAATAATTCCAAGTATGGGCTCTTATCGACACTCCATGGTTTGGTTTATTCCTTCCATGCATATTTAAAATCTTCGTTAGTTTTATATTCCAGCTTCACTGACTATAACCCTAGTGTTTAAAGAGTTGATGTGTTCTACATAGAGACCCTTTGACTCAACATGTAGGCAACTTTTTTCAACTTTTCATCCTTATTCTTTATCACAAATGTATAAATCAATAGAAATTCCACCCATTTCATGTTCCTTAAATGGTTTAGTTTGCTCAAGTGTTCAAATACCTCAGAGCCTGGTGGTCCGTATACAACACAAATTATTTTGGAAGTAGGTAGTGCCTCCACTTCTTTAATTCCTTAACAATGGCATAAAACTCCTTCCCATATACCGAGTATTTCAACTTAACCTCATCCAATGTTTTTTTGAAGAATGAAATGGGTCGAACCTCCTGGCTCAACACTACTCCAACTACTAGTCCACTTGTGTCATAGTCAACTTGGAATATATTCTCAAATTCAAGGAGAACTATTATCGGTCTCTCTATCCCTTTTTTCTTTATGTTCTCAAAATATTTTCAAGTCATTTTCGTCCACTCGAATTCACCTTTCTTCATGCACACCGTCAATGGTGCAAATATTTGACTGAAATATCTTATGAACTTTCGGTAGAAACTTGGAAAGTCCATTAAAAATTCTAACTTATGCCACATTAGTCAGTTCTTTCCATTATAGTATACCCTTAAATCTTGTTTGGGTCCATCAACAACCCTTGTCGAAAGATTACAAATCCCATATATGTTGACTCTTCTTTCGTGAAAGAACACTTCCTTAGGTTCACCAACAACTTTTCCTCTTGCAATCGTTGCAATACCTGTTAGAGGTGTTCCAGATGTTCCTCTTTGGTCCTGCTGAAGATTATTATATCATAGAGATGGACTATGACAAATTTTCCCCAGAACGGATTCAGCATGTCATTCATTAGCATCATGAACGTGTTGGGTGAATTCGTTATACCAAATTCCATAACCAACCATTCGTATATCCCTTCCTTCGTCTTAAAGGAATCCTTTCATTCATCACCTTCTTGGATCTTAATATGATGATAATAACTTTTCAAGCCAATCTTTGTGAAGTATCTAGTTCCACTCAAGCATTCAATTGGTTCATCCATCCTTGTTTGTGGAAACCTGTACTTGACAGTAATATTTGTTATGGAACTTTAATTGGAGCACATTATCCACTCTCCTCCTTTCTTTGGTGTGGGTACAAATGGTACAACACATGGACTCAAAATTTCTCTAACCAATCCTCTATCAAATAGCTATTAGACTTGTTGATTCATCTAAACATTTTATGTTAGTGTCATTCTATGCGACGCCTTGTTTGGTAGACTCGACCTTGGAATCAAGTCGATCTGATGCGATATACTCCTCGTCGATGGAAATCTCATTGGTAGGTCATCGACCAATATGTCTTGGAATTCCATCAACACCTTTCTGATTTCCGTCGGAACATCCTCTCTTGGTAACTCCACCCTATGTCCCTTCAAAATGATGGTGAAGAAACATCCTTTCTTCTTTTCGGCTTCCTTGAATTCTTTAGTTAAGCACATCGACACTCTTTTCTCCTAGTAGCTATTTTGACTCTTATCGCCGCCCTCATTATCCGGGAGTGGAACAAACTTTTGTCTAACATTGTCCTTACACACTGTAACCATATTAGCATGACCATCGTAGATCATATTCTTGTCATACTTCCATGGCCAACTTACCAATAGATAACATGAATCCATTGGGATAAAATCACATAACACACTATATTCCATATGTTCAATCATAAACTTAATCATACATTGCTTGATCACCATCACATGGTTTCCCTTCTGCAACCACGACACTCTATGGTCTTAGATGTGAGAAATACTTCAGCCCCAAGTTTTCGATAACTTCTATAAATACTAAATTCTATGTACTTCCTCCATTGACTATTGTCAAACAACACCTCTCGACAATTTTCACCCTTGTCTGAAAAATATATTTTCATTGCATTGGTTCCTTCTCCTCCCGTCATTTTGATTGGACCAATGTTTGTCTAGTTGTGAGTTTTTTACCTCCTTACACCTTTTCTTCATCTTTACTACTTCCAACCATCGAACTTTCTCTTGCGTCATATTTACTACCAACTTGTCATCTTGTCTCTAATTGGTTCTCCATGCACAAATTATGTGGGCACTTGTAGCGATTATGTCCAACTTCACGAAACTTGTAGTATACTACAACTAGTATATTTGTCCCTCTTTCATCGGTATTCCTCTGTTGACCATATACACCTTGGCCTCGGGTCCCTCTACTCTCTCTCCTATAGTCTAATGCGAGTTCCTTGGGAAAATTCTCTTCTCTTCGTTGGTTATATTCGACGATTTCCCTCTTCATCCCATTACTCTATCCCTTGGAAGGAACAATTCTTACAGGCCTAGCATTCATTTTCCCTCTCGATGCAATGGGTTTTCTCGTAAAATTTTCTTCATCCTTTAGGGAAATATGGTATAATTCCCTGACTGTATTGAACCTCGACAACCTTAGCTCATCCTAAATAGCATATTTCAGTCCGTTCACGTATCTTTCTACCACTTCCTCTCCTTCACCAATATGTCCCAATTAGATCGACAATCTATAAAATTCTTCTGTGAACTCCTTCATAATCATCTTCTTTTGTCACAAGTTCTATAGCTTTCTATACAAGGAAATCATATAGATGTTAGGAAAACAATTGTCTTTTAACTTGGTAACCATTCTATCCCAAGTGTTTATCTTTTATTTCCCATTCTTTACTCTCCCGACTTGCATGTTTTCCCACCATAGTGAGGTGTGGAATTCTAGCTTTAGACAAACAAATTTTACCCTTTTGGGGTCATCTATTTGTTCCATATAAAAGTATTTCTCCATCTCCCTAAACAAGTCTATCAACTCTTCTGGGTTCAGTCTCCATAAGTAGGTAGGCACATCCATCTTAGCCTTACCTCTCATATTTGATAGGGATTTCAATATTCTATCTCCTGGCTCATCCAAGGGCCTCTTCTTCTTCCTAATACTCCCTTTCCTCGACTTCTTCATCACTGTGGTCGAGAATTTCAACTGCATATCCTCAATGTTATGCCTCTTTAATGACAACTAACTCATCTTTTAGCCTTCTCATCATGTGAATGCATTCTTCAAATGTCTCGCGATTGATAGTGACCCATGCACCTCTACGCTTCCTTCTACCACATACATTAACCCCTCTATGAGACATCTCCTTGCTCAGAAATCAAACCAAAACTTCCCACGACTCTACCCAACCGCAACTGGAGTCGTATTTCTCCAGTCCAATTGCAACTGGACACTTTATGTACGATAATTTCCTGCTAGATACCAACTAGTATAGACAAGGCTAACCAATGTGGTCGATTTGTAAATCAAAGCACACAACGAAAACATAAGTGAACATCCACCCAAAGAAACAACATAGGGAAATACCAAGGATTATGGATTCTAGTAATTCTCAAGATAAAATGAAGTTTACATAGACAAATGGTACTTAGAGTCAATGCTCTATTACTTAGTCGAAGAAATTGTTACATACATTATTCACAGTTATCTCTAGAACTGAGAAAAACAAGCCTTTCTATCATACAATCCACTATTTATAGTCTTCATGGCTCAGTCAAACCTTCTTCTAGAATCTCCTAGAGAACTTTTAGCAGTTCAAATATTCACTAGATGTTACCTGCAATTGCTTCCGCTCCTTGAGCGATCTGTCATGCTCCAACTACTTTCATAAATCCTCATTTATTTCTACACCAACCCTATTGTACTCTGTGACTGTTAAACTCGTTGATTGTATCATCTGCCAGTCATCGACCAACTACTTAGTCATCTCTTAATGTTGCTTCCCCACTTTGGATCCTCGTCTACCTATCCTTCAACTATCTTCTTGTTCGATTGTTTCCTACTCCATTCGATCATATGAATTCTCTCGCTTTGACTACCATAATTTTGCTCATCTAGGGGTCGTCGGATTATCCCCTAGTCATCTCTCATTGGTTTTCAATTCTGATCACTTGTTAGGGGTCAATATGCCCCTACATCATAGAATATAATATACCATATCATGTTGTTCCAGCAATATATATTAGGATTCTCTTACCAACTTACCAATGTGAGTCTTTTGGATTCTCCACAAACCTACAAGTCAAGCTAATTGCATACATTATGTCTAGTATGGTAGCAGTGAGATACATGAGATTTCCAACCAATATGTTGAACAAAGTGGGATCAACATTGGATGCATTATCTTATTTCATGAGTTTTGTCCTTATTGCAACTGGAGTTGGGGTTGATTTACAATTCATCATCGCAAACCTCTTCAACACATCTTCAACATCCTTTGTTTAACACACACAAATTCCCAAATTTGATTGGAATATTTCAATACTAATGAAGTATCTTATTAACCACAAATCAATCATTCCAATTTCTTTTTCACGACTCATTTAAACTTTTCTACTAGCATACTTCTTATGATGATAATATCATCAAAATACAAACAAACAATCAAGATTTGACCTTGCTCATTCACCTTTGTATACAATGTGGGATCGCTATTTCTTCTATTAAACCCAATATTGACCATACATGAATCAATATTCTTATACCAAGCTCTAGGAGCTTCCTTAAGTCCATAGAATTATTTCTTTAATCTCTACGCCTTATGTTCATGCCCTTTTATTTTATATGATCTTGGAGGCTTCGCCACATAAATTTCTTGTTGGTCCTCAATTTTGATCATAATATCTAATACCATATGAACCTTATGTTAGAGGCTTTGACACATAAATTTCTTGTTGGTCCTCTACTTTGATCATAATTTCTAATACCATATGAAGGATTAATGAACATCTATTTTCAACTTATCTATCTTTTTCATCATATTTATTTCTTTTATGGTCATAAGTTCATCCATCACGCTTGCTCATAGTTACCTACTTCACGGGATGTGACCTCATCTTTAATACCATCCATAAAACTCACAATCTCTATACAAACACACTCCTATGTAATTAAAGTTAGCAATGTAATTTGAATTAAGTGATCATATTATGTGTTTAAGACCAAGAGCTTGTAAGCTGGAACAATTGAAATATTGATGTAAACTCTGTCGACCTTATGTTAATGGAAATTTAGGTAATTTGAATTAAGTGATCATAGTATGTGTTTAGGACCAAGAGCTTGTAAGCTGGAACAATTGAACTATTGATGTTTACTCTCCCGACCTTATGTTAATGGAAATTTAGATTTTGCTTATGTTCATCGACGCCTAGGTCCCACCTACTGGTTTATTGACGCCCATCTTTCCATTTCATTTAGTTTAGTTTCTCAATTTCATTTATGATTTTGTTGTTCTTACTGTATAATTTCTTGTTTAAATCGTGAAAAACTAATTAGTACATGTTTGCAGATCAATGTTTGTACAAGATTTACTTGTTTTTGTTAATCATCAAAAGCTTAAATCTATGAGTTAGAGGCACTTGAACTCATTGCACTTAAACTCGGGTATTTGATTTCTTCTTGAGTGAAACTACAAGTGTTTGTTGTGATAACAATTGCAATCTTCCTTTTTTTTAATTTAGAGAGAGACTTTTTGTAGTAGTTTGATTAAATAGAATTGATTTATGGTTTAAACACATTTGTTTGTATGATAAACTATTATCAATAGATTGCTCTAACGAATATATTTTTTTATATGAAACACTAAAACAGTGAAAAAGTCTAAATGCTCATATTCTAATTTCTATATGTTTTAGATTGAAAATCACATGTAAACTATGATCTGAAATGGTTCTTGCATTAGTTAGTACTATTTTAAAAGATTTGCCTTCATAGTGATAAAGTTATGCAATAGTTGTTAGTTTATATTTAGATACTTTGTTTTCCTCCAGCTCATACCTCATAGGTCTAGACACTTGATCTTGTTAGATTCATTGACATTAGGACATCATTTTCCATTTTATTCTTCTCTAATAGTATACTACAATAGAACACTTTTGATCATAGGAGATTTCTAAGAGATTAGTTTTACTTATTTGAAATTAATTTCCAAGTTTATTAATTGTTTTAGTGTGCTTTAGTAGCTTATTTAAGAAAAATAGGAATAAGCCATTGAATATCATGATCTAACACACAAGATATGATCTTTTTGTCCAAATCTAAACTAAGCCTATGGCGTTAGTTTACACCATTGTTTGATTTGGTTTTATTGCATTCTGAAGTGTGCTTACTGGCATTAGTTTACGATAGGATATGTTCTAATCCTACATTTCTCGTGCTTGCATATCTAAGTTTATGCTTTCCTCGGTTGATAATTTAATGTCAAATCATTAACATATAATTTCACTTACACTTCTTCTTCTAGATAAACATTTAAAATCGTTGAGTTCAGAACCATTTCATATAATTTCCACTTGTTTTGAGCTTCTATGGCTAATACAACCTTTATATATCTAACCTGGCCACTTGCATGCAAATCTTTCACCATAGTAAATTCCAATTTGTTGCGCAAAACATTTTTCCACTAACCTAGTCCTGTCACTCTTGAACTTCCCCTTTCTCAGTGAACTTGGTTTTATAAACCCATTTAACTCCAATACAATATTTACCTTATGAAATATATACTAGATCCCATGTGTCATTCTTCTTAATGGAACAAATCTCTTTATCCATTTCTTTGACCCAATTCTCTTCTTTAATTGATTATACAAAATATATAGGTTAGCATGAAAATAATGAAAAACTTGAATGCACATCCAATTGATTATAAATTCCCCTTAAACTTATTGTCTTTCTAGACTTTAAAGAAGAAACAATAGGGTCATATTCAGTAATGGAATAACAACTAGGAGTATAATGACTAGCTTGACTAGATGACTCACCTTGAGTATAATTACTTGGAGTATCGGTGACTAATTATTGATATTGTGAACCTTGCTATCCACCTTATGCAATATTCTCCTCCTCCTTTTCCTCTTATTGAGATATAATTTCTCCCATAATTATGGTCTTTCCTATACTCCTATCACATGCTTCTACTTCTTTGAATTATACATCCATGATGATAATGGATTTCTTGGTGACTAAAGTATACAAGTTGTATGCCCTAGATTGTTTACTGTACCCAACAAATATTCATTGATCACTTATTTCATCTAACTTTCTCCTCAAATATTTAGGCACATGAGCATATGCCACACAACCAAACACTTTGAAATTGGCTACACTACAGTTCAAGCTTGTCCATGCTTCTTGTGGGGCTCTGTTTTTAACACTTTTGTTGGGATATAAGTTCAATACATGAACATCGAAAGCTACTACTTCTCCCCAATAATCATTCGGTAATTTTTTTTCATTAAACATTATTTGGCCCATGTTCATTATGGTTTTGTTTTCCCTCTTATATACACCATTTTGTTGAGGTGTATACATTGTTCTAAATTGTATTTTAATGTTTTATTCCATGATTCTTAAAATATTCTTGAAAATAATTTGAATCATACTCACCTCCTATGTTTGATATTAACACTTTAATCTACTGGCCATATTTCTTTTCCACCAAAGCCTTAAATTCCTTAATCCCAAAAAAAAATTCGGATTTCTTCACAAGAAAATACACCTAAGTCTCTATGTTGTAATCATTTATAAAGGTTAGGAAGTAGTAACTTCCTCCTAATGACTATGTTTGCATTGGACCACACATATCTAGATGAACTAGCTCCAAGGGTTCCTTGGCTCTATAGGACACTCCTTGAGGGAAACTATCCCTATGTTTCTTTTCTAAAATGTAGGTCTCATAGGAACTAGTTGTATCTTGAATGGGTGGAAAAACTTTAACCATCTTATTATTTTTCAATAAATTTACCACCAAGATGCAGTTGACCACATCTAATATGCCACAACTAGGATTAATCTAAATACGTTGACTTTTGTGAAAATGAAGCATCTAATATACCATGATTCATAACAATAGGATACATCCTATACTTTGTCATTTGAGTTATGGAAATTAACTTCTTACTCGGAGTTCTTTCGAAGATTGAACATTAATCATCCTTAAATATTACTCTATATGCTTTTTGGTTAAGTTGGCCTACATTGGTGAGGTTATGTTTCAAATCTGTGGCATAGTAAACATCTAGGATGTTCCTTTTTTTACCTTGTTTGGTCAAAATACTGACCGCTCCTTTTCACATATCAGTGAAAACATTGTCAATTCTTAATTTGACTTTAGTTCTTACTCATTCATGTAGGTTTTCAATTAGGCTTTTGTTTCCCGTCATATGATTTCTACACCCACTATCTATAAGCCATACATCATTGGAAGTTTCTTATGCAACATTACAAATAAGGAATAAAGATTCGTAATTACTTTTAGAGTTGTTAGAGAAGTTTTCATTGTGTTTTCTTATGTAAGATTTATTTTTCCTACATTCATTTGCATAATGGCCTAGACTATTGCAATAAAAACACTTTACTTTGGAATTGTTGTACCTTTGATTTTGTTGTGAGCTTCTGCTATAGATCGCCCTTGAACTATGATTATTTTTATGTGGTATTATTTATTGTTTTAAATTTTCCTTGACATCTCTTTGACCAATGTGTTGCTACTTCTACCTTTGTCTCTAGAGATAGAAACTTATGATTTCAAAGCATTATCTAAAGAGGAATCATCAGTCTTGTTTAGTATTGATTCATGGTATAACAAGGATCCCAACATCTCCTATGCTGATAGATTAATCAAGTCCATTAGAGGATTTTTGAGGTTTAAAATGGGCCTCGTAAGGAAAATAATAAAATAAGAGTTATAATTTTTTTAAGGGAAAAAAATTATATTTTCTTTCATATTTTAAACCTATCTCCTTTTAAATTTAATCAAATTTAGAGAGTGATAATTCATTGGATGCTGAATTAAATTATGAATAAAATTTGTACCCACTTTACATAGTTTTGATAGACCTCCGGTAGCAAAAAAATTGAAATAGTTATAAAACAAAATGTATTTCATTGAAGGAAATACTTTTTTTTTTGTATTTCAAAATTTTCCTACTGAAGATCTATCAAAAGCATGTTGAGTGGGTCCTTGTTTCATGAAGAATTTAAATTTGCATCCAACCAGTGTTCATGCTTGAATTTTGAGTAAATTCTACTAGGAGATAAGTTGAAAATACAATTGAAACTTAATATGTTTTTTGTTTCTATTTTTTTGCTTTTCCTTCCAAAACAATTTACCCTTATGGTTGATATCATCATATTGAACCCTATTGGCTTATTTAAATTTTATTTTGATAGAATTTTTTTTTTGTTTTGAGGCCCATTTTTTATTTGAAATTTCTTGTAATGCCTTAGACTCTTCATTGGCTACAACAACTCCTTCTCTACCACTTTCTAACCTAGAAGATATTCACTATTCATTCTTTATTGGTTTACAATGTTCATAACTTGGTTCATAAACTAGTGTACTCACTCTAACTCTTTCATCTTCAAATTTTCAAAATCTCTTTTCAGATTCTACAATTTTATTGTTTTTACCTTGGTAATGCCTTGATAATTTGTCTCCAAAATATCCCAAGATATCTTTGAGAAAGTTGCTACCGAGATCTTGGGAAATATACTATCATCCAAGGATTTTTTTTAGTAAGACACAATGAATTTGCACCCTTATTCCTATTCTTTCTTAGCCAATCTTTTGTTATGCAAGACTATTGCTATTTGAAGCCATGATTTTTCACAAAATATGTTTTTTTAAATTGTTCAAGAAATAACATATATAAGAGAGATACTTGATTTTTTGTGAATAAATGTATCCCATCAAAGGTTTGGCTATTAACTAACAATCCACAGCCATTTGTTATGATTTGGAATATAAATATATGTATACACTACAAATTTTATCTCCACTTTGCATTTAACATTTACTAAATAAAAATTAAATTACCATTTGCATAAGAGGATGAAATCCCACCAGAGAACTCACACTTAAACAACTCCATCCACTCGCAAAATCCAACATCTTCCTTCTTTATAGTCGTTGCTCTCCACTATAGTAGAACAAACTTATCACAACCTCACTCTGTCACCACTTTCATGGGATTTACTATGAGTGCTACAATATTTAACAAACTTTATTTGATTGGTTATTGCACTGCTATACAAACAAATACAATTACATAGTGTATCTTATAGAGTTATGCTAACATTATTAGCATGAACAATGAAGTTAAGCAAACTATTTTGATTTTAAATTTAATTACTATTAGCATGAATAATGAAGTTAAGCAAACTATTTTGATTTTAAATACATAATTGAATACAATTGATTTTGATTTAGTATAACTATTTTTTTTAACTTATTAAGCAAAATAAGATCATTTATTCATTTATTTAGTAATATATTTCTTATGGTGTTGGTTTATTTTAGTTAATTAAACAAAATATTTTGTTTATAATTTTTACTTACTTTTAATTAATTGATTAATATAATATTTTTAATGTTGAATTTTTATTTTAAGATTTTGTTTTAAAAAATACTTCCTAATCTATAATTTTGATTGTATTAATTTTTGTATGTATTTTTTTTAATAGGTCATTGTAAAATGTATAAAATAACACATCACATCATATTATAGTAATAGTTTTTATTTTCCATTATATCATTTTTTTAGTATTTATATTCAAAAATGTATTTTTGATTTCTTGGTTTTATTATATGAATATTTTACTTTAAAATTTCATAATTTATAAATTTTGTGTGAAACTAAAAATTTTACCCAAAGACACGTAATATTAAAATGTTCATTATTAATTGTATGCCTTTTTTTATTCTTAGTTTTGATTTATTGCATATCATTTTGTTTCATATACATGCTTGAGTATTTTATTTTGCATCCCATATTTTGTTCCAAAGAAGCCTAACATTCTATTATGTGTCTCCAAGCTTACCTTGTGTCCTAATTGTTTCCCAATTGTGAATTTTTGAGAAAATGTGATGAGCTTTGAACTTTAAAACCTTATGTACAGAAATATTGAACACTTGAATCAATAGAAAATTCAATCACATAAATCATTCAACCATAATGCAAGACGTACCCTAAGAAAAACCCTCAAAACAATGAGGATGAAAATCCCCAACAAATATTCAAAGTATAATAATGATAGATAACATAAAATGTATTTTACACAATAGCATATTTTTTTTGGCACCCGAGGTGCAAGATAAGAGAATATTGAGTAATAGAGAATAGATATCAACTGCATGATCCAACTCTATTCCCTGTGCACAATCCAATTCGTTGTTTCTACACTAGGCAATTTCCAGTTCCTGCACTAAACAATCTGCAGTTGCTACACTAGGAAAATCGTAGTTCCTGCACTAGGCAGTTCACAGTTCTTGCACCAATTTTCACTTTTAACACTGGAAGGAAAACCCTGCACACCAATTCACCCTTTTTCCTTGGTTGCATCAAAATTGATTAACCAAGATTAGGTTCTACATATCTAACTCACAATATGACATATGCTTGGACAAATACATCATGCACTAAACTCATAGTGCAATTGGATGTTAGATCACTTAGTCAGGATGCTAATATTAAGTGTCATCATGCAAACACTTTATTAACTAAAGTGTCATCTTATAGTTAACTTAAGTGTTGTCTTTTAGTTTAACTAAAGTGTAATCAATGCAAAAAAAATTAGTTAAGTAGTCCATGTTTATTAACACTTAGTTAACTATTATTAACTAAAATTATCATGATGGTTAATTTACTTGAAGTGATGATTGTGAGTTCCCCTTTAATTAACTAATGCATCCATTGTAGCTTTATTTGAAGCTATAACAATATTTAACTCATACATATATTGGAGCTTTAAGTGAATCTTAACAATATTTAACCGATGCAACTAACAACCACAAGAGTTCTTTTTTCGCACCGAACTCAAGCTAGAACTGAATCCCTGCTCCCTGAGTGCGCGGCCTCCCTTTGAGCACGCGAGCTAGGGTTTCTGGCAGCCATGGCCGCCCCTGGGGGTGAGGAGT